>BTPG01000006.1:204287562-204362914 GCA_036245525.1 Semisulcospira habei
GAAAACACATCCTTCTTGGCGACTTTAACTTCCACTTCGACAAACTCGACCACCCTGACACAAGACGCCTTTGCACATCACTTTCGAACCACAATCTTACACAACACATCACCAAACCCACCCACCGACTCGGCCACACCCTCGACTGGATCATCACCCGCACCTCCGATCAACTCTTTCTCGACTCTGACACCTCCCTATGTGCTTCCCTCTGACCACCTCACCATTCTCGTCTCCCTCAACCTACCTCCCCCGAAAAAAACCAAACTCCTTGTCACTCGCCGCAAACTGAAATCTGTCAACCAAGAGAGCTTCTTCGATGAAGCTGTCTACCTTCTCTTGGACCCCGCCTCCTCTCCTGATCTTGCATCCCATTTCGACTCCTCCCTTCGAATACTTCTAGACACCCATGCATCTGTCACCACCTGCTCCATACCCAACCGACCCCCCTCCCCCTGGCTCACTGACGACATAGCTGAGGCCAAGCGCGAGCGCCGACAAGCGGAACGCCTCTGGCGCTCATCTGACCTCACCGTTCACAGACAGAGCTTCCAAGCAACTAGATCCAAAGTCTGCAGAATGATCTCCGACTCCAAACGTAAACACCTTCAAAACAAAATCCTGGAATCTACTTCTTCCAAAACCCTCTACGCTACCATGAACACACTCCTAGGCACTCCTAAAGACACTCCTCTCCCCAACACACACAGATGAGAAGAACTCCCGTCCGCTTTTTCCACCTACTTTTCCGACAAAATGCAAACTCTGAGCAACACACTCGACTCTCTCCTCCTTGCCCTCCCGACACCCCCTTTTCCGGCACCCCCCTCTCGTCCTTCCGCCCCGTCTCTCAGGAAGAAGTCCTCAAGACCATAAAGTCCTTGCCTCTCAAAACCTGCGAACTAGACCCCCTCCCAGCTTCTCTCTACCGGGACGGCCTTCCAAAACTTCTGCCCTTCATTACCGACATCATCAACTCATCTCTAGAGAACGGTTCAGTCCCTGATATCTTCAAGTCTGCCATCGTCCATCCTCTCCTCAAAAAACACAACCTCGACCCAAACGAACTCAAAAACTATCGCCCAGTCTCCAATCTCTCTTTCCTGTCCAAGCTTCTTGAGAAGGTTGTTCTCAACCAGCTCAACCTCCACCTTGCCGACAACAACCTCCTCAGTCCATTCCAGTCTGCCTATCGCAAACACCACAGCACTGAAACAGCCCTTCTACACATCTTAAACGACCTGCTTCTCTCTACCGACTCGGGCAACATCTCCCTTCTTACGCTACTCGACCTTTCTGCCGCCTTCGACACCATAGACCACTCTATCCTCCTCCACCGCCTTCGTCACTCCTTTGGCATCACTGACTCTGCTCACTCCTGGTTTCTCTCCTACCTCTCCGACAGACAGCAGTCCGTCACCATCGACCGCGTCTCCTCCAACCCAGTCACGCTCTCCTGCGGAGTACCACAGGGGTCCGTCCTGGGCCCGGTCCTTTTCACACTCTACACCTTCCCCCTGTCCAACATCATACAGTCTCACCACATACGCCACCACCTCTACGCTGATGACTCAAAACTACTAGACAAAGACAAACTCGACAACTCTCAGTCACTACTGACTCGCACGGCTGACTGCTATGAAGACGTGAAAAACTGGATGACAGCAAACAAGCTTAAACTGAACGACGACAAAACGGAAGCCATGCTGGTAGGCACTCGCCAGAAACTTTCCCAGCTCCCTCCCTCTCTCCACCTTCAACTCGACAGCACCCCCATCTCCCTCAGTGACACGGCCAAAAACCTTGGCGTTATCCTTGATTCCTCTCTTACCATGACCAGCTTCGTCTCCGCCACTGCCCAGGCATGCTACTTCCACCTCCGCCGCATCGGTCAGATCAGAAAATACCTCACCACCGAAGCTGCCACCAAACTTGCTGTCTCTCTCATCCTATCTCGCATCGACTACTGCAACTCTCTCCTTTCCGGCCTCCCTCACTCCACCACTTCCACTCTCCAGCGCGTCCAGAACAATGCTGCCCGCCTCGTCCTCAGAAAGAAAAAATCCGACCACATCACTCCCCTACTCAAACTCCTTCACTGGCTTCCCATCCCACAACGCATCCAATACAAGATTCTGTCTCTCTGCTACAAATCCCTGAACAACTGCGCTCCTGCCTATCTCTCCAACTTACTTCATCCCTACACTCCTTCCCGCTCCCTTCGCTCCGCCTCCGACCCTCTCCGTCTCCACATTCCCCGCACCAAACTCAGCTGTTTCGGCCCCCGCTCCTTCTCAGTTTATGGTCCATCCACCTGGAACACTCTCCCACTCTCTCTCCGTCAGAAAGACTCTCTCTCCTCCTTTCAGTCCGCCCTCAAAACTCACCTCTTTCAACAGTCTTAGCACTATATCACCACACTCCCCACAAAAGCTGACTGTCGCAATGTATTTCACCATTTGTAGTACGTGAGTCGTTGTCTAAAGCGTGCGCATGCGTGCGCGAGTTGTGAGTGCGCGCTTAGAGTTATAATTATTATAAGATAAGCGCATTATAAATACCGTAATTTTTTTTTTTTTAATTGCCGACAACTGCCAGCCATCTGTGCCTCTGCATTGCAGCGCGATTTTTGCTTGGGACTAAAGATAGCTCAAAACAAAACCGCTAGGACTATGACAAGCGGGTACTGGCTATTGCAAATTACCTGCAACTGACTCGATCCAGAGACCAGTGCGCGGTATATGGAGCTCGTGACCCTGAACCTGACCTGTACTTTACCGCATGCGGTGAGCATCTAGAACATTCCCCTTCTGTTCCTGGCATGTCATGGTGATCGGGCATTCGTCATATCTGTGCCGTGATCTATTTCTGGGAATGACTGGGTCAGTCCCACCCCGGCCATAAATGAAACAGTTTACGACGGGTGTGTGTTTGGGGCATGTGTGCAAATTGCTCGAAAAGTTCATGAAGCCTAAATAAGAGTTCTCAAATTTTCAGTTTCGCTATTTACAAACATTTACGAAAATCCTCCCTCCCCACACTCTTGAAAATAAGAAGAAAATTTAGAAAGGGCAACACAATTTATTAAAATTTCAAACAACTCACCGAAAAAAATATAAGAAGCTCATTTGTACTTGCTCGTATGTCCTTGAAAATTTAATAATTGGAATTGTCCTTTTTTAAGCATGCTTCTTTCTTTGTTGGATTTTCTTTGCATCATGTTATACCGCTTTATATCTGTATGGTCAAGATTTTTAAATTTTAGGGTAGGAGGGTAGGTAGGTCAGATTGTGTCTCTAAGACAGACGAACATTTCGAAGTCAACAGCACTGTGCGAGCAAACAGGCGTCAAAAAAGCCAGGACTGAGCAAGTAACAACTGCTCTTGGCATGAGTGATGCTCCTTACATTGTATGTTTTAATAGAAGAGTCTGTCGGGTGAGGTGATACGACCCAAGAAAAACGACGTGCTTGTTCAGATAGCATGTCCGCTACAAGGCCCCTGGTAAATCAAAGTGTCACAGTTGCAGTGCGATTGAATCGATCAATGTTCAGGTCGTACTCCATAGGCAATGGCTGTCGTTGTCCCGAATAACCCGCCCATTAGGGCCGTCCATTATCACTCCCGTGTGCGTTTTAAACCTAGAACTAACTATCTGAGGCGAAACAAAGTACTTTGCAGTGGCCTTCAGGCGTTTAGCCCGAAGCAGTACAGCGGGAGATGGATCGATTCCTTTAAACCTAGTTTAAACCTAGAACTAACTATCTGAGGCGAAACAAAGTACTTTGCAGCGGCCTTTAGGCGTTTAGCCCGAAGTAGTACAGCGGGAGATGGATCGACCACGATAATTTAAGGGTAGTGCCAGATTAACTTGGCGCCATTAGCCGCCAAGCTAATCTGGCACTACTCTTAAATTATCATTGATCGGTCCATCTCCTACAACTGGTACATATTCGTTAGATGACACCTCCAAAGTTTGGGAAATGCGGTCATGGGGATACAGAGCACAGGATACACACAAGGTAGTGCTGAAGTTTTTTGTTCATGTTGGCAGTGTAACCCCATCTCACCCAGTGGACGCAAATTTTGCTTTAGAAAGTCTTCGTTAAATAAGGTTCAAACTGCCCCAGCTGTCCACCTCATACACATATTAATCGGTCTCAGAAAAAAGGCATGTATCGTCATGAGTCCCTGCAACTGCGGGAGCTTATGAGGATCTATGTCTCTTGCAGTCAGATCAGGTTTTATCGGCATCGAAGAGGTTAAAAGAGATTTTTACAGGAACAGGGAATCGCCATTAACTCATTCAGCCCGACTCACCACAGCAAGACACGGATCGAGCATCATAGTTCAAGGGCGGTGCCAGAATAGCTTGGCGCCCATAGGTGCAAAGCTAGTATGACACCACCCCGAGGCTTGAACTATCATGCGCGATCTGTCTCTAGAATTGTGATGCAGTCCTTCACATGGCAACATCAAAGTTTGGGGATTGATGTCCTGCGGCAGAATGCGTTATACGACAAACGGTATAATGTAACATCGAATCGCATTTGATATTGAAGAATATACTTGTTTAACTCCATCTACCCCAACAACGAAATCCCCAAATTTTGCTGTTGTTCTCTTAAGACTGCACTCTAGTGCAGGACATAGATCGACCATGATAGTTCAAGGGTGATGCCAGAATAGCTTGGCGCCCATAGGCGCCAAGCTATTCTGGCATCACCCTTGAACTATCATGGTCGATCCTTATCTTGCTGCGGCGTGTCTGGGGTAGAAAGAGTTAAATTAAATTTAAACTAAGTGCTCTTCACACGTTGGAAGACATTAAGCGTGTAGGGCTTGACTCATTCTGCCCGCGACACAACACAGCAAGATATGGATCGACCATGATAGTTCAAGGGTGGTGGCAGAATAGCTTGGCGCCTATAGGCCACCACCCTTGAACTATCATGGTCCATCTGTCTCCTGAATTGTACTGCAGTCCTCAGATGATAACGCCGAAATGTGTGTATTTCGTAGATCGGGCAAAATGAGTTAACGTCATTTTGACCACCACAAATGCGATCTTAACGAAGGTTTTACATCTGGGAAAGGAAATTGTTTAACCCCCCAAATTAATATTTTGCATCACAATTGATTGTGGTGCATGTTTAACGTCTTGCCACATGGCAACACTGGCTAAAGAAGTAAAGTGATGTACTCCAAATATGGAGTTGGATGGGTGTTGTTGGGTTTGTATTTTTTAGAATCATATTAATACAGTTAAAAAAAAATTGTGTTTTAATTGTCCTTAATAAGCATTGATTTCCCTCTTGACGGGATTTTCTTTACATTTTACGTGCACGGCCATCACGTTTTTTTTTTTTGGTCTGATTTTTAATATGAAGAACGAAGGTACGGGGTCAGTGGATTTCTGTGGGCATAGATCGTCCAAAGACAGGTATGGCGAAGCCGTGCAAGGTCTTCTCTTTACTGCGTCACTGTTATTGTTTCCGGCGCCTCTTCGAAATCACCTCTTCACCTAAGTTCAGTAGGACGTGTCCGTTTACCTGGCCTCACGTACATTATGGTCCTTACGACGTGCCATTAACCTCTTCATTGGCAGTGGACACTGGTGACAGATGTTTGTGAATTTGTTAATTCAACACGGAAAAACATCAGCCGTTTTAAAGAACATGGATACAAAGTAATGCCAGCAAGGGGTATGATCATCATGAGCCCCAGCAGTTGCGGGGGCTCATGAGGATCTATACCTCTTGCAGTTGGATTGTTCTCACATTTTCTCGACAGTGGAAAGGTTAAGAGTCTAAGGACCTTGCTGAACGGATATCCGCCCGTGGCCATCCTAAGGGCCAAGGACCAGTCGCATGAATGGCATTATGCCTTCGCTAGCTTCTAAGCAAGATGCTTCTATAGCGGAGCATCTTGCTTAGTGGCTGATTCAGGACTAAGCTCACTCTCGCAACTGGCCCTAAGAGTTCATCCGGGTACAACTTATGAAAAAAGCGAGCTGTCAGGGCAATGTATACGTTGCTAACAGGTAGGTTGACGCGACCCAACCCTCAAGGTCGCCTAATTTGTGAAGGTTCAACTATCTTCGTCCCCCAAAATAGTCCCGCTTGAATACTCTTCCATCTGCAAAGACATAGATGGAGGGTACGCAGGGTTTCATGAGAACATATGCTTTTTTGCGGACATAAGTCTCAGTTTCTACTGCGACTTCATTCTTCCTCCTCTGGTAGAGGCTGAATCTGGGGTTTAGCCTGTCAACGGATATTTAGGCTTCTTTTTTATCGTTTGTGGTCAGCTTCTATGACTTCTTGGAAACCCTGCAAGTTTCTCTGAGTCAGCTAGAAACAAAAATACGATTGAGCTTGGTCGACTCACTGTGGCTAAGTTCAGCGTAGTTTCAGAAATAACGATTCATTTCACGCCCACGTATTTCCCCGGCTTAAGCTTTCTGTACTTGTTAAATCAAATTAAAACCCGCTCCTAGCCACTGCTCGTCAAAGAAACATGGATGCAGGGTGGTTTTAGCAAGAGGCATAGATCCTCATGAGTCCCCGCGGCTGCGGGGACTCATGAGGATTTATACATCTTTCAGATAGGTTGTGTTCAAATTTTCTCTCCGCGGCAGTGAGCGGACGTGATGGTACAAGACCTCGCCGTAATTCATTGTAATAAGTTAACAAACAGTCCTCGGGCCGACGTCAGTCATAGCTATTTAGCCAACGCACTATAACCGTGCGCAGGTCAATAAAAGGCTGATACTGTCGGCGAGCACGAGAACCTTTTGTTTAGTGGATGTTCTTTTGAATCTGATTAAAGATGATTTTATTGTGCTGTTGTATAATAAATTCTGCATAGCAAACAATAGGTGCTTCTCACATTCACTCACTCTTTCAGTCCACAACTTACAATAACAGCACTACAAAATGGACAATGATTCTGGACGGGTGAAACCTGTCGCCAAGGCATCTTTTGGCCGGCGCCAGTGGCTTTATCCCGACCCGAAACTCCCTGACAAAAACAGAATGCTAAGACAGGCAACCCAAATCTCCCGAACACACTATTATTATTTTGTTCTTTTGTTTAGCTCCTACTTGACTACAGCTACCACATGCAAATACAACAACAGAGAATAGACGTATCCACAGATCCGATAATCAGCTTATAATAATAAGATAATAATACCGTTATTGGATAGGCGCTTTTTCTCAATTTTTTTTGGGCGAATCGACTCAAAACGCCGCGAACTGAACTCCAACACGCACACTCACGTAACAGACACGGATTTACGTCATTTAAGACAAACACAGTACAAGACAGACGAAGGGCCAGTTCCAAGTTAGCTGGTCCACTGACAGCGGAAAATCGTTACCAGATACCCATTTCCCACAGAGGACCTAACTCCGTCGTGTGGCCGGATAACCATTCGCACAGAACCATTCGCACAGAACCATTCGCGGCTGTTAGGCAACCTAACTCATTTGACTAATCATTTCACAAAAGAGAGCTGCTCGTGTTGGATAAAGATTAACACAATAACACAAAAGAGCCGCTGTCAGGAACTTGAATTCGTGTAGGATTTCAGGCCGTACCCGATACACAATAAGTCATCGGACGGATATTGACCAGATGAGCGTTTGCTTAACTCATTCGCGGCCAGCCGCATCCGGATGCGCGGCATAAGCCGCGCATCCGGATGCGGCTGGCCGCGAATGAGTTAATGGGTTTGTCATATCTCACATCTCACCTAATCAGAATCCCCAACCCTTGAAATATAGTCAATATCTCGTGTATGTCTTTCACTGCCGAGAAAAAGTGAACGCAGTCCATCTGCAAGAGACATAGATCATCATGAGCCCCCGCAAATGCGCGGGTTCATAAGGATCTATGCCTCTTGCTGAATTCACTTTGTATCCATGTTCCTTAGACGGATGGGGTTCTTCGGCGTTGAAGTGACAACGATTTTAGAAACGCAGTGTACGCCCACAGGTAGTGAAGGGGTTCAGCTTGTCAGAGCAGAATGGAGCTAATGTAAGTTGACAACTGGTGTAATGTTTTGTGGATTCCTTCATTCATTCGGTTCCCTCTGAAGAGACAGACATCATCATGGGGTAATGATCATGGGCTGATGGAAATCTCTTCCTTTTGCCGACCATGGCTGTACTCGCACTGCTTGTCTCCCTCGATTCGCTACGCAGCAATGGAGGAAGACAACAACCAGTGTGTATCGAACTGTGCATCAAAGTGGGGGACGGTGTTATATTTCGGATTAAATGCACGACTGGTGGCTTGTGCGACACGATCCCGTCAACTCGAATGCAAAAACAGATGCTCCACCTGACGTACTCACACGTATGGGGAAATTAATAGAAATGACACTGAAAAGGGCAATGGCCCCTTCACCGCTGAGAAAAAGTGAACACGGTCCAACTGCAAGAGGATAGATCCTCATGCGCCCCCGCGACTGCGGGGGCGCATGAGGATCTATGCCTCTTGCTGAGACCAATTTGTTTCCATGTCCCTTGGACGGTTGAGACTTTTGGTCGTTGAGAGGCGACAATTTCAAAAATATACGCCCAGTGTCAGGAAAGAGGTTGAGTAACTCAACCATGACTGTTTTTCTTCCATAATTGATTAAGGAAGAGTTGATCGTGTCTTTGAGCAATAAAACAAAGACAAAAATGCCCTCATCACAAACAATTATAGGACCGAAAGGTCAGTCATTTCGTCGCACTTCATCGCGTTGTGCCTCTATCTCCCAACGCTCGGCCGAAGACTTGTCTAAGTAAGTTTCCCGCGCCCAAAGGTGACCGGTCTCTGACCTTCTAGTGTGGATTATGAATGACAGGCAGCCCCCAAGTGGAATGCTACACATTCATCGCTGCCTGCATCCCTTTACCTACTATCTGTCCCACGCTGTCCGTTGCTGAGGCGTATAAATTATCATGAGCCCTTGCGAATGCAAGGGCTCATGAGAATTTATTCGCCTCCAGCAGATGGAAAGTTCATTCTATTAGCAGTCCATCTAGCAGTATTGGATCCATTAGGGACAGCAGGGACTAACTAATAAGAAATCATGTCTCATTCAGTTTGAAGTGTCGTCCTTTGGCACACTGTCACTGTAGGTAGGGATAATTATGACGAAACAGGACAGAAAAACGCTTTGAAAGTACGAGCACAAAGAGTTTTGTATATGATAACACAAGAAGGACAGTGCACTTGGGCCGTACTAATGATTCACTTTACAACTAGTAATAATACGTTTACAACGAGTCATAATAATACGTTTCCAATTAATAATAATAAAAATAATAATAATAATAATAATAATAATAATAATAATAATAATAATAATAATAATAATAATAATAATAATAATAATAATAATAATAATAATAATAATAATCATCATCATCATAATAATGAGTACTTATATAGAGCCTTACCTCAAAGGCTACTGATCTAAGCGCTCAACAAAGAACGTATTACCGATTACAGAAAAACAAATGCAAAAATACAACCCAATACATTAACCAACCTCTTCCCTGCCGATAACTAAATAAACACAATTTGCCTCCAAGGCGTAAGCACCCCATTATCCTTGCTTGCTTGTCCACTTTGAAACATTTAGTCACATGTTGTGGTTGCCTTTCAAAGCGTGTTTCTTTCTATGCTGGTCATTTATTTGCATTCACTGGCTTGGCAGTCACTTTTGGGACCGAAATCGCTCGCAAGCCATTCACTAATGAGGGCCGGTACATTTGAAAAGTTGAAAGTGATGGATAAGGATCAGACTCATTTACGTACATCTGCTCCTCGTCCGACGGAAGTATATGGGGTTTACGCTTGAGCGTGCTAAATTAGTACGCGCACGGGCACTTTTCACTGGCAGTCGACATCGCTTGTCATCTATGCGACATCGCTAGACAGACCTATGATTATATACAACATCAGCAGGGTATATATACCACGCCACGTCATCAATATCCCACGCCCAGCGGGCGACATTGGCAATAGATCTGACCTTCACTAGATAGTTCAACGCTAAGTATTCGTGCGGTTTCTGGACCAGACAGTTCTGGTTGCAACAGTACCCATCATGCCAAAAGCTACGAATGTGTTACAAATCTGAGGAGAATTGGGTGGCAACAGAGTTCCCCACAGACGCAAGTAATAAATCATGTACATTTCAGACATTGCTCAATTCTCAGTCACGCTGATGACAAAAGGCACATCGTGGGTCGTCTCCCGAAACCAATTTACCTCTTCACTGCTGAGAAAATGAACGCAAACCTAACTGCATGAGACATAGATCCTCATGAGCCCCCGCATTCGCGGGGGTTCATGAGGATCTATGCCTCTTGCTGGCATCAGTTTGTATCCATGCTACTTGGAAAGCTGCGGCTCTTTGACGTTGAACCAACAAAGATTTCAAAAACACAATCTGTGTCCGCTAGCTGTGAAGCGGTTAAACTATGCCAAAGTTTGTGTAAGGTGTTGTGGTGCGGATATCTGATATGACGTGTGTTGGTTAGTGATGTTAGACCTTACGGCTATAGGCTGCATGAAGCGAAATCACAGACCAGCACTTGTATGCAGAAGACAGGCTTCCAATTCATAACCATTTGGTCACTGAGTCGGTTTGTTAGGTCATGTGACGCCAGGCGACCAGCCTTCAGTGACAAACGCAGGCAAGTCACACAACAAAATTAAGTAACGCGTCAAAACAATGTGTCGGAGCGCTTGCAATAATTTCGGCTTCATTCAGATGTTCAATGCCACTCTGCACGTGCTGCGTGAATCAGTTGCATACAACTCCCACGCGGCTTTCCCCCGAGCCGTCAGTTACGAGGCTGTCTCAATTCTCATGTGGTGATAAATGCCGTGCTGTCTCCGCCGCACTTGTGACTGTTTCGACCGTTGCAATGCCACATAGCGATCAGTGACTGAGGCGGGGTAAATAAATTAAGAGCGACCCAACTGTGGCGCCGGATCACTTCGAAGAAAAAAGAATATGCCTTTTGTGAGGTTACAGCCCTTTCAAAAGTCTTTGCATAAATAATTTAAATCATGCCTGACCTCCCCTTAAGCAAAACAAATCACGAGTGCTCACTTCGACCAATAAAATGCAAGCGTTAGCTCGCATTTTATTAGGAGAAGTGAGCACGAGTGGTTTATTTTGCATAAAGGGAGTCAGGTATAATTTGATTTATTATACAACAACTTTTGGATAAGGGTTTAACCTCAGAGTCGACTTGACTTCAGGCATAATTTAATGTTTGAGCTATCAGGGTTGTTTGCCGTCTGCAGTTGACGCTCTAGCAGTGAAAGAGATGCAAGTGGAAGCGAAGGGTTTCCAGCGACAGCTGAGGATCCTAGCAGTGCCCCTAAGGAGAGGTCCTAGCACCGTTTAGCTGGCGGTCAACCCCCGCTCCCTCACAAATCCCCTGAATTGTCTGGCCGAGACATTGTCCTCAAGGCTCAAAGCCCGAAAGTTTCATCCTACGGAGGGTCGGAAATGTAAGAAATGACACTGAGCAGCAAAAGGCACAGCTCAAAAGGCATGGATTCTCACGAGCTCATGCGTATGAAGGAGCTCATGAGAATCTATGCCTCTTGTAGAAAGAAGAAACTGGTATACAGATCGTTTGACTTCGGGGGCGCATTGTTCGCTAAGCAGAGACCCGATGATATCCTTCTTTCCGGGATCAGAGAAGTAAATCATAACATGATCGGCTACCAGCAGGAAGCATAGATTCTTATGAGCCTCTGCGGTCACAGGGACTTATGCGAATCCATGTCTGATGAAGAAGCAAGTAGCTTGATGACATACAAGTAGCTTGATTTCGGGAGCGCGTTGTTTGCGTTCCAACATGCAAATCAAAACGTTTTGCGGCCATTCATTCTCTGCTTATTTTTTTTAATATACGTATGTAGGCACAGTCTTTCGTTGAGAGACGCTTTTTTCACGACATGTAACAGCGTACAATACATTTATTTATCACTTCTCTTTATTATCACATAACACAAATGTTAGCAAGTGGTGTTTGGTACAATGATACAAAAGGTGGAAACCAGTTTCTCGACCCACGCTTGTGTGTGTGTAGGTAACCCTAGTGTACTCTTACTGTCATGTCCTCTGAACGTGTGTTTTATGAGGCAGAACTGGCAGAAAAATGCTTTGTGGGCATTAGCCTTGTAATGGGGTCTAGTATTTTTAGCCACAATTGTGAGAAACTGCTTTGCGCATTTGTTTTCATTAAATTCCACGCCACTGGGTTTACTCTCGCGTGATTAAACACATTCTGCAAGTGTCTGTATGCCTTTTGTGTGCTTCAACAACAACGATACTGCGTTAAATGTAGTGTGTAGACACATTCTACAAATGTCTGTATGCCTTTAGTGTGCTTCAACAAACATGATGCCGCCTTAAATGTAGTGTGTAGCGAGAAACAGCTTTACTCAATTTGCAGTTTCTCACTAAACATCACAGAGACATTCCTGGCGAGTTTCTTGTTAGTGTGTCATGAAAAGTTATAGTAAAAGAACAAAAAAAATTACCTGCATCTACAAAAGTTTCATCCCTTTTGTCTTATTGTGCACAAGGTACGAAACACCCACATTCTGGAGTTATCCTCTGAGGACTGCATTACAATTCAGGAGTCAGATCGACCATGCTAGTTCAAGGGTGGTGGCAGAATAGCGGGGCGCCTATAGGCGCCTAGCTATTCTGCCACCACCCTTGAACTATCATGGTCGAGCCATACATTACTGTGGTGTGTCGCGGGCGGAAAGAGTTAATAAGCCTAAACACAGATATTTGTTTTCAAGGTAGAGTTTAAAAATAACACGTACAAGTCTTGCCCTGTTCAAAGAAATGGTTCAAATTCATATTAATTTAGACAATATGTGAAACTCACAAAAGAGAGACTTGTCAAAGTAAAAAAAAAATCTGTCTGAAGTAACCATCTATAATAACCGCAGACCTGAATCGTTGAACAAGTTCACGTTCAAACTCTAACGCCGACAGACCTATTCACAGAATCAGAGACTTGGTCTCTGATATGACTTGGCCGAGTGGTACAGGGCATTCGAACAGCAAACACATGAAAGGCTCCCCTGAACCGAGAGACCCTAAGCTGAGAGCGACCAACATTTGCTTCAGGTGACTGGTAGTCTCACAGCTCCCTTGTACACTGCGACTTACCGCTACAAGAAAGCTGAAATGACACAGTCTCTAAAGATCTGACAGATGTCACCAAAACTGCAGTTTGATTCGTACCATGCCTTAGTGTGATAGTTATTTTTTTTTAAAGAGTGAGCCAGGAAAGTCAGCGTAGCTAGCTTTTTGTCTCTTTTGTTTTTGCACATCAAACACTCATACCGTCTAACAGCCAGCAAACACCTAAAGAAATTTGCCATTACTACCTTTTCATCTGGCCGATGTCGGCCTCCGTTGGCCCGCGCACGGCGGTGCTCGGGCCAACGGCGGCCGACGTCGGCCCCACATGAGTTTCTCAGAAGTGCACCATACTTTTTAGAGTTCTATATTTTTTTCTGAACTGTCTATAAGGTTCTGAAGCGTCCACTAAGTGTCTTCACAAAAGAAAAGTGTTTTTTTCCGCTTGGCTAGTTTGGTCTAAGAACCGTCCACTCGCTTTTGCGTTGATACGACGTGAATTATATTGTTTGATTGCCACGTAGGACCCCGGGGGCCGCGGCAGGTAAGGCATGACCATTCATTATCTGGACATGGTATGGTCAGATGCCCTTTGTCATTCATCTCCTTTGTGGCTTGAGTGTCTATGAGACTAGACCATTCCTCCCCCCGAAAGCTTCCTATGCCACTGGAATAGTTAAGTGGTAAATACAGGACATTGTGAACATGCGCAGTGTGTGAATGCATGTCCTGTGGAGGCAACAGACAGTTGCATTCTCGTGAAAAGCGATGTTTTTATTGCATGACAGTTACAATTTTTGCTTTTCAAAAAACGGACTTACTGTCTTTTGCCTCCGTAGGGCAGATGTTCTCCGGTCAATAAGGCCGACGGCAACCACAGAACAATTCTTAGAGCTACTTTTAGAATAAGCGCTTAACAAATTTCCATTCTTCTTCTTCTTCTTCTTCTTATTATTATTATTATTATTAATAAATCTTGGAAGTACTTAGAGGAGTGAGAAAAAGGGCCGACCTTGACCCTTTCCAAACATCTCTTGCAGAAGGAAATGTATGTATATGGCCGGGGCTTATAGAATGACACGTCCTGTGTTGGGATTGTTGCCGTGATGGAAGACGCCAAACAATGAATCCGGAAAACAGCTACGAAAGGGATTTCAAACATTGCTACCAGTGGACGGAGATTGTATGTCCTAAATCTGTGTTAATTCAATAATGTAACCTTTTCACTGTCATCTACAAGAGGCATAGATTCTCATGAGCCCCCGCAGTCGCGGGGGTTCATGAGGATCTATACCTCTTGCTGAGACCAATTTGTAACCATGTTCCTTTGACGGTTGTGGCTTTGCTCGTTGAATGAACGTAGATTTAAGTGACGAAATATGCGTCCGGTAGCAGAGAAGGGGTTAATTAATAAACGCCGAAGAGCTCCAAGGAACATGGACGCAAAGTGGTGTCAGCAAGAGGCACAGATCCTCACGAGCCACCTCAACTGCGGAGGCTCTTGAGGAGCTGTGTCTCTTGCAGTTGGATCGCGTTCAGTTTTCCTCGGCAAGTGAAGGGGTTAAAGTCCGCCGTGTACCGTGTGCAGGCGATTGGAGCGTTTCTGCTAGGGCTCATGAGGATCCATCCAACGTATCTTGCAAATGGGCCGCGTTCACTCGTCCTTGGCCGCGGAGGGTTTTAAATTGCTTATGATCTCGTGTCTTTTAAAATCCACGCACATAGCTGGGGGAGTAGAAAAAAAGAGCCGTAAATCAGGAAACCGCACGAAAAGAAAGTCAGTGTGTCAAGTGTTGAAAAACGTCTTGAACAACTACGTGACGGAAACGACCTACTTAATGAGAAAGACAATTCAAAACATTGTATGCATCTCTCTGTGTGTGTGTGTGGGGGGGGGGGGGGAGAGGGGGTTGGGGTTGGGGGGGGGGGGGGGGGGTTGGGCGCGCGTTAGCGGAGGGGAGGGATTAATGGGTAAAGGAGAAGAGGGTGCAGCGAGCAAGTGGGACGAGTAGGTGGTGTGCGACCGACGTCGGCCCTATGGCATTCCGTGCACTAGAAGGTTTGTGTCACCTGTCATTAAAGACCACCATTTAGGTGGCGATAGTCAGTCAACACCGCCTGCTTGGAGTAATAATAGATGATGATCTAAGCTGGCATAACCACCTAAATTATATGAGAAAACATTTGTCCAAAAAGTTGTTTCTACTTTCCAAACTTAAAACGATCATTATTAGAAACATTGTCCAAAAAGTTGTTTCTACTTTCCAAACTTAAAACGATCATTGACCTTAAGACGCGCAAACTAGTTATGTGATGTTAATGCAGTGCTCAACAATGATTGCAGATGGGATGGTTGCAGTGAAAATCACTTCAAGAAGATAAATAGACTCATTATACAAGCGCGCTGCTAAGCTTATCCTCCCTGATCCGTCTTTATCCACTGATGCCAAGCTGCAGGCCATTGGACTTCTCCCTCTGGTTAAGCACTCGCACTAAACAAATTTGTCCTAACATGTGTACTTGCACAAAATTCTTAACGGGAAAGCTCCAGTTTACTTATCTAGGCTTTTTTCGCCAACTGAAAAAAAATGCAGCACCCCCAGGAACAGTCTCTCTATAAAAAGGCCCCGTATAGACCTGTTCAAATCTAGCCTGTCTTATTCAGGTGCTCTTTTATGGATTCCCTTCCTCCCACCGCTATTCAACAAACCACGCCCCTCTCTCTGTTTAAAAGTAGAGTACATGATTACCTTTCTTGCTGATCCTTTCTTCTTCCTTGTTTTACGACTAAATACCCTTCATTTTCTACGTTAACTACTTGATTTCTTTTCACTGATGCCACCCAGGACTCTCCTCTTTAAGCCTGCCTAAATTAGCCTTCTTTTCAGTGTTTCTTACTGGCTTTTTCGCCCACAGCTACTCAAAATATCATAGCCCTACTTCTGTTTTAGATAATCTTGTCCTGTCTTAGTCATGTGCTCTTTTATGGATCCCTTCCTCCCACGCTATTCAACAAACACGCCCTCTCATTTTATGATTATTATTTTGCTATTTTCTCATCGTACGCTCTTCATATGTTTTATTTTCATTGTTTTTCCCCTCCATCTAGCCTCCAAATTGTTTGTTCAGTTTTCTAACTTGTTTTTGATAGTACACAAAATATCATACCTACTTATATGTTAGATAATCATGTGCGCACGTACGTGTGTATGTGTATGTACAAAAGTGCGCATGTGCACGACTACATGTATATTATGTGGTCTGTGTGCATGTGTGTTTGTTTGTGCATTGTACATTAGTCCAAAGTGTCAGCCTACTTGTATGTTTGATGTCGCACGTACATGTATACTTATATGTAAGACAATGTGTGCGACTACGTGTGTATGGGTGTTGCATGTGTGACGTTTATTATTAGTTAGTTTTTGTTGTTTGGTTGGTGTTCTTGTTTTTTTTTAGTAGCTTAGCAAGGACAGATTGTAAGAAAGGCCTGCGCGCCTAATATCTCAATCCTTGGAAAATAAAGTTTCGTTCGTTCTCTGTCTGTCTGTCTGTCTGTCTGTCTGTCTGTCTGTCTGTCTGTCTGTCTGTCTCTCTCTCTCTCTCTCTCTCTCTCTCTCTCTCTCTCTCTCTCTCTCTCTCTCTCTCTCTCTCGTAGCTGGCCCTAGAGGTGAAAGTTTCTGAGACTCTGCCAGTAACATTGACTTTCATAGGCTCCACAAGGATCTTCCCATTTGTCCCCATTAACTGACGGGGCAAGGCGAACGCTACCCAGCTGCAAGAGACATTTACCGCATGATCCCCCGCAATTGCGAGGGCTTTTGAGGGTTTATGTCTCTTGTTAGTTCTGTGTTCTTTATGCTTATTTATGGTCCCATTTACGTCTTCGTTTTTCACGCGAGTGTCAGCCAGTGTAGGGTGATTTCAGATCGTGATCACCTTTTAATTAAGGTCTAAACGGACTTAACTTTTAACTAAGGTCTTTGCTCTCGCGTTGAGTAATGTATCTTTCTTCCTGCACGAACTACGATAGGTAGGTATAGATGTTTACATGTGAAGGCTACTGTCCTTCATTCTTTACTTGGCGCCGTGATTTTCTTTGCATTTACACGCTTGGAGCGTGAGAACAACTGTTTGGTCCGGGTTTTGTTTCGTTGTCACTTCAAGGGTGGTGCCAAAATACTTGGCGCCAAGCTATCCTGGCACCACCCCATGAACTACTACGTTCGAGCTATCTCCTGAACCGTGCTGCAGTCATTAGATGACAACTTTAACACATTCTACCCCCAGGACCGAAATCCGAAAATTCTGAAGTTGCCCTCTGGAGGATTAGTGCAATTCTAGAGACAGATCGAGCATGATAGTTGAAGGGTGGTGCCAGAATAGCTTGGCGGCTATGGGCGCCAAGCTATTCTGGCACCACCCTTCAACTATCATCCTCGATCGATGTTTTGCTGTGGTGTGTCGGGGCTGAATGAGTTAAAGCGACTGACTCCAGGCAGTAAAGCGTTGATACTTCGCAAAATCTCCTAGTATGTGGTACAGTAATGCTGGACATCAGGACTAAGGCTTAAACTATGAAGTTTGACTGTCGTAAAATGAAATATCTATTTTTTTCTTCTCTTCTTCTTCCTATGCACGCAGGAGAGTTACGCAGTTCAAACCCTCAGGCATATGTGCCTGCCAAATCGGATAGTGAAAAGAAGGGTACATAAATCTTAGCTGAGGCAAGACACCATTGATAAGCCGTTGTATCGGCAAACTTTAGCGATCGAAGTCCGCCATGGAGCAGATCGCTTTACTTTCTTTAATGTTTCGAATCTCTACTCTAAGGCATACTGTGTGGACCGCTTTACTGCCGCCGCAGTGAGATGGCCCTATTCGCCTGCTCGGCGTTAAACCCAAATAACTAACTAACTGCCACTGCCGGTGAACGGAAAATGCGTTTTCGAAATTACCGTAAATTCAAAGCCCAAGATCCCCAGACGTCCAAGGAACATACGTACAATGGTTTTAGAAAAAGGCATAGATCTTCAAGAGCCCTCCCGCAACTGCGTGGGCTCATGAGGGGTCTACACCTCTTGCAGTTATGTGGTGTTTAGATTCTCTCGGCAGTAAAGGGGTTAACAGCGATCTACGCCCACTTGTATTAGCTGCACCAGGACATAAAGGCAGGATGCATACCTTTGAAGAACACATTCATGTGAAGATTTTTTTTTTTACTTGGCATGGCGTTGGTGTACGACCTACAATAAGGCTTAAGCTCGTGGGAAGGGGTTTCTTTTTCAAAATCTCATTTGAAAGGAACCTCAGCATTTTAAGCCTTACTATTCATGGAACAAATCCAGTTCTCTGACACAAAGTGAACACCAGAAAAGAAAAGTGACCGCGGCTCGGCGTGTAAAATGCAGAGAACATCTTAACCCATTTAGCCCCGAGTGCCTTCAGTGTGAGATTGATTGACCATGATAATTCAAGGGTAGTGCCAGATTAGCTTGGCGCCTTCAGGCGCCAAGCTAATCTGGCGCTACCCTTGGATTATCATGGTCAATGCATCCCCCGCAATTGGTACATAGTCGTTAGGCGACACATCCCAAATTTGAGAAATGGGACCTTGGGGTTGAAAAGGTTAACGAAGAAAAAAATACACTCTTAGAAAAGAAAGTTGCAACAATTTATTAATACAGTCTTCTTCGAATATAACAAGGTGGGATATAACAAAGGTAGGGTTTATACCAACAATCCGGAAAGCACTCTACAAGTTCTACGTAAATTACTCCGCTTATAACAAATTTCGCATATAACAAAAGGAAAATTGGTTCCTCTGGCGATTTTTTATTTTATATCCCAAGTTTACTGTGTATCCCGTGTTAAAATCTTTTTCAAAAATGGACATACAAGCAAGTACACAGTTTGTTACTTCTTTTTTGTTTTTGTTTTTGTTTTGGTGATGGGAAACAGTGCTTGTTTATGAATGTCTATGTTGAAAAAAGAGGCTTAACCCGAAATATTAAAACTTGTGTTGTAACTGTCTTTTCTAAAAGTATTTTTCTTCTTCTCTGCCAGAAAGCAAGAAAGCAAAATGAAAATGGTGCAATTACAGGCGTATTAATTCTGCTTTTTGTGGTGTCGTGACAAAACATTCGTGATTCGTGTTATTTCGATTTTTTTTTGTTAGCCCGTTTAGCCCCGACGCATCACAGTAGGAGACCATGATAATTCAAGGGTAGTGCCAGATCAGCACCACCACCGCCATCACCAGACAAACAAAGAAAAACAAGCTCTTGTTTCACACAACCTACTTTAGAGAAGGGTGGGGTAGGAGTGTGTCTGAAAATGGGTTGTGGTACGCTTGAAACATCTTTTCTCGGCTCGAGGTCACGAACTTTAAGTGTAACTTTCACGAATGCATTTGCACGGGATCTGGGCCTAAGCCGGTTTAAGACCAGAGGGGTCATTTTTGTCCATCTGTGTCCATAAATTTGCAGGTCACACTACTTGATGCAGCCATTTCTTTCTGAATGCAACACGCGTCAGCGATTTTAATTATTTCGAGGTCATGACCAGTTGATGTGCACTGTCAGTAGCACTCACTGTAATTTTTCATACGTCAGTAGGAACATTCGTTTTTTGTTTGGGTATCAGTAAAATAACTGCAACGCTAATTTTTTTTTCATCAGGAAAAAAAAATCAACGTCACTTGTGTGGACTTTGGCCTTCACAGTTTCACAGGGTATTTAACCATTTGCCTGTCGGTAGCGGTTTCCGTCGCGATGATTCCCGCAGGAATCATCGCGACTAAAGCCGCTACCGACAGGCAAAGGGCTCTCACCACAGCTTTTGATTTTATTGGTGTTAAACATGGCACTCTCTTAACTAAAATTTGAAAAAGAAATTTCTCCAGTTTTGGTCAGATAAAAAAGCAACTATTTCGACAGTCAGTAAGCATAAAGTTCTCGTGTAACCTTTAACTGCCGGTCGACGCACTTCGCGTTTCTGAAATCTTTGTTTAAATTTAAGGACAAACGAGCCCCACAAGTAACAAGGATACAAAGTGGTGTCACCAAGAAGTATAGATTCTCATGAGCGCCCTGCAACGGCCGGGTAACTAAATCCATCCATGGTTCCCCTATTGTACTGTGCTTTTCCTAGCTTAACCCTTTCTCCGTCACTGCACGTACAGAGTACGTACAGTCGTGTTTCTGAAATCTTGGTTCATTCAACGACCAAGAGCTACATCGCCCAAGAAACATGGAGACAAACTGGCCCCCACTGCACGTACAGAGTACGTACAGTCGTGTTTCTGAAATCTTGGTTCATTCAACCACCAAGAGGTACACCGCCCAGGAAACATGGATACAAATTGGTCTCAGCAAGAGGCATAGATCCTCATGAGCCTCCGCGACCGCGGGGGCTCATGAGGATCTATGCCTCTTGCAGCTGGTTCGTGTTCACCTAGAAAAGTAAACTGCGATGGCTCGTGTGGATCTATACCTCTTGCAGTTGGGCGGTGTTTAGTTTCGGCAGTCAAGGGGGTTAAAATGTATCCTTAGTTTCCCGATGGTACTATCCCGTCCCGGCCCCGGTAGCTGGACTCGCAATCCAGGGGGAAAAAAACGGATTTGTTCTATAGCATGTTCGTTGAAAGGTCCTGGTAAATCAAAGTGGCACAGTTGGAGTGCGCCTGAGTTGATCAGTGTTCAGGTCGTACTCCACTATAGGCAATAGATTTCCCTGTCCCCCATAGCAGGGCCCGTCAGGGTCGTCCATGATCAACTCGGTGCCGTGTGGACGTTAAACCCGAACTAACCAACCAACCAACCCAATGGTACTGTGCTTTCCCAGCTTAACCCATTTAACTGAACGGCTGCGTTTAGGGTGTCACCTAACGGGTATATATACCAGTTGCAGCGCAGGAGATGGATAAACTATGAATTTTAAGGGTAGTGCCAGATTAGTTTGGCGCCATCAGGCGCCAAGCTAATCTGGCGCTACCCTTGAATTATCATGGTCGATCCATCGCCCGCTGTAGTGCGTTGGGGCTAAATGGGTTACAAAGAAAGCCGCCAAACTGGCAAGTTCAAAAGATGGCGAACTTGCTCCCTTGGTCATTTCTTGCAGTCGTCCGTTTGTCCAACTGCAAAAACACATCACAGTCACAACTGAACTTGAAAAAAAATCGCATAGTAACCCCCAGCGACCCGCCTCCCGGAAAAGCACAAAGAGCAATAATACAAACATTACTAGGTATAGATCCTCATGAGCCCCCCACTATTGCGTGGGCTCAGTTCTGAGGCTCTAGGCCTCCAAAAGGTTCATGAGGTCAAGAAAAGTCAGACACAGCTAACCTCAGTGCCCTGCCGCCAGCACTGAGTGACACGGACTGCGAGGTCACGTGACTGCACATCGTCGGCTGAAACGTGTTCGCTGACCACTGGGCAAGTCTGTCTAGCCGTGGACAGAGTAGCTCTAGTTAGATGCTAGGCTGCCTGGGTGTCAGTTAGGGCTCGGGATCCAAAACTGGTAATGAAATGGCCAACAACGGTATGATAAGCACGGGTGGCAAAACAGTTTGAAATGAACGCGCTTCTGAAACTGTTTAGTCCTTGTTTTTCAGAAGCGCGTTTATTTCTGTGTTGCTTATTTCTTTGTATTTTACGCTTTCGTCAGTCACCATTGCTCTGGACTTCAGGACTGGTAGCGGTTTAGAAATCTGTGGGGTCAACGACATGCGAGAAGTATAGTATCTACAGAATAGAGAGCAGCACACTACCAGCAGATTGTGACTCCAAAACAGCCAGAATAAACTGTGTATCTACAGAATAGAGAGCAGCACACTACCAGCAGGTTGTGACTCCAAAACAGTCAGAATAAACTGTGTATCTACAGAATAGAGAGCAGCACACTACCAGCAGGTTGTGACTTCAAAAACAGTCGGAATAAACTGTGAGTTTGACAAACCGGCAGCTGAGACTAATATATATATATATAAAACTGCGAGGAATATTCCGTCAAACAGCTGCGCGCCGCCGAGATTTGAACAGTCCAGAAATATTGCTCAGAAACAGATTTAAAAGATGCTGGGAAGAAAAAATGCTGAAAACACATTTTGCAAAGGTTAAAAGTGAAAAAGAAAGATGAAGTAACTCTGCTCAAGTTCCCGCGGCCTGATAACCCTAGACTGAGCCCATTTCACAAACGTCCACCCACGGGAAATCAGAACGGGATCAGCCTCCATAAATCGTTCCGATCAACTGGTGTATATAACATTCCCCGCTGTTTAAGAGACGTCAAAAAGCCGTCAACAGCACTTCGTGATCTGTGCGTTTAAATCATACTTTTTTGTACAGGCGGTATTGACTGCGTGTAGACATCATCAGCGATCAGGCGGAGTTCAAGATTTATGTCGCTTTTCGAGAAATGAACCATGAAGTTAAGCCGGTTTCATATTACATACACCGTCTCTGTTTGATTCTTGTGCCGGGCGTCTTTAATCCCTTCTGTTCATCCACGCTAACTTTATTAGGTAGTTTATGTGGTAAAGGTCCGCAGCAACTGACACGACCACTTGCGAATTCATGTGTGCATCTTCAACTGTAAAAAAAAGAAATTCTATTTCGTAAAAGCGTGTGTCGGCTAATCATTAACATCCGCACTATTCTAAGGCAGAAGTTGACTTGGAATCTTGTCCTTTCAGCGTAAGTTCTAGCCGTGATACTGACGTAGCTTCTGAAAGCGTTTCGTTGTGCGTGTTTTTAACGTGAGACAAAGCCTGGCCAGCTATTATTCAGATGACGGTCTGAAAGTGTGTGACAAGGCAAAGAACAACCGACTATATATTAGATCCGCGTGTGCCAGCTCCTTCCTTTCCCAGCTTCGAGAACTGACGACAGGATCCGTCGAAGTTGGACCGTGTATGGGAGAACTGCCCTGTGTGAAAAGGTATGTTTAATGAGGCGTAACCCCTTCGGCGCTGATAAAAACTGAACACCACCCAGCTGCAAGAGGCATAGATCCTCACGAGCCCCCGCAGTTGCGGGGGCTCATGAGGATCTATGCCTCTTGCTGAGACCAATTTGTGTCCATGTTTCTTTGACGGCTGGCGATCTTTGACTTTGAAGGAACTGACTATGATTTCAAAACACAGTCTACGTCCAGTGAAGATGTAGATTGTTTCTATTCTTCGTCTTCTTCTTTTTCGTCTTCTTCTGCTTTTCTTGCGCGAGAAGTTTAAAGATTCTCACGAGCCCTGTTGATGCGGTTGATATTGCAGAGTACCGTGGGTGAAGCGTGCAAGTTGTCTGTGCAGTTTCTGACGCACAGCGTTAGGCAACGATAACACAATAAACACAAAGCCAATACATTTATAGGTCTATGGCATAACTCAGCATCTGTAAATGCAATATCTTGTGTCATCACCACACTTCCAGAAATTTTCATAAAACAATGGTAAAATGGCAGTAACCCTTAATGCCTTGACATGCGGCTACGACAGGACGTGGATCGGCCATGACAGCTCATGGGTGGTGTCGGAATAGCTTGGCGCCTGTAGGCGCCAAGCTATTCCGACACCACCCTTGAGCAGTGATGATCGAAAAATGTAATGTTGACGTCAAAAAGACATCTAAAAAGAAGTGACAATTTCATCCTTAGGATGAAATAAGTTAAAGACAAGTTCCAACCCCTATGGTGCTGGTTTTTTTTTTTTTTTTTTTTTTTTTTTTTTTTTTTTTTAAGAAAACGCTGTCTTTGCCACACTGATGATTGGACAGTTATATCTTATCCGCATGTATGCCATGTGAAGACAGAAGATGGTACGCTCATTTTCTGTTAAGTAAGATTTTCATTCTTGTTAACAGCAAAGTCTGCATCGTATTACCATCCACAAGAACTATTTATTATTACAGTGTTATAACCACTGTATTATATTCTGAGTTAAGATGGCAAACACTAACCACTGACCTAACGAGACAACTTGTTCCAAATTTCCGACTTGATTTTTAGAACATCTCTATGTCTGAAATGGTCACTGTCATTCTTTTTATTGGACACTGTCTGTCACGTACAGTGTATTGCGTTACATTGTATGTCAGACACAGTGTCTTGTGTTCCTGGATGCCAAATACAGTTTCTCGTGTTACACTGCATACAAGTTTCCTATTCTCGCGTCCCGGTTACAAGACCAGGCGATTGCGTTTGGAAACTACTGTGAACTCCAGTTTAAATATGCAAACTCAAGGTTAAACATAAAAAAACATGGAAATATTCCACCCATAATCAAAGTATGCATTTTGTGTCCAACACTTCAGTATTTATCCTGTGTGTACAACATTTCCTTGACAGTCTGAGAATGAGAGTGAAATCCCCCCTCCTCGGCTAGAGGTATACATTCTTCCCCTCCCTTCTGCAAGAGGAATAGATTCTCATGAGCCCCTGTCGTGGCTCATGAGAATCTATGCCTCTTGCAGATGTTTCAGCCTGGTGGAGTGAGTGTGTGTGTACTAGCGGTCGTACTGTTCTGCTCTGAGTCTATTGTTTAAGAAAAATCTACGTATCTGTCTGATCCGCAATCAGTCTTGGTGCGTGCATAAGACATGACGACAACGGTGGTAGAAATGTGACCGCGTTTATCTTTGGCCAGCTTGCATTGTTTATATACAGTTAGTTATTGCTGACAGAAGCTAACGCAGCGTACAGTGGCTTGTATTTGGTAGGGTACCTTGCCGTGTCTGTACTATCTTGCAGTATTTGGATGGATGGATGGATCGATTGATGGATGGATGGATGGTTGGATGAATGGATGGATGAACGGACGGACAGACGGACGGATGGATGGATGGATGGATGGAAGGATGGATGGATGAATGGATAATTAAATGGATGGATTGGCAGGCGGGCGAACGGACAGAAGAACGGACGGATTGCTTCATTGATTGATTGATAGACAGACATGTTTATCGTTTCAATTATTGTGTGTGAAGCTTATCGAGGGAGGTACCCAGTGTGCGTACGCCTCTAACTAGATTCCACTGTGGGCTGTGTGTTGTGTTTGATTTGATTTATAAGCGCATGTCCTACCAACACAGATAATCAGAGCCTATCCTGCTCTTGTACAGCATACAAGAAACCATCCCACAGCAAACCAGCATAACCAAAGCAAAGGTGATTTCCCGATATCGGAAGTAGGTTGACACATTCACGGCCAGCCGCATCCGAATGCGCGGCGGCTGGCCGCGAATGAGTCAATACGAATTTCGACGAAGACAGTATATTAAAAGCCCGGACAAACATGCGATAACGCATGTTTTTCCGGGCTTTTAATCCACTGTTGTCGGCGAACCACATGCAGTACTGACCTATTTCTGATTTCCGAGCAACTTCTGTTAAGCAAAGAAAGGAAAAACTAAGTCCAAACCAAGTCAAGCTAAGCCAGCCAAACAAAGCAAAGCGCAGCAGCAGAGCTGAGCAGAACAGGGCAAAACAGAGCAGAACAGTGCAGAGCAAAAAGCAACAAGCAAAAAAGCAAACTGAGGAAGCTTACACGCAGTCTTGTCTTGTCTGACAATGTAGGGCTATAACATATGTCATGAACATCAAGCTAAACCGTGGACATATATTAAAAAAAATAATTTTTAAACGGCATTGCTATTTTTGTTACATCAACTTGGCCGTGAGAACAATTAATTTGAGTGACTTCCCACTAAGCCAAGGCCATCGGGCCGACGTCGGCTGCAGGAGGCCTACGCCCTACCTCTGTCCTGTGACCTCTCGCGTACACAAATTGGCGTGTTCCTTCTATTTAGCTCTCCAACTTTATTTCCTTTCATCCGACACTTGGATGATCTTTTTGTGTGTTTTACGAATGCGTTCGTTTATTAAAAAATATTATGGCGACACGGAAATTTATACATCATTTTTTTAAAAAAAATTTAACTCATTCAGACCCGACACAACACAGCAAGACATGGACCGAGCATGATAGTTCAAGGGTGATGCCAGAATAGCTTGGCGCCCATAGGCGCCAAGCTATTCTGGCACCACCCTTGAACTTTCATGCTCGATCTGTCTCTAGAATTGTAATACAGTCCTTCAGAGGGCAACTTCAAAATTTGGGGATTTTGGTCTTGGGCTAGAATGTACTAAAGCCCCAGGATTTCCACGAAGAATCATCTGAGAACGATTATGCCTCCCGCCCTCAAAAGCGCACTGCCAATCTTCTTCACAATAATAATAATAATAATAATAATGATATATATATAGCGCTTAATCTTACTCAGAAGCTCTAAGCGCTTTACAATCTGTAAACAAAAATAAAAATACAATGACATATGCACATAACAAACAAAACACGATGCCCGAACACACCACTTTTATAATAAACTAACTAAACAACAATACATACATAATAATTTATATTCTAATTAACATTCAGTCTAAACAAGGAGGATTACAGAACTACAACTAAGGCATCAAACACTGGCAGTTATTCAAAGTAAAGCTTAAAGAGGTGAGTTTTCAACGACCTCTTGAAGTCAGAGACAGACTCACTGTTTCTGACCTCAAGAGGAAGTGTATTCCATAACACTGGGGCTTGATAAACAAAAGTGCCCTGACCAAATGTTTTAGTTTGGACAGAAGGTACACACAACTTCCGTTTATCAGAAGAGGAGAGGAGCTCACGAGAGGGTGTATACACGTGCAGCGAAAAGGACAAGTATTCTGGGCTGGTGCCTGAAAGGCAGTTAAAGCAGATTGACATAACTTTGTACTGAATACGTGAGGACACAAGTAGCCAGTGAAAGGACTTCAAGATGGGTGTGACATGCTCAGTCCTACGGACTCTCACAACAAGCCGGGCTGCATCGTTCTGAATCTTTTGGAGGCGATCAATGAGATATTGAGGGCAGCCACAAAGCAAAGAATTACAATAATCTAGCTTGGACAGCACAAATGCACAAACTAGTGTTTTAGTGGCTTCCATGGTGAGTAGGTGACGAACTGAACTAATGCGACGAAGTTCTACACAATGCACTGACATGCTGTGACATTGATAACCCTTCCCACAAAGGGAAGGACGGTGGGGTTTTGAGGGTGTAAGATGTGACCGCTCGGAGGTGATTTGGCTGCAGCTCCTGTAATTAAACCACTACATCTTGAGGCTGATTTTTTTTAATGTGCATATTGTCCTATGAAGGCTGGATTACTGATTAGGAAGATAGATCAACCATTATACTTCAAGGGTGGTGCTAGAATAGCTTGGCGTCTCGGGCACCAAGCTATCCTGTCACCACCCTTGAACTATCCTAGCCAAATTTATTTCAAGCTTGGCGTCTCGGGCACCAAGCTATCCTGTCACCACCCTTGAACTATCCTAGCCAAATTTATTTCAAGCTTGGCGTCTCGGGCACCAAGCTATCCTGTCACCACCCTTGAACTATCCTAGCCAAATTTATTTCAGCAATAGTGTATCAGGAGGAAAAGGGTTACAGAGATCTACTCCAGGCACTAAAGGGTTAATAGATCGCAATATATTTATTTTTTATAAACGTTCTTAGCGTGTCTTACAGTAACGCTGGACAAAATGCATTTAACTTGGGAATGGTTTTGTGATGTGTGTTTCAGTTGTATGTGTGTGAGTAGATTACATTTTTAAAGGTAGTCAGATTCTGCGTGCATACATTTCTTTTGTAACGCGCTTAGAGCCCACTGCTCTTGGGGATTCAGCGCGATAAAAAAATGATCTTTATTATTATTACTATCTAACTTAAATTAGGAAGTTTGACTGTCGTAAAATGACAGACTTGTCTGCTCTTCTTCTCCTTTGTACACAAGAGAGTCTCTTCCGTTACGCTCAAAGGCAGCGGAAACCTTCTGGTACCTGCGCTTAGTCACGTGGACGGTGACAAAAAAGGTAGATAAATCTTAGATGAGGAAAAAACAACATTGATAACCCCGGCGATGATTGTATCGGCAACTGTTAGCAATCTAAACCAGCCCTGGAGAAGATCGCTGTAACCCTAGGGGTTTTAGTCGCCATGATTTACATAAAAGGCATAGATTCTCATGAGTCCCTGCCGCTTGCAGCGGCAGGGGCTCATGAGAATCTATGCCTTTTATTTGAATCATCGCGAATAAAACCGCTGCCGACACGCAAAGGCTTAAAAAGGAACACCTTACCGTGACTTGTTTGCATGGAATTATAAATCGCAAATAACGCGTTCTGACACCGCGGTTTTATCACAAAAAGCACGCACACCTGTCTTAATTTGTGTATATTTTTCTGCAAAGCGAAAATGTTCTATGCAATCCAATGAAAATCACGATTTTCCTAAGACAACAACTGGATTTTAAAAAAATATTTTAAATATTTATAGAAGGGACTTTTTAGGACGGGTCGCGGTGGGGCGACCTGAACACTGATCAACTCAGGCGCACTCCAACTGTGCCACTTTGATTTACCAGGACCTTTCAACGGACATGCGTCTTTTCCCCCTGGATTGCGAGTTCAGCCGGGCCGGGGATTCGAACCCACGACCTGGCGATTCCCTTCGCTCTCTTGCTCCGACGCTTAACCGCCTGCGCTATTTCGGACTCTCTCTCCATTGCCCATTTGTGACCACCAACAATTTTGTTACACAGCACTGTTTGCGTTCGGGGAGCTGGGTAGCTCAGTTGGTAGAGCGCTCGATTCTCGTCCTAAAGGTTGTGGGTTCGAACCCAGCTAGCGTCCAAATTTGTTCAGACCTCTTTTCGGTGCCCCGTCTTTGAAATCACCTTCGTGGTGCCGTAAACGTCAAACTGTTTGCGCTCACGAGCGTTTGTGACAATTCTCACGTGGTCACAAACCGCGTTACAATACTGCAACCCGGAGCAAAAGGTGCGGGCCAGGGCATACACTGACCCAGTAACACCCTCAGTTATATGTCTTGTGTCCTTATGTGTCAAGTTGCCTGACATCTGTCTGTTGTCCTGTGCTGTTCGCCTTGGCCTTTGGCCTACCCAGAAAGGCCTTTGGCCTACCCAGGAAGTTCGGTACATCCGACTGAATTAATTTAACTCTGCGATTGTGGTTTTTGTCCGCCTGTTATATCATTCTGCCACGTCCTTGTGCGTCTGTCAAAAGGCCCGCACCACAATCACGAAACTTCCATCTCTGAATTTATTTTGCAGCTTCGGGATTTCCTTTTTAAAGGAGTATGCTGTGAACACAAATTTTCGTCATCGCTGTACATCTGCCTGGATCCGTTCAGTGCTGGCTGCCGCAGATTGCGTTTCTGCGATCTTCGTTAACCCATTTAGCCCCGAATCCCTACAGCAAGAGATTGACTGACCCTGATAATTCAAGGGTAGTGCCAGAGTAGCTTGGCGCCTTCAGGCGCCAAGCTAATCTGGCACTACCCTTGAATTATCATGGTCAATTCATCTTCTGCAACTGGTACATAGTCATTAGGCAACACCTCCCAAATTTGAGAAATGGGAACTTGGGGCTAAAAGGGTTAATTAAAGACACAGAAAAACCTAGGTGTCCCAGGAACATGGACTCAAAGTGGTGTCAGCAAAGAGGCATAGATCGTCATGAGCCCCCGCAACTGCAGGGGCTCATGAAGAGCTATACCTCTTCCATTTGGGCAATGTTCAAATTTCTCGGAACTGAACGCGTTAATCTGTTTAATTTTGTCTTAATTTTAACAAAGCTGGTATGTGCATTTTTTAGAAAAACAAGATTTTCAATATAATACATTTAAAATCTCGCTTTTACAAAAAAAATGGACCAATCACGGCAGACATGTGAAACATCGCGAAAGAAAATAAAAATAAAATTTGAACTGTGAAGTGGCTTTTGACATAATTCACGATACCCTTTTGGTATATTCAAGCCAGTCTCCTGCAGTTGGAACATACTCTATAAATATATTTTATCTCCCATCAATATGGTTTTATTGTAGAGGACTAAAATGGACACAATGCGCTTTCATTCTTAACTTTTGGGCTGTCGACAGTGTTTTTTTTTCTGCAGGATTTATCTCGACAAAAACCGCTACCGACACCTCAAAAGTTAAAATTATTCTTCTCACGCAGGTACGTCAAAAAAGGTTATACATAAAGATGGCTAAAGATGACACGAAAACAGTTTCCTTTAAGTTGCGTGAAGCCGTTTATATATGTCACAACTTTCACAAAGGTCGGAAGTGTTGATAATAATTATAAGCTTACTACCGTGCGCACACCACCTAAGGCCAACGTCGGTACAAGGACCTTTAAGCAAGAGACCCTCGGGCCAACATCGGCCCCAGCGGGCCCGCGCATTGTCCCACTGCGGCTGACGCCGGCCCGAAAACCTTTTGCTTGCTGGCAGGACTTTGTGTTTACCCTTCTGATTTCGACGCAGGTGTGGACAGGGGTCGGAGGGGTGTGCGTGTAAGTGTGCGTGCGTGCGCCTGTGTGTGAGTTGGTGTGCGTGGCGTAAAAGCAACTCCCGGTGTAGCATCTTATAATGACCCCTGCGCCAGGATCTGCCCGAGGTGATTTTAACGTAGCAACGCAGCATTTTCGATTGAAGAGTAACACGCTAAATTGACTCGCAGGCTATACCAGATCTACTTGTGGTGACTGGCGTTTAACCCATTTAGCCCCGGGACCCTGCAGCAGGAGAACAATTAAAGGATAGTGCCAGATCTGCCACTACCCTTGAATTATCATGGCCAATCCACCTCCTGCAACTGGTACATAGGTAACGCTTCCAAAATTTGGGAAATGCACCCGTGGGGCCAAAAGGGTTAACGTGCCAGCTAGCTAGACCTTGCCAACAGTAGCGTAGGGGCTGTGGGAACCCTCCCCCTACCCCCCCCCTCTTTTGAAAGTACGTGGGGGTTGGGGGGGGGGGGGGGAGAGAGAGTATCCACGTTTTTCAACATTAAAGAAATTATTGAGCTTATATATTTTTATTTGTTATTTCGAAACAAAATATTTTAAAAAAAAATTTCAGATGATTTTGTTCGGTTTTTATGAAGTTGGACTTTCGCTTGCCTCCTCCCCCCCCCCTACACACACACACACACACACACACACACACACACACACACACACACACACACACACACACACACACACACACACACACACACACACACACACACACTCCAATTTCCTTGATATTTTGAAAGCTGGAAAGTAACACGAGAGGCATTCTGGGCCATCCCGTGACAAATATCTTCCTATGCCACTGACCAAGCTCTCTTCCTCCCAACCTAACCCCCATCCACACACGCACACCCACACACACACTCACGCACACACCCACCTGTCCACCCTCCTCTTCCTCCTGTTCCTGAAGTTGAAGGAGGGGCAAGCTCCAGAAAGTAGGGCGTGAAACTATAAAAGCTCTCTCATCACTGCTACGACCGATCTCATTGGGCAAAGACATCTGCTTCGCATCCAAAGAACATCCACGGTAAATAGTTTGAAAGCTCTGCCCTGATGTTAAAGCCAATATTGTCATAAACGACACTGCCAGTGCTTGTTATTTAGAAGAAACTACCAAGTAAGTAGGAAAAAAACACTGTCAGGGGAGAGAATTGTAACAATTCTCTCCCCTGGCTGTTTTTATTTTCCTAATTGCTTGGTAGTTTCTTTTTTCCTACTGTCTTGGTACTTCTTAAGTATTTTTTAGAATATCTAGATTTTCAATGTTAACAAAACATCTCGCTTTTTCTAAAAGAAATAACGGACAAACTTGCCTTTGCCAATTCAGAACAGAACTGTATTTCTCACGCTCCTAAAATCCGCTCTTATTTCTTTTAATGATGAGCTAGTGACACTGAGGTTTTCATGGCTCTCGAAAGTGCTTCAATTAAAGGGATCTGCTCCACGGCGGGTTTCGATAGCCAAAATTCGCCGAGACACCGGGTTCTCAATGTTGTCTTATCTCAACAAAGGCGCTTCTACCCTTTTTTTCACAATCAATGTGAACCGTTGGAGCGATCCTGCGTACACAGGAGAACAGAATAGTCTTTCAGTTTACGGTATTCCAACTGGATAAGTTAGCTGTTTTGTTCAGCATCATTAAAAGACAACTCATTCAAGGCGCCCAGCGTCAATAGCTGCCAAAGTGTCGTATAGCGTTGCCAACGGCAACGCTATTCGACACTTCTGCAGCAATTGACGTAGCATAAGTTAACTCATTCTACCCCACACCGAAATCCCCAAATTTTGCAGTTGTCCTCTGAAGACTGCACTCCAGTGCAGGACACAGATCGACCATGATAGTTCAAGGGTGATGCCAGAATAGCTTGGCGCCCATAGGCGCCAAGCTATTCTGGCATCACCCTTGAACTATCATGGTCGATCCTTATCTTGCTGTGGTGTGTCTGGGGTAGAATGAGTTAAGGACAGTTATAATGGGAGATATTTCGATCTATTAACCCTTTATTACTGGAGCAGATCTCTTGATAACAGGCAATCACGCGCTGTGAAAAAGTCCGCTGTCACTCAAGGGAGCGATCAAACCTCGTCAACCTGAACACCCAAGCCATTGCCTATACGGTTAATGAAAACGTGATTTTCATGGCATGAGGTACGACCGCTCTCATGGTTGCAGCCGGAATCAGCGACGGTCATAAAGTACGTTCTTGTCATGAATATGCATTTCTTGCAGAAAGAAAATCGGATCGAAAGGATACGTCATATCATATGAAATTTCAGCTCTCATCCTCAATTCGTAATTTACACGTGTGGCTGAGCTGACGATTAAACGCTTTTGGCCTGTGTTTTTCATAAAAATTATTTTGTTTCAAAAGAAGTTAGATAACTGATCCGTGTATTCTATGTTTTTTATGGCAAGCCGAAAGTAAAGTTAGGTTTCACATACATGTTGCAGACAATAATATGAGACCATATATTGCATTATAAAACAGTGAAAAGATATTGCTGAACATGAGATCATGATATTGTATCCTGAGTACTGTGAAATGATCCTGCTGTGAGCTTGAGACGCTGATTTTTCGAGTGTGACGTACCTGACTGAACTCTCTCTTGATGACTTTTTATGCGGTAATAGATTGGATATGTGTCCAAATTAAATTGCTTCACATCGAGCTCTTAAATTGAAATACCGAAAGTGAGAGGTGTCATTTTAAATGAAGAATAGGATTTACAGCTTTGCAGAATAATACGTTTTCTTCAAGCATGGTGCTAGGACAGCTTCGCACCTGAGGTCAGTTGCATGAGTGAACTTAATCCTACGCCAGCCACTAAGCAAGGTGCTCCGCCATAGCGGCGCACCTTGTTTAGTGCCTGGCGCAGGACTAAGCTCAACCATGTAACTGGCTCCTGTATGCGCCAATCTAGTCTGCCCCGTGAAGGTAAAAGACAGTACGTCTATTTGTGTGAAAAGCGAAGCTTTAACTGTAATACAACGAAAATCGTGCTGTTCACAAACTAGAGACTTTCTTACTTTAGCCTTCACATGTATGTTGGCACAAACCCTCCAAATATACCATGGTTTATCCATGTATCTTCTTGTAGGTAACGGTTTTAGTTTGCCATTAATAGTTTCAGGACTGCTACTCATTAAGGGAGCCCCGCCTCATTGGCTGCGAAAGTGTCGTAAAGCGTTGTAAGGGGCTATACCACACTTCCGCATCTACTGATGCGTTGCGCTTCTTGATGCAGGAATAAACAGGGTTAACTCGCCTGTCGGTAGCGCTCTTTGTCTAGTTGATTCTTGCAGGAATCTACTCGGGGGGAAAAAAACGAAAACACCCCCCCCCCCCCCCAAAAAAAAAAAAAAAAAAAAAAAAAAAAAAACCCACGAAAAAAAAAACAGCAACAACAAAATGCAACGCTACTGACAGCCAAACAGAAAAAAACAATTTCGTAAATGACTTTCCTGTGTAACTTAATAACTGTGTTCGTAAATAAAAAGAAAAGAGATCATTAATCATCTAATTTTCTTTTCATCGACTCTTTCACTGTTACAAATCTTTTGCAACTTTCTCCGTTTCACGTTGTGCGCGCTAGCACCCAAAATTATTATAATGGGGATCCTCCCCGTCAGAGCATCAGGGACCAGTTGCATGAGCGAGCTTAGTCCTGCACCAGCAAATAAGCAAGGTGCGCCGCTCATGCTTAGTGGCTGTTGCAGGACTAAGCTCGCTCATGCAACTGACCCCTGGTGCATTCCGCACAAAGGTAGCAACTTAGGCGTAACTCTTGCCAACAGGGGACATTGATTTTCATGAGCTGCCGCACACTGTGCGGGCCATTGAAGATTTATGTCTCTTGCTGGTGTTGGGCGTTTTCACACTGGTGGCCGTATTCTGAATGATAATGGTTAATGGTCAAAGATGTTGAAGAGCAAACGTGTACCAGTTTAATTGCTAACTCAGCATGTCTGATAAAACAAGAACAAACGGTTCAATCCCACTAAGTGGTATTACCACTTTGTACGAACAGATAAGGTCTGCTGTTTTGTGCGGGTCATTGAAGATTTATGTCTCTTGCTGGTGTTGGGCGTTTTGCTTACGATGCTTTCGAAGCAAGGGTTCTCCGGCCGTGTTCACGACAGGCTCTGATGTCTGTATGTGTGTCACCCGAAGGTGTTCTTTGTTTTCAGATGAGGACCATTACGGTCTGAATGCCTCTCTGCACAGTACCCCCCCACCACCACCACCACCACCACCATCACCACTACCTCCCCTCCTGCTGAGACTGACTCGACTGGGAATGCTCGGTACCAAACCTGCGTACGCTCTCTTCTCAGCATGGGTCAGCTGCCTGTGTTAGCGTAGTCCTGCGCAAAACCGATAAGCATTGTGCTCCGCTACTGAGCGAAAGAAAGCGAGGTTGTTGATAAAACCTTCACTTCATTGTCTGGCCGGGTCGCCGCGACTTACAATATTCTTTCGACGCCATTCTTTGCAATTTTCTCTTTTATCGTTCCAAAATGCGACACCTGTCTTGGATTCGTGGCCTGCAGTGACGTGAAAGTCAAAATAACGTCACACCACGGTGTAAACGTCACAAATCGAAAGCGAGGAATCTTGAGACCTTCACCTTATGAATATGCCAGAGAATCGCGAATTGGCATTATATTATGCAGCCAGCGTCTGCGGATGTGTGAACGACAGTTGTCAACGAGATACCCTGATTCCCATAAGCCTCTGTGGCTGAAGAGGCGCATGACAGTCAATGCCCCTTAACATTTGTTTAAAAAAAGGTAGGTAACATTTGTAGCTGACAGACTTTCTATGAAGGACAGTAAACGTGCGTGTGATTCCTGCCTTCAAATGCCCGGAAATGGAATCAATTCAAACAGATTTAAATGAAATGAAGTAAAACTGTTGCGACAATGGTTTCGTGTGAAAGGAAAACTAAACAGAGTGGTTGAAAACCCTTGAAGTATGTGGAAATGTAGCACAACGTTTCGGATCAGAGATCTTTCTTCACGGTGATGATCACCGTGAAGCAGGATCTCTGATCCGAAACGTCGTTGTTCATTTCCACATACTTACATGGTTTTCAACCTCTCTTTTATTTTTCTTTTCAGATTTTAACGAATTAAACCCTATACCGCCAGTGACCAGAAATATTGTCCATGAAATCATCGCAGGCCCACCGTTGATGCCTGAGGAAAGATGGCGGCTAAAGAATAAGAGACACTCTTTAGCGCAAACCGTTTCATGTGACCACACTACAAAAACTCTTCTAGCAAATAATGGCGGACCATGTCCCTCTTTGTAACGCGTCTTGGCTACCAGTTTTGTTCCACAAAAGAGCAACAATTTGGAGACAGTGCTGCTGGCCATGCAGACGGCAACGCCATGGAAGATCGTATACTGCATCATTAGTCTGTTGTGTGTGACATGCGTATTATTTTGACGTCGGTTATGTTAGGTGTAATCCAGGTCAGAAAATGTCAGCTTGATATTTAAAGGAAAATAGTGGAGAATGAAAACAACGTTACTGGTTGCAGGGGTTTGCTACAAGGACCCTTGCAGGCCTTGGGGAGGTCAGAGTAACCTTTGCACCTCTCAGGCCTTCGGGGTACAATGGTTACTTTGACCTCCCTCGTAGCCTACACATGTCCGTGTAGCACACCCCTTCTACCAATAACTAATAATATGCCTGAGGAACATAGCTAAGAATGAGAAACGAACAAGAGGCATTGATCCTCATGAGCCCCTGCAACGGGGGGGGGGGGGGGGGGGGGGCTCATGAAGATCCATGCCTCTTGCATTTGAGTGTTGGGTGTTAGCCATGTCCCAGCAGTGACGTGACATAGTTAAAACAAATGCACGATAGACGGTTGAGTAGTTTTCTTCTCCCTGTTCTCCGTAGGTTCTTTCTCCGGGTACTCCGGCTCTTCCTCCCCCCCCCCCCCATCCACTTTGGCACCGGTTTCAGGCCACTGTATATTTTTTAGATACAAGCGTTCCAAATTTCTCAAACACCAGTAGCTGAGCTGACTCTGCTCACCACGTGAATGTCCTGTGTTTGTCTTGTACTGTCTTTGTCTTCAAAATGAACGCGTGTGTTTCACCTGAGCGGCGCTTTCAGTCGATTCGCAGGATCAGGTGAAGCACCTATAAAATGATCGTTATTGTTATCATTATTCAGTCAATTTTGTTGTTGTCAGATGACGACGATGGCTGGCCTAATGATGGTTCTCATTGTGGCGCTGTGCATTGCGACAGTCAGCAACCAGCGGGTGTTGTGTGGACGACAGCTGGCCGACACGCTGGACATGGTTTGTGCTGGGCGTGGCTTTCACTGGAACAAACGATCAGGTAAGGCAGCAGAGGACGTACACTCATAACTTAAAAGGTTGGTTGGTTGTACATTGCTTAACCCCTTCCCTGCCAGCGTACGCTCACTTCTTTTTCTGAAACTGTGTTCACTGAACGACCAAAAGCAACCACTATCCAAAGAACGTGGTCACAAAGTGGTCTCAGCAAAAGGCATAGATCCTCATGAGCTCCCGCGGTTGCGGGGACTCATGAGGATCTATGCCCCTTGCAGTCAGTTTTCGCGTTCATTTTTGTCTCAACAGTGAAGGGGTTAACGTTCCGACAGCAACAAGACTTTTCTCATGACGTACCAACGCTGCTTGCGAAAATAAAAATAAACAAACCCATAAAAAAAACCCAACAACAACAGAATATTGAATGTATGCTGCCAGCCGGTCTAATATGCAACAACAACCAAAAATACAACAACCCTTAGACATGATAGGGCCGCTGCACCTTCATGCTAATTTATCGTGTCCTAGTTTACAACAGAAACAAAAAATTCGAAAATCATTATATTCGCAAAATGTACACAGGGAAATGATATTTTAAAAATGCATTAACCGCAAACACGTCAACTCTTAGGTGCAACGTCATAATGCAATATTCCCTTTAGATATTTCCTTTTTGGCTTAGTAGTGACAGGGCCTATTTATTGTTACGTAAGAACTGTTCGAGGTGTCAACAGTTGTGTGAAGTGTCGAAATGGCGCAGGAGGTTCTTGTCTTTTCTGGTTAGTTCGGACTTGAACATCCACGGCACCGAAGTGATAATGGACGGCCCTGACGGGCGGGTTATGGGGGACAGGGGAATCTATTGTCTATGGAGTACGACCTGATAAATTCAGGCGCACTACAACTGTGCCACTTTGATTTACCAGGACCTTTCAACGGACATGTTATAGAACAAGCCCGTCTTTTTTCCCTGGAATGCGAGTCCAGCTACCAGGGCCGGAACGGGGACTCGAACCCACGACCCGGTGATTCCATTCGCTCTCTTGCTCCAACGCTTAACCGCCTCAGCTATTTCGGACTCATTTGTCTTGTATGTGCTCTATTAAGGCAGATGGAAGAGAAGGCTGGGAAAAAAGAGATATTAACCCCTTCAATGCCAGCTGAGACAGACTGTGTTTCTGCAATCTTCGTTAATTCTACACCAAAAACAAACACCCCCAGCTGCCCCAGGAACACGGCTTCAAAGTGGTGTCAGCAAGAGGCATAGATCCTCATGAGCCCCCGCTACTGCGGGAGCTCATTAGGATCTATATCTCTTGCAGTTGAGTTGTGTTCAAATTTGCTCGGCACTAAACATGTTTAAATATTTAATGTTTTAATATTAACCCATTCAGCCCTGATGCACTACAGCAGGAGATGGGTCGACTATGATAATTCATGGGTAGTGCCAGATCAGCTTGGCGCCTGTCGGCGCCAAGCTAATCTGGCACTACCCTTGAATTATCATGGTCGATTCATCTCCTGCAACAGGTGCATAGTTGTTAGATGACGCCTCCAAAATTTGAGAAATACGTGCGCCGGGCTGAATGAGTTAAATCAGTTATAAATCATAATCGATTGTTCTTCGCAGCTAGATTTTCTTGTTGTCGTTGTTCTTGTTATTATTGCTGTTTTTGTTGTTCTTTCTAATCAGACCCTTGCACTTACTCTCGCGTTTTCAGGTCGTGAAAGTGCTCACAGATTTTAAGCGATCTGCTAAAGGGGGGTTGAGGGGTGGGGGCGGTGGGGGGAGGGGGGGGGGGCTTTGTAAATGTTCACCGTAACGGGAATCAATGTTTCGCCTCAAATAAGACTTTTCTACCTTTCCTTTTGCCACCCATGCGAGTAGGCACGCGTAAAATAGGTTATGTATTGCACGTGGCACGCGCCGGTGGAACTCCGGGCCTCGACCAACAAGACAAAGAGCGAAAAAAAATATTTCATTGTACGACATTTAAACCTCTTAACTCATTCTACCCCAACACCGAAATCCTTAAACTTTGCCGTTGTCCTCTGAGGACTGCATTGCAGTGCATGACACGGATCGACCATGATAGTTCAAGGGTGATGCCAGAATAGCTTGGCGCCCATAGGTTGAACTATCATGGTCGATCCTTATCTTCCTGTGGTGTGTCTGGGGTAGAATGAGTTTTAAATTCAGTGCTGGTGCGCGGCATTATTGTAATGTACTAAGAACTGACATATCTGAAATACAGTCAACTATTAACTCATTCGCGGCCAACCTCATCCGGATGCGCGGCTTATGCCGCGCATCCGGAAGCGCCTGGCCGCGAATGAGTTAACCCTTCTTGCCTGGATTAGGTCGCTTCAAACCTCCATTACCAGTGGACGCCGAATGTGTTTTGGATGTCTTTAGTAAGTTGGACTTCAAAAGATCCCAAGTCGTCGAAGGAACATGAATGCAAAGCGGTTTCAGCAAGAGGCATAGATCCTGATGAGCCCCCGCAACTGCGGGGGCTCATGAGGATCTATACTTCTTGCAGCTAGGTTCTGCAACAACAACAACAAAGAAGTACCCAACGGAGAAAGAAACACGCTTAGAAAAGACGGGTACAACACAATTTATTAATATTTCGGGTAAATACCATTTGTCAAAATAGACAGAGATATAAGAGATTAGCCGCTACTTATCTTCATTCGCAGAAGGAATGTGGCATCTCTTTAAGTTGTGTACGATTTGTAGCCTGAAAGCGTTTGTGTAGGTTTAAGCCCTTCACTGTTGAGGAAAAGTCAACATAATACAACTGCAAGAGACATAGATCCCGCATGTAAGGCTGATGAGGATCTATGCCTGATGCTGATACCACTCTGTCTCCGCGTTGTTTGTGCGGCTCGGGCTCTTTCGAAGAAACGCAGTCTGCGTTCACTGGCACTTGTAGACCTAAAGCCGAATTCTTTGTTTTGGAGCTGTTCTCCGAAGATGGCGTTTGATCGGCCGGGGTTAGTTCAAGTATGGTGCCAGAATAGCTTGGCGCCCCACGCCAAGCTATTCTGGCACCACACTTGAACTAGCATTGTTGACGCACTGTTTGCTGTAGTGTCAAAGCTGAAATAATTAAATCGACTCACTCTCTAAAGGGTCAATATTTCGCAAAATCGCCTTCATAAATGGTCTTGGTGGTGGTGTGTCTTTCGATAATAATGTGTTTGCGTTTGAGGCAAACGACTTCCAACAACAAACGAGAGCTAAAGCACGGCAGAGAATCAGCTTGGACCAAAAGCAAAGACAACACTCCAAGCATCTCTATGAGGCATAGATCCTCAAGGGCCCGGAGGGCTCATGAGGATCTATGCCTCTTCAGTGGAGATGTCTGGAGTGTTGTCTATGCTTATGGTACAAGCTAGTTATCGCCGTCACTTCTCTCTCGTTCGTTGTTGGGAGTCGTTCGTTGAAAACGTAACCTCGCTAACGCTGCACAAAAGGCCGTGGTTAGTTCCAAAGAACAGACGAACTTATCCTTCGCTGAATTATAAAGTTTGAATGGAGTCAAAGTGAAAGATTTTCTGCTCTTCTTCTCCTTTGCTACGTAGACATTGTTCGTCCATGAGCGAAAGGACAAAAACTGTTACCGGCAGCCGGCCAGAAGGTTAAGTATCATGAGATATTTATCGTGTTACATGATTAATTACAATTTCAATCAGGTTTTATTTTGTTTGTAGTTTTAGGAAAGGCACGCACGAAGGAAGGTCGGTGCACCTATTCTGCTACACGTGGAAAATACCGTTTTTGTTGTTCTGTTCTATTCCATTTTATTTCCCAAATCCGAAATGCAAGTAGGCAAGGAAACTGGCTAAGCTCATTGAAGAAATGACATTGAATTTCTCACACAAAAATGGCGGAATGCAAGTATGCAATTAATGGACCAATGCTCTTTGAACAAAATTAATTGTGCCGACTTGCTCAAAATTAAAAAAAAATATTCATTTTTGTGTGAGAAATTTAATGCCGTTTGTTCAATGAGCCTGGCCCGTTTCTTTGCCTACTTGCATTTCGGTTTTGGGAAATAAAATGGAATAAAAAGAACACCAAAAACTTTGTTTCCCGTTTTCTCAGTTGCGGGTATTTAAGCCAACATTTATATTTGTTGTGCAATACGCAGTTCCATAAATCTCCGTGTTTCGAAACGTGTCTAATTATTACGAAATCTTGCTTCTTTCTACGGCCAACGTTTCAAGTGATTCGAGACGTACCACATCCGGATGCAGTGGCATTTAACTCATTGTACCCCAGACCCACCACAGCAAGATAAGGATCGACCATGATAGTTCAAGGGTGATGCCAGAATAGCTTGGCGCCTATGGGCGCCAAGCTATTCTGGCGTCACCCTTGAACTATCATGGTCGATATGTGTCCTGCACTAGAGCGCAGTCTTCATAGGACAACGGCAAAATTTGGGGATTTCGGTGTTAACTCATTCTACCCCAAGACCGAAATCCTTACATTTTGCCGTTGTCCCCTTAAGACTGCGTTGTCCCCTTAAGACTGGCGCCCATAGGCGCCAAGCTATTCTGGCATCACCCTTGAACTATCATGTTCGATCCTTATCTTGCTGTGGTGTGTCTGGGGTAGAATGAGTTAAATTATTCTGGCGCCACGAATTAATAGCGGCTGCGAACTCTTTTCGACACTTTCGCAGCTATTGATGAGCGGTTCCTTGAATGAGCTAAGGTCTATGCCTTGCGCCTTTTTTTTTTCTTTTGCAAATTAATTATCCGGAGGCGGCACGTCCCGAGTGTTTCAACGAATAGCTGGCGTTTTAGTTGTATATCCTACTCTCAGGAATCACGATTATTGTGATTGTTGTTTGTGGTAGAGGGTTTCCTTTTTGCATATTTTCCATTCCTTGTATGTTTCTTCCTTCTTTTTTCTCATGTAGCGCTTTCGAGCGCTAAAAATATCCGATTTTGTTACCTGAAATTCACCCCCCCTAAAAGAGTATAAATCTTAAAGAGCCGTCATTTTTCTGTGAGTGTAGGTGTGTGTAGGTGAGTATATTATGTGTGTGCGTGCCTGCGTGTGTGTGTGCGTGGGGAGGGGGGGGGGGGGGTGCGGCGTGTGTGTGTGCGTGTGCGTGTGCGTGTGTGTGTGTGAGAGAGGAATGACATATGAAATATGATCTGAATCGTGCACAACACAAACACTTTTCTCAAGTTACGCTGTCTATTTTGCTTTATGAAGACAAGTCCGTTTTTGTCAATAGCGAAATTTTCAAAATAATACAATGAAAATTTCGCTTTTCACAAACTTAGACTTACTTTCTTTTGCCTTCCTAGGTCAGTATACTTCTGAAGTGTTTCTGATCTATATATTTTAGTTGCTGAACTGGCATTTCTTATTGCGTTTATTTATGCTTGTGAACTGGGACAGATTTCTAGGACTTGGTCTTTGTGTACTATTTTGGACATTACAGCCCAAGACCTTTTGAAGCAAAAGTATAAGTATCTAGTTACTACCCAGTGCGCAAAGGCCATCGGGCCGACGTCGGCCGCCGTTGGCCCGCGTACGGCTGTGCGCGGGCCAACGTCTGCCGACATGGGTTTAACGACCTTTTGCGCATTTGGTAAGGCTTTCTTATACTCGAAGTTTCGTACTACTAAAGACCCAAAACAAAAGATAATTGCCGAGCGTGTAAAAAAAAAGCGGAAAAAAGCGTGCTTAGAAAGGACAATAAATTCTGAAAACACTTTTTTTTTAAAATTATAAGTTTTGGTGTTTTTTTTGTTTTTTTGTCTCTGTGTCCATTTTCAATAAAATGGGACATACAGACAGGAAAGCTATTCATTACCATTCATCTTTGTGTGTGTGTGTGTGTGTGTGTGTGTGTGTATGTGTGTGTGTGTGTGTGTGTGTGTGTGTGTGTGTGTGTGTGTGTGTGTGCTCTCGCGCATGTGTTTATATTATTGTAGAGAGAATTTATTATATATTTTATTGTAGCATTTTAAAGCTGTGATATTGTTTGTATGTTGTTGTTGGGTTTTTTTTAATCCCTTAAATTGAGTTACGTAGAATAGCGACCATGCAACAATTTCCTTTTATGGATAATACAGTTGTCTGAATTTGAATCTTTCTTTTGCCAAAATCAGCATAATTTCTTCTCTGCACATTTGGCTCCTACGTTTAGTATCTTTAGAGCGCATTTGGCAGTTTTACCATGCTGTTTTAAAAATGAACAAAACACGTCACTACTCTTAGTAGTGCAGGAGGCAGAATACTACACGTGGAGCACGTTTACCCCAGTAGCAAAACGTCTTCGGGAGGGGAGTGGGTAATTGCGGGGGCTAATGAGGATCTGTGTCACTTGCTGGTGGATCGTGAGAAGGAATTAACCCCCTGTTACGTGGTAGTCGTAGTCGTAGTTTGATCCAATCACACCAGACGCACGCACGTAGGGTTCTTGTAAAGAAACTTCACTCAGATGCAACTCGTCACGCGTGGCACAAGGTTGTAGACCACGCTGGGGTAACTGTTCCAACAATATTGTATTCTCACGATGCATTCTCAGCACAATGCGTCCACAAATGCACCAACACTGATACACTGTCTCCTCTACAATTCATCAACACTTTTGACACACTGCGTCTCTCATACAATGTACACACATATTTCATAACACGCTCTTTTATTTTATTACAGATTTCCAGAACAATCTACAAATTACACAACTCAACCAATCAGAAAAGAAAACGTAACTAAAACGTATTAATATTTATGAAAAAGAACACTCTAGATCAGACTACAAATTTCCACTACCATCTAGGCGCATTCGATAAAATGTTACGAAATGTAGCCAACAACTTTGACGTCATATTTGAGGTCACTAGAATAATCGTACCGTTTCGAGAACGTTCTAGGTCGGACTTCAACAAAGTAGCGAAAATATTATGCAACATTCTAGCTACACAGAAATAGATCGCAATTCTCCAAGCAAAAGAAAATGAATCCTACTAAAAAGGTACGCAATTCTTATCCAAAATAACTCCAATGAATGTCGGATCTTTCCTATGATCAACACACACATGCTCTCAAAAGAATAACACGACCACAAACGTAACACCCCCCCCCCCCCCCCCCCCCCCCGCGGCTGTGGGTAGCGCTTTTTGTCGCGATGATTTCTGTGGGAATCATTGCGGTAAAAAGCGCTACCGACAACCAACGGGTTAAACGCTGTAACCACCTGGATCACGACGATTATGCAGTCGATGGGACAGACAATCTGAAAATGGTTTCACTGACTTCCGTAACTCGTACGCGTTGGCAGGGAACGGGTTAATTGTCTGTCTGTGCCGTCTTGTCTATGATTTTAGACCTTACGTCGAAGGGCCGTAAGGTCCGAAATCACAGAGCAGCACAGACGAGTGCCATCAGTCAAAAGAAGTGTCATTACGGTATATTCAAGAGCCTCAGAAAGAAAAAATCCGACCACGTCACACCCCTGCTCAAACTCCTTCACTGGCTCCCCATCCCCCAACGCATCCAATACAAAATTCTGTCTCTCTGCTACAAATCCCTGAACAACTGCGCTCCTGCCTATCTCTCCAACTTACTTCACCCCTACACACCTTCCCGCTCCCTCCGCTCTGCCTCTGACCCTCTCCGCCTCCACATCCCTCGCACCAAACTTAACACTTTCGGCCCCCGCTCCTTCTCCGTCTACGGTCCATCCACCTGGAACACTCTCCCACTCTCTCTCCGTCAGAAACACTCTCTCTCCTCCTTCCAGTCCGCCCTCAAAACTCACCTCTTTCAACAGTTTTAGCACTATATCACCACACTCCCCACCCCAAGCTGACCGTCGTAATGTATTCCACTGTTTGTGGTACGCAAGTCATTGTCTAAAGCGTGCGCATGCGTGCGCGAGTTGTGAGTGCGCGCTTAGAGTTATAATTATTATAAGATAAGCGCATTATAAATACCGTAATTATTATTATTATTATTATTTATACATGTCTGTTGTAGTGTCCTCAGCTGAAACACTTAACCATCTGGCTGTCGGCAGCGCGTTTCGTCATGATGGTTCCTACAGGAATCCATCAGCAAGAGACATAGATCCTCATTAGCCCCCGCAACTGCGGGGGTTAATGAGGATCCATGCCTCTTGCTAATACCACATTGTATTCCATGTTTCTTGGACGCCTGTGGATAATTAGCTTGTAGAAAGATAATCTGCGCCCACTGGTAGTGAATGGGCTGAATAAAGCATCGACTATACCGTGAGGTGAATGACGTCAGTAAACTTAACCACGTCAGCAGACAGAAGACATTATGATCAGTATGCCCGGTTCGCATCCTGAGCCTATGTAATCAGCCAAATTCACTTTCAAGAATTGGGTTCTAATTATTACCCTGGAAGATTACAAAGTAAAGTAGGTAAAAAAACTGTCAGGGGAGAGAATTATGCAGTATCGACGAATGATCATAGATCGAGTTTGGTCGAATACCCCCCCCCCCCCCCCCCCCAAAAAAAAAAAAAAAAAAAAAAAAAAAAAAAGATCTTAAAGCAATGAATATGGAAGCCCCCCCCCCCTCCCCCAAGGGGGCGTATCACATATTCACTGGATTTCCAGCCACTTGAAGCATGGAAATTTAGATCTAGGTCCCTTAAAGGGGGTCCAGATTGTTTAGCTGGTGTAGACAGCTGTTTCGGTCTTGGCGACCTCGTCAGCACACCATTCGGCATACTGGTGGAGAGCAGGAATTTCTGCCTACCTGCAAAGACAAGCACATTTTACTGTAATGTCTGCAGGGGCATACATTTCATGCCTCCACCTAGAGCTAAATTTCCATGCCGCCTAAGAGAGAACCTACTAAAAGGGGGAAGAGGTCAATGCTGCACAATTGCCTCCCTTAACAGTGCTTTTACCTACTTTACTTTGTAATATTCCTAAAATATTAGCACTCTCAGTCTCCCCTTTTATTTTCATTAAAGGCCCACTACCGCCGTAACTGTCCATAGATACACTTCTGTAACAGATGGTTTCGAAAAACAAAACACAGGTCTAGTTATGGTTCATTTAGACACAGGACAATCCAGCTCAGCGTCGTTATAGCAAGTAACCTGACAATGACTCCACTCCGTTCTACAAGGGTACTAGAAACAGCTAAAAATAGATTGACACGCTAACAGGTGAGCAGAATAAGAAAGTGCGATTACGCGTGTGTGTTTGCTGCATGTCCAAACTGCTGTTAAAATTTTATTAGGTGTGTTGACAAGGCATAATGAACACAAATAATGCTGAAATTAATGTGTCTTCAGACTTATGCGTAATGGTACTTTAATTACTACCCTATTTTTACCGGCATCACTACACACGGGTCCATACTATCAAGATAATAATAATAATACATAGTTCTTGTATAGCGCTGTTCTCCAGGAAAACACTGGACTCACTGCGCATGCACAACGGCACACCCTTTCTCTCTCAGACACACACGCACAATTATACACTACTTTAACCCCCCCCCACCCCCACCCCCACCCCCCCCCCCCCCATCCCTTCCCAACACCTTACATTCACTTCCTCTGGGAACAGAATAAGTGGCAGTCAGTCAACAGTTAGCTAAATATGAGCTAAGTGTTAAATGCCCGACAAAAAAGAAAAGTCTTTAAGTGAGCTTTGAACTGTGACAATGTGGGCAGATTCCGCATTTCGGTTGGCAGCCAGTTCCACACACTAGGGGCTAAAAAAGGTGAAAGAACGCTCCCCAACAGTTTTCATGTTAAGCTTCGGGATTTTAAACAGTTTTTTCACTGGAGGAACGGAGGGTGCGTGATGGCTGATAAGCAGACAGCTTGGCAGAGAGGTACGGCGGGAGAGATCCGCCAAAATGCCGAGAGGCGAAAATTGCAATTTTGTACTGGCAGCGGAATTTGACGGGCAGCCAGTGCAGCTGCTTCAGTAGAGGCGTAACGTGGTCTCTCTTTGGTTTCTTCAAGATGAGACGCGCCGCATTGTTTTGAATCATCTGCAAGCGTGAAATCTGATCTGCCGGTAAACCTGCCAGTACAGAATTGCAATAATCGAGCCTGGAAGTAATGAATGCATTTACGACAAGTCTTGACAATGATAATGACACTTCCATTTATAATTCCGATCACCTGCTTCCAGGCACAGTAAGCTCCTCCCCACTCCCCCCCCTCCCCCCTCTCCGCCCCCCCCCCCCCACACACACATGGAGACAAAAGCCTCAGAGTGGGTTACCTACCATTTTATAAGAAAATGGGTTCCCATATTTCTATTTATTCTAGGGCTCTGGAGTTGATGCGAATGTTTAGAACTCACCTTATAACTAAGCTCTACAACTTAAAATAAAATAGACATTTTCTAGAAATAGAGCCACTGGATGGATAAAAAATGGGTTTCTACCAATAAAGTGGGTGTCTCTCACACACAAACTGGCATTACAGTAAAAATGGGTGTCCTCTTCAAATCATTCATTTTAGCATGGACTATTTTAATAAAATTAGGCGTCTGTAATAAGGTAAAGTTCACGGAATATTTAATGCTTCTTTTCCACATTTATTTGATTGTTGTCATTTTTTTTCCCCAACTTAATGTGTATTTCTTTTTCCTGCATTAAAATTATCAAGCACAGTGACACAACACACAATGAACAAAATACCTCACTAAACATATCTCTTGGTGATTTTATTATGATTGTTTGGGTGGGGTTGTAGGGGGGTTGGGGTGGGTCATCACTTTTGGTTTACAGAGCTGCCGAATGCTCTCTTATGAATGAAAGATTTTCATTATCAGTGGAATTAGTAGGTCATTTCAGACGCGTGCACCGAGTTGCACGTCGAACCACTCACAAATACACATTCGGAGTGCACCAGATGGATCCAGTTGGCCAAGTCCCACATTCCACACTATAGGACAGCTAAGACTGAGAAGCAATCGCGGCGTTTATGGCGCGGTACAAGGTTTAAAACTAAGAAACTGTTGTGTTTAGAAGCGTGTCGGGCAAAAGTTTTATTAAAACTGTTTTAAAACCTCTTTTAACTCAACTTTTGGTAATGTTAAAAGTGTTTTAATTTACAAGCGTGTCGTAACTGTTATGCATCTATTCCAACGTAAAGTGCTGGATATTTTTCCCATTGTCGCCTTCTCTTTTCGCTCAGCACTTGACTTTCTAGTCCTTCCCTCAAACCGACAGCATTCACAAAAACAATAATAATAAATAATAATAATACTGTTATTATATAGGCGCTTTTTCTTAATTTTGCGGCAAATCGACTCAAAGCGCCGCGAACTGAAACCCAACACACACACTCACGTAACAGATACGGATTTACGCCATTTAAGACAAACACAGTACAAGACAGACGAAGGGCCAATTCAGCTACTGAAGTTACAGAGATTTTTGATCGCTTGTATTTAAAATTTGTAAAGTGGCCTGAAACCGGTACCAAAGTGTGGGGGCTGGGGGGGGTGGGGGGGTGGGTGGGGGTGGAAGAACCGGAGTACCCGGAGAAAGAACCCCCACGATGACACTTACCAGAGGAGAAAAGTCCGACGCCGGAACCTGTTTTCGAACCTCGCACCTTTGGCATTGGTGGCAGGCGCCTTAACCACTGCGCCACGGACCGCCCCAATATTTTACTATTACACCTTTTGGCAACATTAGGTTTCTTTCTCTGACCTAGCATTACATCCGAAAATAGCCCATCCAAGCCTCCACTCTTTCTACTGCACTAAACGACCGACTGCAGCAGACGACGCACGTAACGACGCTGACTGTGTGACGTCATTTGCATTCAATCAATTTGTGCTTACAATCCAAGAGGAGATGCAGCCAAAACGAAAGCATTCATAACACCGACAAACCTACAAACAAAGCAACAGGTTGAACCAAAAGGTCGGGCAGGACACAAGACAACAGCAGCGTCCCCCAAAGTGCACGGCCTATCTCACACTGCGCACTCATACGATCACTGCACGCGCAAATACTGACATTGCCAAAGTCACTGGCGCACGCACAGATATATTGCTCTCACAGACATCACCTCCCACCACATCACCTGCAGAGGCTCATGAGACTCTATGCCTCTTGAACACTGATGGAGGCTGGATGAGCGACTTTCATCACCAAGATCCGATGTATCTTATGACAGCTGATCCTTCCGTGGGCTGAGAAAGAATTATGCGCGCAAAGCCCCCCACAGTCTCTTTACTTTTAACTCATTGTGCTTGAAGTACGACATTTTGGAGTTATCCTCTGACGTCTGCATTACAATTAAGGAGACAGATCGACCATTATAGTTCAAGGGGGGTGGCAGAATCGCTTGGCGCCTATAGGCGCCAAGCTATTCTGCCACCCCCCTTGAACAATCATGGTCGAGCCATACCTTGCTGTGGTGTGTCGCGGGCAGAATGAGTTGTGTGTTCGGTCAGACGCGCATTGTACTTGGTTATCTCGTCTTGCAGTGTAATTACATTTATCTTTACTACTGTTGTTGGTCCTGTTGCTGTCCTTATTGCCGAGTTGCATCCGATTTTTCTATATCCGATCTAGACATAAACACGCTGCTTGTAGTAGTAGTAGTAGTAGTAGTAGTAGTAGTAGTAGTACTAATAGCAGTACTTAGTAGTAGTAGTAGTAGCGGCTGTAGCAAACGTAACCTCACAACTGTGTCCGATGATTACACAAATATCGCATTTCTTGCTCGTCAGTATATGCCTCCTAGAGATGATGTTCGGAGTATTGTGTATGCTTTTGGTAGAATCTGGTGCTCAGTCGTGACTTCCGGCGATGTCGTACGTTGTTGGGAGTCGTTAGTTGCAAACGCAACCTTGCTACTAACGTTTTTCCGTGATTTTAAAAACAAAAGCGCATTTCTTTTGCTCGTTAGGATAGCAGTGTCATTATCAACATGGAAGAAAAGGTTCGAAAGACAGTCAATGTGACTACCTTCTGGAAAACACAATGAACACCAGAAAGAACGGCTAATGTTCGAAATACAGTCAATGTGACTACCTTCTGGAAAACACAAAGAACACCAGAAAGAACGGCTAATGTTCGAAATACAGTCAATGTGACTACCTTCTGGAAAACACAAAGAACACCAGAAAGAAGGCTAATGTTCGAAAGACAGTCAATGTAACTACCTTCTGGAAAACACAAAGAACACCAGAAAGAACGGCTAATGTTCGAAAGACAGTCAATGTAACTACCTTCTGGAAAACACAAAGAACACCAGAAAGAAGGCTAATGTTCGAAAGACAGTCAATGTAACTATCTTCTGGAAGAAACAACAACAAAGAACACCAGAAAGAACGGCTAATGTTCGAAAGACAGTCAATGTAACTACCTTCTGGAAAACACAAAGAACACCAGAAAGAACGGCTATGTTCGAAAGACAGTCAATGTAACTACCTTCTGGAAAACACAAAGAACACCAGAAAGAACGGCTAATGTTCGAAAGACAGTCAATGTGACTACCTTCTGGAAAAAACAACAACAAAGAACACCAGAAAGAACGGCTAATTTTCGAAAGACAGTCAATGTGACTACCTTCTGGAAAACACAAAGAACACCAGAAAGAACGGCTGTTGTGCACTGTTAACCCCTTAACCTCGGGACGCAGATTGTGTTTCTGAATCTTTGCTAACACCAAATAATCTCAGCAAGAGGCATAGATCCTCATGAGCCCCCGCAACTGCGGGGGGCTCATGAGGATCCATGCCTCTTGCATTGGGTTCTGCGCGCTGTATTCAGACTGAGGTTGTTTTGTTGTTGTTTTTCAAACAAAAGAGTCATACTGGCATTCTTTAAAACATTTTTCTTCTAATTTGTTTGAACCGTACTTGTAGGTTTTCCTACTTCATAATCACCATCGCCATTCTCAATGTGTCCTAGTGGATAACATCAAGAACCGTCCCAGACGCTCAGTTGGCGCGGAGGCAGACGGCACCATGAGATCAGTCGTGGACGAGTGCTGCAGACGGCCCTGCAGCTTCACCACGCTCAACAGCTACTGTGCCTCGGGAGACGAAGGCGGGTCCGTCAACGGGGTATGTCTACACCATAAGTTCGCGCACCTGTTTGCGGGAGTACTGCCCAGGTGTAGACCCACTCGTGGAGTACGTAACAAGCACACTTCTATTGAAATGAGATGCTGAGCATCTCATTTGAATAGAAGTGTACTTGTGGCGTATTCTCGGGACTAGTGGGTCTAATTCGGATCTCATTTGAATAGAAGTGTACTTTTGGCGTACTCCCTGAGTGAGTCTATGTGGGATCTCGTTTGAATAGAGGTCTACTTGTGGCATACTCCCCGAGTCGAGTAGGTCTAACTGGCTTCTCATTTGAATAGAGGTACTCCCCCAGTGGGTCTATCTCGGCTCACATTTGAAGAGAAGTGTATTTGTGACTCACTCCCCGTGTACCTCCTCCCCCCCTTTTACCCCCTCCCCCTACATTTTGTTAATGAAAACTATGCTTATTTTTAGGAGAAGCATGTGCCCGCCGCCCCCAGCCCACCCCCCTCTCAACCCCCTACCCTCTCCCCACTCCACGCGTTGTTTAATGTTTTGGCTTGAAAGCGACTTGTCAGGCATGCTGGCCACACACTCCCTCCCTTTTTTTTCTAATAAAAATATCTTTCTACGTCAATGTATACGCGAGTTAAGAACGTAAACTGTTCTGTTTTTGTTTATTCAAGGCGTCTTTCTTTCTTTCTATTTGTGAAATCTTGGCATTTGACACTGACATTTAGCAGTCAGTCACCCTTTCGGTCTGAATTTAGCTCGTCAGTTGATAACAAGAGTTATAGTCCATCCGCGGGTCTTCATAACGCTGACTCTGCTTGCGCGCCCTGTCAGCCGGTGTCCTAATCTGTAAGGATTATCGCAGCCTGTCATTTTTGCTCTACGCGAACCTCCAATAATTAACCAGATGTAACTGGTCATGACGTCTGAATGACGGAACGCTGAAATAACAATTTCCAACCATCTGCGCCACCCACAGATGGAATTAGGAACGACTCAGTTGACAGATTAGACACGAAGCTGTGCCAAAGTGTGAATGTGTGTCATAATCAGTTATTGATATGACGTAATGACGTGACGTTTGGTTGCGCACGATTGTAACGGATGTTCACGCCTCTTACCAGCGCCACCCGTCGGGAAGACGCATTGATCTCATAAATCCCCCGAAGCTTAACCCCTTCACTGCCGAGAAAATTGAATACAGCCAACTGCAAGAGGTATAGATCCTCATGAGCCCCCGCTTCTGCGGGGGCTCATGACGAGCTATACCTCTTGCTGACACCACTTTGCACTCGTATTCTTCGGACTCCTAGGCTCTTTGGTGTTGAATTAACAAAGATTTCAGAAATACATGCAAAGAAAAGGGGAGACTGCCAGTGCTAATATTTCAGGAAAGATTTCAGAAGCTCAATCTGCGTCCAGCGGCAGTGAAGGGGTTACTATTTTCTATCAATAACATTCACGCGACATCGCCACGAGACGTAAATCCTCTTCAGCTGCTGCAGCCTTCGGTGACTGATGCGGCAAAATAATTGGCACCCATTTATTCCCGATACACTGTGACAGAAGATGGAACAAACATGATACTATAGTTCAAGGGTGGTGCTAGCTAGAACAGCGTCGTACCTCAACGCCTGCTTTGTACGGCGCCTCCTTTTTGCATCGTCCTTGAACTATCGTAGTCGAACTACCTTCGAAACATTTAGTATTTAGAGGACAATTAACTGTCAACTTTTCAATTAAGTTTGGAGAATTGGATTGTAGGGCTCAACCCAGTAAAACAAAGTGCCTCGGGCTGAAGTCGGCCGCAGTGCGCCCGCGCTCGGCTGTGCGCGGGCCATCTGCAGCCGACGTCCCCCAAGGATCTTGTGCTGACTGGGAACGCGTCATAGATTGAACCATCTCTGCAGCAGTCACCGCCCATCCACCACGGTCTTAACTCATTCAGCCCGAAGCACGTATTTCCCAAATTTTGGAGGCGTCGTCTAACAACTATGCACCTGCTGCAGGAGTTGGATCGACCATGATAATTCACGGGTAGTGCCAGATTAGCTTGGCGCCGACAGGCGCCAAGCTAATCTGGCACTACCCGTGAATTATCATGGTCGACCCATCTTCTGCTCTTCAGGGCTGAATGGGTTAAATGCTATTACTGGCGTGCACGTGAGCGGCATTTGGAGCTCAGTGCGAAGCCCACTAAGCAAAAGAACCTCGGGCGAGCCACGCAAGGACAGAGTCGGCTCTAGGTTCTTTTCCTTTCTGTGCCAATGCCTCTCGCACATCGCTTGTGATGATGAGCATATCTTAATTAGTTAAGATGTCATATTTAAGACACGTACTAGCACGCAAAAGGCTATCGGGCCGATGTCGGCCGCAAGTGGGCCCACTGCAGCCGATTTGCGTACCGAGTAAGATATGATTGCATTACTACTGGACAAGAGATAAGGGATTAAACGGATGTGTTATGACCTCTAAAGGTAATGATATCCAATCAGTCAATGGCATGAGATTACATTGTCGGTTTGTGGTACAATGTTATGTACCTTGTCTTGGTCTGAAGGTTAGTAATAAATGCAGTAACTTGCACTATTATAGTTACGTCTATGTTTGTTTGTTTCTTTGTTTAGTTGATTGGTGGGTTGGGTGGTGGGTTGGCTGGTGAGTTGGTTGGTGGGTTGTTTGTTTGTTTGTTTGTTTGTATCAATTCTTTGCTTGTTTATTTTGTGTACGTGCGTGAATGTGTGCTTGCGTTTCGATTTTTCATTGTGTGTGTTTGTGTGTGTGTGTGTGTGTGCGTACGTGCGCGCACGCGCGCGTGTATGAACACTCATATGAAACATTGAGTCGTTTCTGTTCTAGACTGATTATTCAGGTATGTTCTGATTATTGACGTTTTTCTTGTTTGAGTTCTTTCTGTAGTTGCCATCATCATATTCTCCTTTTTCTTCATATTCTTCTTTTTGTTATTATTATTGTTATAGTCGTTGTTATCATCATTATTATTTTTCCTATTATTATCATCATTATTACCGTCGTAATTTGCATCATTAAAATAATTATTTCTGTGGTTAAGAATTAATTAAACGTTTGGTTTCTTTTATTTTTCAGGTGAGTGGGTGGGATGTCGCCCCTGGACGTCGCTTCACTACGACAGCGTCAACTGGCTTCACCACCACCCCACCAACGGCACACTACGACCCTAACTCTCCTTCGGCTGAGGTCATCCGGGGCCCTCCAAGGGGCAATAAGCCAGCATGGTTTTACGTTCAGCTTGGGGGCCGCGTGACGCGAAACCCGCTCATAAGAGAGTGACATTGATCACGAAAGATGCTTCTGCTTTTTTAGATCCGGTTTGGAACACGGTGCAGGGGAATCGTCTTAGCTTATTCAAACCTGACAGCAGATTTGGAATGACGCTACAGCGTGGGGGAGGGTGGGGGGAGGGTGTGTGTATGTGTTGGGGGGGGGGGGGGCGTTCTACCACTGTAGTTTAAGGGAAGCGCCAGAGGGCGCCAAGCTAACCTGGCGTTTCCTTTGAAGTGATGTTAGATTTTTGGTGAACCTTGGCTCCATCTGGCGCGCGTGTCACTTTGGCGGGCTGTGTTGCTCACCTCACGGAACACGGCGTCGCCTAGAGGCGTTGTTCGGAAATCAGAGGTAGATCAAAACTGCGCATGTTTCGACGAAAACGGTGGATTAAAAAGCCCTGATAAACATGCGATATCGCATATTTGTCCGGGCTTTTAACCTAATGTTTTCGTCAAAACAAGTGCGGTTTCGATCTGCTTCTGATTTCTGTAAATCGTCTAATGCAAAATGACCGCAGGTCGATCTGACATACGCGAAAATGACCCCAGGTCCATCTGGCGTAGGGATCTTTCTGTCCTGTCCCACTGATCTCGCGTTATAATCTACAAATGGGGTGGTTGTGCGTCGATCTTGGGTATATTTAGCGATAGAGAGGAAGCGTCACTCGAGTTACATTTCCAAGGGTTTAAGGGGTTAATGTGAATTTTTGCGTTATATTAACCTTCTTACTGCCATTGGAGACGCAGTCAGCAGGATTAGGCTAGGATCGCACAATCTCGTGTGTGCCCGCATTTTCGGTTGCTCATGAGATTATCCCAAGGAAGAAAGAAACACGCTTTGAAAAGACAGTTACAGCACAATTTATTAATAATGTGTGCTGTAACTGTCATTTCTAAGCGTTTTTCTTCTTCATTGAGATGTTCCCTGCATTTATAGCCTTGGTAGTCACCTTTTTGGTCTGGATTCTGTTCATGAGATTGTATGCCTTTCGATGACGCTAATACTGTTTATGGACAAAAGGATGTTTGTTGGAAGAAATAGGTTTGGGGTCATAACTCATTCAGACCCACTGCCTTATTTCCTAAATTTGGAGACGTCAATTCGTTACAATGCACCAGTTGCAGGAGATGGATCGAACATGATAATTCAAGGGTAGTGCCAGATTAGCGGCTTGCCGCCGACAGGCGCCAAGCTAATCTGACACTACCCTTGAATTATCATGGTCGATCCATCTCCTGCTGCAGGGCGTGGGGGCTGAATGGGTTAAGCCACATTCAGCTTTCGTGATTTAACTCATTCTACCCCAACACCGAAATCCCCATATGTTGCTGTTGTCCTCTGAAGACTGCAAGGCAGTGCAGGACACAGATCGACCATGGTAGTTCAAGGGTGGTGCCAGAATAGCTTGGCGCCCATAGGCGCCAAGCTATTCTGGCATCACCCTTGAACTATCATGGTCGATCCTTATCTTGCTGCTGTGTGTCTGGGGTAGAATGAGTTTTAAGAGACATAAGCAATGGCCACTGGCAGTTAAGCGGTTAGAAGGAAGTTTTGTTTGCCACTTCACTCTCGGCGCTATCTACGGGTATTTGGGGCCTGCTAAATAACGCCCAGCCAATCAGACATCAGACTTGAGCTAATAATACGACCAATCTCTAGCGTCATTTGCGTAGTGCTGAGTAGACCAGGTATGAATTTTGGACCTGGGAGTGAAGGGTGAATAAATAACAGAGGAAACAAAAAGAGTTGTAGACGGCATAGCTTGGGATTCAAGGTAACGGTCTGTGGTGATTCATAAACCCTTTGTTAAATCGCTGAACCCTTGGGAAACTTTGATAAACTCCCACGATTTATCTCCATGCTATATTTTATTCAGCCTTGTTAAGGTACGTGACTGTATGTCTATTTTCGTGGAGATCAAGAATTTCATTATAATATTGTATTGCAATGAAACATCTTGATTTTCACAAAATGGACATGCAGAAAATTGCCTTCTCGGGGCAGCATTGTTTAGTTGGCGCCTCAGATATTTGCAAGACTCATTCCTTCTTCTTCTGCGTTCTGCTACAACACGCCAGAATCCGCCAGATCGACTTGGGGCCACTTTAGCGTCACTACGACATGTCGTTCAGAATTTGCGCGAGTGGAGTAACGCTCCAAAACGATTCTCACGGGGTCAGTTTGACATAATTCTTACACCATAACGACACGGGGTCAATTTGGCACACTTCTCACGCCAGATGAACACGGGGTCTATTTGGCCTAAGCCAAATTAACCCCGTGTCAATCTGGTGTAAGAATCTGTTACATTTGTGGTTGTGTTTGTGTAGTCCGTAGTCTCGACTTGCCTGAGATGACGTGTCGGCCGTGGATATTTGATCGTCCGTCGTCCCCAAACGATTTGCACGTAGGCTTGCCCCTTGAAAACTTTTTTCAGATCAAGGTATGAATTTGCTAAGAGATTCCACTGCGTTTGTATTTCTGTACAGACCCGACACTGTTGTGTCAAAGAGAAATTATTTTTAGGAGGAAAGATGCATGTACATTTACACGTTTAATTTATTCTGCGGGTGGTTCGTGTGAACGCTGTCACTGTAAGCTGTTCTACGAACCACATTTCTAAATATATTTGGGTTTCTTGCGAACAGTAAGATTTGAATTTAAAACTGAAGTTGTGAACTTAGTTATTTTGAGAGTTGAAAATGTCTTGTTGAAGGCAGGTCACGCCTGGGTAAGAGAAAGTTCTTTGGACCGATATGGGACCTAGATGCCGGCTTACCGCCACCTTGTGTGCACCAGTAAAGGTCGTCTCGACCAGAGGAAGTCTAGCCCACTGGGACCTATATGCCGAGGAATCGAGGAGTGTTTGTCAAGGCTTAGCTACTGTCAGAGCAGGCTACCTGCTGTAATGTCATTGTGACTTATATAACATGTTCATTTACAAGATAAAAGGGAGGCTACTCTCATTTTGTTTTCTGTGTTAGTCCAATGAGATCTACGATTTTTAATGACGTCAGAGTTCTCTCCCGTCTCTTCTGTCTGTAACGGCAGAGTTCTCTTCCTTTATTTCACGCACTGCATTCAACTTGACATTCCCTTAACCCTTTGGCCCACAGGACTAAATGACTTCCATTCCACTGAATAGAATTCATTTAGTTCAGGGAGGCGAAAGGTTAAAGTGAGGAAATTGACCAACCTTATACCTCAATGGCGAACTCATGCGAGACGTGCCGCATACGGATTCAAGGCAAATGAAGTTGTACAAAAGCGCATGTTAGCGGTTCGAAACATGCAGAATAAAAATAAAGCTAAATTCATCGGCCGTCTGTCTCTATGCTGTCTTGAGATTAGATTGGTCTCATTTATCCCCGAAGCACTACAGCAGGAAACGAATCGAGCACGATAATTTAAGGGTAGTGCCTGATTACCTTGGCGCCTGATGGCGCCACGGTAATCTGGCACTACCCTTGAATTATCATGGTCGACCCATCTCCTGCACCTGATAAATAGTATTTATGTGACACCTCCAAAATTTTGCAAGTGCAGCCTTGGGCTAAATAGGTTAGAGGAAAAACAGTTACGGTCGCTCAACAAATTTTACATCGCGAGTGCACCTCTCTCTCTCTCTCTCTCTCTCTCTCTCTCTCTCTCTCTCTCTCAATGACAATGACACCCTGTCAATAGCCTCCTAAAATACAATTGTATGCAAGTGCCTTTTCTGAGAGTGAGCAGATCGCGGTTAGTCCCGGAACCTCCGAACTGAATGGTACTATGTCTAAAACATATCTTTTAATTAGTCACTTGAAGTAGAGTTTATGCTTCTCTTTTGACTGACAGTAAAGAGCCTATCGTGGATACTTAAATATGCTGTTTGATTGTATTTAACACAATTTTATTTCAACGTCTTATTTTTGACCTCTTATGAGTTGTCAATGAAGAATTATGGGTCTTGACGCATTCTCTTTGAAGCATGATGATGTTATGACAAGAAATTATTTTGGTGGTCTGCACAAATAGTATTTTAAGCCTCCTGTAACCATTCCTGTGACAACAGTTGTTTTTGTTTTGTTGTGTCCATTCCATCTCTAGTGCTCAAGCTATCGTTGCATTCATATCTGTTTCGTTCGACCTTACTGGTTCATTTCCTGACATGATATAGCTTTGCATGACATGAAGTAGAAGATCATACAGGATAGAAGAACAAAGGAACTTAAGGTCAATCTGAACCCGGATATGAGAGGAAGACGTGGCGGAAATAGAAACTGCGTCAGTCGTTGGGTCAATGACCCAACGACTGACGCAGGTTGCGTCAGTCGTTGGGTCAATGACCCAATGACTGACGCAGGTTTTATTCCGAAGTGTCTTGTATTCGATAACTTCCCGGTCATCTAAACCAACCATGATTCCATCTCGGAAAATTATACGTAATAACGGATATTATATTACTCAACGTTGGACAAGCAAACCGATCCCTTTAACCTCTAAGGGATTTAACTGTATGTTTGGTCAACGTTGAGTAATCCCCCTTAGTACGTATATTGTAGTTACCAACCGGCTAGTCTCACCCGTGTTCTGTGGTTTATTTCCGGAGCGTCTCGCTTTGTGCATTTCTCGTGTTCAGTTGTACTTTTCTGCAGTACAACGACCCATCGACTGACAAAAGACCTATTAGAATGCTGGTCTGGATTGCTGACGTTCCTCGTTAGTTTAGTCACTTGCACCTTGCCGTTCTGTTCCTAAAGACACGTATAGGGCTCGGGAAGTTCCCCGCGTTGCCTAGCAGCGTCGGCGCGTCAGCCGCCATCTTAAGAGGATAGAATAGTCTACAGATAGTAGAGAAGTAGTGTTTCAACATGTTTTTCTTCATGTTTCTTCCTCTTTGGAAACAAGCAATAACAGATTCTGGTTAGCGGTTTCCTACGGTGATTGCAAGACTTGATGTTATTGCCTACAGCACATCAGAACTTTCCTGACATTGTCATGACAGCGATGAGGGCCTTAAGTCGCGAATCCTCTCAAGATGGCCACCACGACTAGTGTGATGACGTCAGCTTCCCGAGCACTATTGTTACACGCCTCCTCTGGCTGTTCCTTTGTTTGGTCTTCAGCCTAGTATAATGGAACTGTGGTGTGCAGTTCGTCGCGGACCGTCAATATATAGTTTCATGTTAACACATTTTAGACGTGCAACATCCGGATACGCGGCGTACAGGCCGCGTTTCCGGATGCTGCACGTCTCGAACGAGTTAAACATAATGCGGTTGTGTGCTCCTTGCATATCGCCTTTTACGTCTGTCACAAAGCTGTTTGTTGTATAAGCGCTTTTGCAAAGATCGTTGATCATATTTTATGTTTTTGATTAGCCAGCACACGTCAGGTATAAAAAACGATAGAACTCAGCTCATTTCTCTTGTAAGATGTTCACGTTAACACATTCTACCCCACGACCGAACCCCCCCCCCCCTCCCCCAATTTAAAGTTTCTCTCTGGAGGACAGTATTACAATTCTAGATACAAATCGAAAATGATAGTTCAAGGATGATGCCAGAATAGCTTGGCGCCTGTGGGCGCCAAGCTATTCTGGCACCATCCTTGAACTATCATGCTCGATCCATGTCTTGCTGTGGTGTGTCGGGGCTGAATGAGTTAATGTCCTAACAAAAAAACGTAATAAAAAATTATCCTTTTTTTTTCGCGCAACGAATTAGGCCACCTATCTACGGACAGCTCTTTACTGCTGACACTACAGTTGTAAACCCTCGTATTTCAGACAACGAGGCCCATTAAAGACGCACATTTAATTTCCTGGGCACCTATCAATTTTTATATCGACATAATTATGTCTTCATAGACTTTTCTATAAACGGGAGGAAACATGACTTGATCATTATTATCATATTTAAATCATTCAGGATATTATAACACTACAAAATCTAACTGAAGAAAAGAAACGTTTAGGTTTGAGATATGACGAGCAATCTACATAAACACGCTTGGAATAAACAAGAACAAAAGCGTGCTTAAGAAACGACTAACCTTTTTATAAATGCATAGCTTGTTGACCCTTTAACTCCCACAGTTGGCTCTGGGAGTCAAAGAGATAATGCAAGAAGTAGGGCCTGGACGAAAGGACGAAATTCGATATTCCTGGAGCGGATGTGAGGGATGCTGTGTGTGCAGCCGCACAAGTGAATGGACGGGAGATTCCATAAAATTACATGTAACATTAGCTAATATTTCGTATTCTTGCCAAGAATATGACATAATTATGGAGTAATGTCTAAGATGTATGTAAAAAGGAAGCTTTCGCGAGAAACATAACCGTCGTTTATTGCTCATTTTCGTGTCGATGTCTGATCAACACTGGTTCTCTCCCACGATTCGCGGCTGCGCGAATTGCGCAGCGAGTCGAGGGAAAGAACCAGTGTACGCCGATTATGCTTGCACACACAGCTTTTAACCTTTATCGGGTATTTTTTTTTTTCCAGTCTCGTATTTTTGGTGTCAGTTGCAAAACTTATCCCTTGAAAGAGCGGCCTCTGCGTAAACAAAAACAATAATTCATTGTTTTCGCCCCGGTAAATGGAGAACGGTGTCTGAAGTTAAATATGTTTGGCAAAAAAACATTTCTCAAATTGAGATCGTTGTTGACGATGTTGTCGAAAACATCCTGTCATTTATCTAGAGTTTCGGCCGTCAAGGCTCCTCCGTTATTGTTTTGTTTGTTTGCTTGTCTGTAACCTTTTTTTTTATAACCTTGACACGTACCAGCAGTCATCGATCGCCAATGATACAGGTGCTAAGCACCACCCTTGAACTGTAATATTCGATCCATCTTTTCAGACTGTAAAGTAGCCCTCCGAGGACAACTCTAGATATGGGAATCTTTAGTATATTAGAGATGTCAAACTTAAACGAAATATTTAACCCAATCACTGCCGAAAGTAAAAAGAACATATTCCAATTCCGAGAATACAACGAACACAGTCCAACTGCAAGAGACATAGATCCTCATGAGCCCACGCAGTCGCGGGGGCTGATGAGGATCTATGTCTCTTGCCCGCACCACATTGTATCCATGTTCCTTGCACGTATGGGGATCTTTGGCGTTGCCGGAATTAAAAAAGACTTCTGAGACACAATCTGAGTCCCCTGACGGATGGAGTTAAATCCATCGCCGACTGAAACATTTCTGACGGCTCCGCGTGAGGCGCACAGAAATAAACAGAACAACCCAGAGTCATAGAACCTCATCAATTCCCTGCGACTACTTAGGCTGTTCAGGGTCTATGTCTGTCTTTCGCCGTGTCCCGGCAGTGAAGGGTTTAAAACTCAACGCATTAATTAATGGTGGAGAAGATGAGACGCATTTAACCACGTGACCGCCGGCAGCGCTTTTAGTCGTGGCGACTTCCTGAAGGAATCACCTCGACAAAATGCGATACCGACAACTGAGTTAACCCTGCTCATTCCGGCGTCAAGGTGTGACGTTTAGGCCGAGAGAAGAGACAGCTCAGTGGCAGTTCCGGTTTAGTATGCCGACTATGCCTGCAATCAGAGAAAGAAAGATGCAGAATGTCACATTATCGTACATGTCAAAATGTCACGCCTTCGCGTCTGAATTTTTCCCCCCAGACGATTTACGATTCATTAGACAATTGATATCAACAACATTATTGTATACATAGCCTTAGCCCTTGTTGCATAGACATTTTGCGTTATTTAAATACATGCAGCAATCTTACAGTCTGGCGGTAATTATCTCCCTGAACATTTTTTCATAAAGGATTTAGCGTAAATTCATTTATTAGCTTGTTAAAATGAAGCTGCACGTACACTGACTGCCGTTTCCTATTTTCGATGTCTGCGCAGTTTACACCTGATGATGCCATGTCCCAGTTTGCGCCCTCTTTTGCCATCTTCGACAAAATATGAACATGACAACGGTAATTTCTTTTAACGAATAATTTGTCATACTGTCAGAGCTGTTCTGGCGCCGCTGTTGAAGTACCCTGTGCGGTCCATAATCCTGTCGTATTATGTTAAAATTGAGTTAAAAATGATTTTATGGTTTGTGTATAATAAAAAATAAATAAATCTACACTGTTGTAAGCGCTAGAGGATTCAGCGGGCAAGTGTTAACCCCGTACCTGCCGAGAAAATGTGAACAATATCCAACTGCAAGAGACATAGATCCTCATGAGCCCCGGCGATTGCCGGGGCTCATGAGGATCGATGCCTCTTGCTGAGACTCTCTTGTGTCAATGTTCTATAGGTGGTTGTGGCTTTTGGTCGTGAAATGAAGGGCGATTTCACAAGAATTTTAAACAAAATATGCGTCCAGTGTCAACGAAGGAGTTAAATATGTTACGGTCACCATTCACTCATTTCTGATTGGTGTATTGTTGTCGTCGTCGTTGTTGTTGTTGTTTCCTACGTTACTTAGTTTGCTGATGAACTTAGTAAGAGTATATAGAAAGCACCGGAACATAATTGTATTCGTGTGTGTTAAGGGAACTTAGGACTGTCATAGTGTTTGGTTTCGTTGTGCTAGCGGAGGTTTTAGGCGGGAGTTTAGGTCACTGGCCCAGGCCACAAGATGACGTGGCGACATTCATCCGCCTCCCAGCCGCTGTTAACTCCTTTACCGCCGAGAACAAGTGAACACGAACGAACTGCAAGAGATGGAGATGACATATTCCAGCTGCAAGAGACATAGATCCTCATAAGCCCGCGCAGTTGCGGGGGCTCATGAGGATCTATGTCTCTTGCTGTCGTTAATTTGAACTACCTTTGAAGTATCAAAGATTCCAGAACAGTCTGCCACAAGATGCCTTGGCAACGGTTTTTAGCCGCTTGGAGCCGCTACTAATCTTGCTGTGTTGTCATGAATTGTAAAAAGGACGATTTCTGGAAATCAGAAACAGGTCAAAATTGCACGTGTTTCGACACAGTGGATTAAAAGCCCAGACTAACATGCGATAACGATGGAAATCAGACAGAAATGTATCACAGTGAAGTTTACTGGTAACAGTGTCTGTCAAATGTGAATGTGCTGGTCTGTGATTTTGGCCTTACGGCAGAAGGTCGTAAGGGCCAAAATCACAGACAAGCACACGTATGAAGACTCGCTTTCTCTCGCACATTCACCCCTTCCCAGAGACTGTACGTACGCTGTACGTACATTTTTGTTTCTGAAATCTTGGTTCGTTCAACGCCCCAAAGCCAACACCGTCCAAGAAACATGGAGACGAATTGGTCTCAGCAAGAGGCATAGATCCTTATGAGCCCCCGCAGTCGCGGGAGTTGAGTCATGCTGATCTGTGTCTCTTGCAGTTGGATCGTGTTCACAATTTTAACGGCAGTGAAGGGGTTAAGAATAGTCAATACGAAGGTTAAAAAAAAGATTTCCTTCTTTAACGTTGAAAGTTATGAGTACTGCCGTCTTTCTGACTATTAAGTTGTGTGTACGCACACATGGATTGACTCACCTGAAGCAGGCGCACAAGCTGTACGTTGTGATCAATCCTCTTAAACTGAGTTTTATCCTTGTTTATTTGCAGACTTTCGGATGTGTTCATTTTGGCTCCGATAGACAAAGAGGCGTGCGTTGCTCATTGATTTGGTTTTTATGTGTGTATACGCGCGTATTCACAGTGTTCAACTATTAGCTATTCATGTTTGTTTTACGTGCAATAAATTCTTGTCTTCGGTGATTTGTGTCTTTGTGTGTGTGTGTGTGTGTGTGTGTGTGTGTGTGTGTGTGTGCGTGCGTGCGTGCGTGCGTGCGCGCGCGCGCGTGCGTGCGTGTCAGTGTGTGTAAATGTGTGTGTGTGCGTGTGTGTGTGTGTCTGCGTGCGTGTGTGTGTGTAAATGTGCGTGTGCGTGCGTGCGTGTGTGTGTGTAAATGTGCGTGTGTGTGTGTGCGTGCGTGCGTGTGTGTGTGTGTGCGTGCGTGCGTGCGTGCGTGCGTGTGTGTGTGTGTGTGTGTGTGTGTGTGTGTGTGTGTGTGTGTGTGTGTGGAGGCGCCCGCACGTTTTAACCCATTTAGCCCTATGGCAGCTTTTCGCAAATTTTGGAAGAGTCACCTAACAACTACGACTGATCCAGTTACTGGTGATGGATGGGCCATGATAATTCAAGGTAGTGCCAGATTAACTTGGCGCCTAATGGCGCCAAGCTAATCTGGCACTGCCCTTGAATTATTATGGTCGATCCATCTCCTGCTGCTGGGCGTTGGGGATAAATGGGTTAATGATTAGGAACATAGTAGCTTGGAACAATTCTATCGTTCCTGATTAGAACAAGTCCGAAACACTGGTGTTTTGTCACTGAACACACACACACACACACACACACACACACACACACACACACACACACACACACACACACACACATAGACACGAACACACACACACACACACATAAACATAACACAGTCAAATAAAAATGATCCCATGATCAATCTTGATATTGTGTTGCTGACTGATAAAAGCAATGCCATCCATAATAGGCAAAGGCCACCCATCTCCAAAGGGCATAGAACCAAATTAGTATGAATTGAAAGGTCTTACCCTCAGGTATCTTAATACCAAGTTTGGGTTCGAAGTTGTTAATAATATGTGAGGAAAAAATAAAGTATGTCAAATTATAACTATTTTTGACCTATTTCCTGAGCCCCTGTGACCTTCCACTTTGTGATAGGTCACTCAAATTGGTATGTTTGAAAAGGTCTTGCCACAAAGTATCCTTGGGCCAAGTTGGAAGACTGTGGCTTGAGTAGTCTCCGAGCCAACGTTAATGTTTTCGGCAACGACGACGGCAGACCGGACACACAGAGCACCACTGAACCAAAGTAATAGACTAACTTTCACTTCGCACGTCAGCCAACACTAAAAAAGTGAATGCGGTCTTTTCACTATCTGTGACCCCATGTAAACGCTGTAAAAATAAAATCTTACCTTAAAAACCCTCTCAGCACCAGTCTGAGCATTGTTTGGTAATCCCTCATCGCTTGTTCAAGTCATTTACTGTCCCACCGGCACTAGCCTAATGGTAGTGTAGTCTTTCATTGTAGGTTTAGCATCTAAAGCTGTTTCCCCTCCTCCTTTTTCATCCGGGCTTGGGACCGGCAAGGGCGGAGTTGTATTCCTTTGCAGATATACATCCAAAACGCACATAAGACTTTAGAATTACAGGTCCTACACCACTTTCAAAACACAAGCTTGCGCGCACATGGGTCACGTGATCAAATGTCATATAACCGCAAGATGAGCGAAACTATTTTTTCTTTTTTTTTGTAAAGAAAACAACTTGAATACCTTATTGGTCACAGGGGGTACCAATGCATGGTTCCTTTGATCTCCCTCAGGCCTCAGGTCAGTGTAGCGAACCCCCGGTGACGCGTGCAATACCTTGACTTATCAGATACTAGCCTCACGTATTTGTATCCCCACCCCCACCCACCTCCCCCCATGCACCCCCCCCTCCCCTTCACAACACACATACACACACACATACTTTAAGACCCAAGGTCCCATTTCTCAAATGTTGGAGATGTTGCATAACCTCTGTGTAACAGAGCTGCACATTGATTGACCATGATAATTCAAGGGTAGTGTCAGATTAGATTGGCGTCTTCAGGAGACAAGCTAATCTGACACTACCCTTGAATTATCATGGTCAATCCATCTGCTGACTCAGGGTCCCGGGCGATATGGGGTAAGACACTTTCACAAATACTGCCGAAATGTTCTAAGAACACATGACAGGGTCGGATCACTTTACACCAGGGGAGGGGGGGGGGGGGGGAGGGGGCTCCAAACTTCTTCTTTGGGACCCTGAACTGATACAAAAGGCCTCCACGACCGTACACTTTTGCTTCGACGGGGGCCGAAAAACCGAAAAATCAAACAGTGAGGGGTTAGGGGTGGGGTGGGGTGGGGGGTACGGGGGCGGGGGGGGGGGGGGAGTAGTTGACAAACTTTGTTTCCAGGGATCGGGAAAGGGGGGTGAGGTAGGCATCAGACCCTTGTTTCCAGGGCCTGACAGATTAAACCAGAAGGGGTGGGGGGGGGTTGGGGGGTGGTAGTGGTCGTCAGACCTTGCTTCCAGTGGCCGCAAAATCAAATTGGGGGGGTGGGGGGGGGGGGGTGTCGTCAGACATTGTAATCAAACGATGTGGAGGGGGGGGGGGGGCGTCATACCTTGCTTTCAGGGTCCGAAGAATCAAACAACGGGGAGAGGGGGGTAGTCGACGGACCTTGCTTCCAGGGGCCGCAAAATTCAAACAAATGCAGGGCGAGGGGGGGGGGGGGGGGGCAATGCGATAGACCTTGCTTCCAGGGGCCAAATGAACAAACAAGGGAAGGGGGGGGGGGAGGGTTCCAAACAGCCCCGAAAAGGGACTTTGTTATAGCATTTTTACAAATTTTGGCTCTGGAGGGGGGATCCATGGACCCCACTCCCCACTGCCCCCCTCCCCTTGGATCCAACCCTGCACCCCCTCCCCCACCCTTGACCTTTGCAATGAGTTGAGTAAATTGGTATGAAGAGGTAGGTCTTATCATCAGCTACCTTTGTGCTAAATTTGATTGAAAAAAAAATGCAAAAATGTTGCTAATACCTAAATTTTTTTATCACAAACTGGCATTTTACACACATTTGACAGCCTGTGATTCTGACTTTTCCTAAGTGTTATCCAAAACAGTATGCATAGATAGGTCTTCCCATCAGGTATCTCTGTAGCAAGTTTGGGTTTAAAGTTGTGTTTGAGAAAAGAACATCTGTTGTCAAAATGTGGCTATTTTGAACCTATTTCCTGAGCTTGTTCTTGTGACCCTTGACCTTACCGAGGGATCAACCAAATTAGTATGCATGGAAAGGTAAGAATAAGAATAAGAATAAGAATAAGAGTACTTTATTATCTCGAAAAGAGAAATTCGGTTGTGGTACATTTATAACAAATAGTACAAACAAGACATAAAAACATTATAGCATAATTATGAACAACCCTCAGATATCTTTGTACCAAGTTTGGTTACATTGATTACATTGATTACATTGCTTAAAGGCCCGACAGCAACAAGACTTTCTCAGGACGTGCCTGCACTGCTTGTGAAAAAAAAAAATTAAACAGAATATTGAATGCATGTCGCCAGCCGGTCCAATACGTTAAATAAACCTACGACATGGGGCCAAAATATAGCTAAGACCATTTAGCAACACACATCCAATATCAAGAGCTACAGGCAGCGCAGACAGTAGGGAGAGTTTAAAATAGGCAAATACAGGTGAATGGACCAGGAATAGATAGAAACACATGCCCCAGAATACAGAAGAAAACCCACCCTGTGGGGCTGACCAGGGTGACCCTGGGAACTAAAACGTAGTTACCCCACCCAAGTCTCCCAGGGCAGACCCAGGTGGGGGGGGGGGGGGGGTACCAAGTTTGGGTTTGAAGTTGTTAATAGTATTTCAGAAAGAAAAAAAAAAGTTAAAATATAGCTATTTTGGACCTATTTCCTGAGCCCCTGTGATCTTGACCGTTGTTAGAGGTCACTTAAATTGGTATGTTTAGAAAGGCCTTGCCACAAAGTATCCTTGGGCCAAGTTTGAAGAATGTGGCTTGAACAGTCTCCGAGAAAATGCCAACGTTAAAGTTTACGACGGACAAACAACCACTGGCCCAAAACATAGACTCACTTTTGCTTCGCACGTGAGCCAAAAATGTACTACTCATACCTACGCACACACACACACACACAAACACCACACCACACCACACCACACACACACCACACACACATGTGTACACACACACGCACACACACACACACACACACACACACACACACACACACACACACACACACACACACACACACACACACCGTTTGAAGCCAAAAAGACGTAGACACACACACACACACACACGCGCTTATAGCGCTTGCAGTCGAACTGAAGTAGGTTCTGCAGCAAGGTCAGTTAGCATAACTAGACATGACGTAACTATTATCTTGTTTTCCGTCGTCTGAGGTTGAGGCCAGCCCGCCTGTTGAATTAGCTCCACAGCGACCCATCCTGTCGCTCCACAGCGACTCATCCTAATAAGTCCTTTATATTACCATGGTAGTTTAATATATACAATATGAGCCAGAAAACACCTAAACCGTCGAGGATTCTAAAGGGAGATAAGCAAAATATCGTCTCACCACAAAATACACAATAAATACCCCGCCGCCGGAAATAACGTTATCTTGCTCAAAATTGTACCGTCAACTAAACCAAAGTTGATTTCGTTGACATATTTTAACCAAAATCTGTGGTCGACCAGATCACTTCTTGTTCGAATTCGCCCACGTTTTTGATAGATGTCGACCATGAGGAAATCTCGACCAAAGTCTGAATTTCGCCCAGTTCTTCAAATGACGTCTGTAATCACACCAACACCTGGTTTCGTGCTCAATTGACTGATAGCGAGATAAATCAGTGGATGGTGCTTGTCTCTTCAGCTCTGGCCACCCCAAACGTGCCCCGTCCCCCTCCATTCCCCACCCTCTTCCTGGTTAGTTCAGGGTTTAACGTCCACGGTACCAAAGTGATAATAGACGGCCATGACGGGCGTTTTATGGGGGACAGGGAAATCTATTGCCTATGGAGTACGACCTGAACACTGATCAATTCAGGCGCACTGCAACTGTGCCACTTTGATTTGCCAGGATTGTTCAACGGACATGCTATGAAACAAGCCCGTCTTTTTTCCCTGGATTGCGAGTCCAGCTACCAGGGCCGAGACGGGGACTCGAATCTACGACCTTGCGATTCCCTTCGCTCTCTTGCTCCGACGCCTGAGCTATTTCGGACTCTCACCCTCTTCCCCCCTGTACGATTCTTTACATAGCAGATATGCATCACATGAGTATCTGCGTCCTTCGTCGGTCTCTCTGCCCGTCCCCTGCAGCTGGCGCGCAAACATTCACCCAGGTGCGTCAGTCACGGTAGGGCTTGTCGGCCCTTTTCGGTCCACGCTAGGTCCTTGGGGAAGGGCGCTATCCAAAAACTATGTATTATTATTGTCTGCTTTGGCAGTGAATGAGCTACTACTGAACTAAGCGAAGAATCAGAAGAAAGTCAGACATTGTACTGATTTCAAACTTTCTGTAGATTCATCCATTCCGCTCCATCTGCAAGCTAATTCACTGACGCTGACATAAACAAGTACGATTCTGGTATCAAGTTTAGAGTGCGACCACTACACCAGGGTGCATGCCGCGGCGATACAGCGAAAAAGGTACCATTAAATTTAGTTCTTCTGTACTATAAATGTGCGCAACAGAAACTTCTGCTCTCAAACAGCTCAGGTCAAAACATGGTTCCAGTTCCACAGAGATAGCCGATCGTACTCACGTTTCGCGAGTGTCGGTCTTCACTAGTCGGCTGTGGTTTGTAATCTTATCGGGTCAGTTGCACGTTGAACTCGAAATAACCTCCTCAATCCGTGATAGAACCGATCTCTATCAGCAAGAGACACTGATTCTCATGAGCCCCAGCAACTGCATGGGCATGTGATAATCCATGTCTCTGTAATTCTCTGTGTGACGTCGTGTGAGGTACTCGTGACGTTCATTTGGTATTCGTGAACTGTTCATTTATTACTACTGAGGCTTCCAGCAAACTTACCATATTACTACTTCTATAAGTTATAAAGGCATTGCACTGGTACGTTAACCTGAATCACATTTAATAAACAGTGAAACAAGGAAGTCACGAACGATGAGACTGCTCGGAAATGTTGGGTGATGTTGATCATGTTGATCATCATCATCATCATCATCATCCCATTTTGTATCGCACAAAGACATATTATAGATCCATGTTTTTCACTGATGAACAGAAAGAGGGAGAGAGATCTCAAAGTCTACCGTATTGTTTGGAGCTCAGATGCGTTTATCTTTTAGGAACATTCAGGTTTGTTCATATTTTGAGTTTTATTATGCTGATCCTTGTCCTCCTCTCTAAGCCAACCCCTCTGATCAACACACACGTCGGCGCACACAAATAAAGACGGACCCACGACGCTTCCCGTCATAAGTACGCTCTGTGGGCTCGTGCAGCGACAGAAATCCATCTCCTTCTACTCTAACCCACCCTCTGATCCACACACACTGGCACGCGGAAATAAAGGCATCATTAGTCCCACGACGCCGTGTTCATAGTGACGACTCGATGTTATACGCCACTCATCGCAGTACCGACATTTGACGTATCAGAGAATCAGAGAATCAACTTTACAATTTTCTTGCTGATTTTCACGCCTAGGGCTTACAGGTCACAATTTGACATAATCCTACCCCATGACCGGGACAAACAGCAGGCTTATGCAAACACTTTTTATGAAAAATCATGCGGGTATTAATGAGAAGATATTATGTTTTCTCGTAAAAAAAAAAGTTATGGTAGCTGTTTTACAAATGACTCCTAAAAAGTGGTGCAGAACATTGATTTTCACAACTGGGGCATACAGATCACAACCTAATCGTACCCGATAGCCAAGACAAACTGTAGGCTTATGTAAATACCGTATACGAAAAATCATGCGATTATTAATGAGAAAATTGATTTTTTTTCCTATAAAAATATTCAATTGTTTTAAGAATAACCCATATAATTCGTGAAATTAATCTCAAAAACGTGAAAATATATTTGTTAAAAAAATATTTAATTATCACTCAAAACGTTCTAGAGGTTGCTTGTTAACGAACTCATTCAATATCTCCCTTTTATCTGTCTTGGCTTGACTTCGCAAACGAAGATTTTATAGGAGTTGCCCACGACGTCTGCAGGCTTGTTCGTGGCTGCGGAGGCCAATCCAGGACAGGCAGGTTCGACCGCAGTGGCTGCAGGGGGAGGTATGGCCAGGGTTCTGAGTTGCGGCATCTCTGTTTCCTCTCCCGAGCCGCCTGTCCCCAAGGCTAGCTCTGCGAGAGTCCTCAAAGGAGACAGCTGCCTTGTAAATGGTGGAGCGCCAGGTGTCACGGTCCAGAGCAAGCGAAGACCACTGGTGGTGGTCGATTTGGCAGGCACTTTTATCTAGCTATACGCAAAATATCTAGTAAAAATAAGAAAAATTACGGACTTCAATGTGGATCAACCGGTTTAGGTGAAACGGCCATTTTCTCGCCAATGAGCATCTTAATCAAAAAGTTTTAAAAAAAAAAAGATCCTGTGATAATTCTTTTAGGGACAAAATCCAACAATTTCAAGCTTGTCCGTCTTCAAATGCGGACTCTAGTTGCTGTCACACACACACACACACACACACACACACACACACACACACACACACACACACACACACACACACACACACACACACACATACACACACACACACACACACACGCACGCACGCACACACACACACACACACACACACACACACACACACACACACACACACACACACACACACACACACACACACACACACACACCGTTTGAAGCCAAAACGACGTTCTCTAGCAGGTTTGCGTAGCTAGACGTGACGTCATTTTTAACTTGTTACTTCTTTGCCAGAATTACTGCGCCGCACGCCAAAAACGTCATGTGCATTCTCCGGAATGCGCTCCAACCAGCCCCATTTCAAAGTCTACCGTATTTTTTAAATACGCTAGACAAAAAGAGCGACTGCTTGGCATCAACTGAAATTGGAGTTTCCACGGGAGAGATCGCTGGGTGTCCGCTGGATCGCAAGTTACAGTAATCTGGATGAGAGCATTAGTAGTCCCATAATTTCACTTCATAATTAGTACCCTCACCTGACGCTCTGTATTTCAGCGTATTTGATATCTTGAGAAAAATATCACACAGTACGCACGCTCCAAAGCACTCACGCACGCACACACAAGCGCACAAACAGATGCACGAACGCACACACACACACTCACAAGCAATCACACACACACACGCACACACACACACACACACACACACACACACACACACACACACGTATGCATGCACGCACTGATGCAATCACGCAATCCCACACACACGCAAACACACACACACACACACACACAAGCATACACACACACACACACACATATGCAATGCACACACAATCGTGCAATCACACACACGCACGCACGCACACAAACACAGACACTGACACACGCGCACGCACGCACACACACACACACACACACACACACACACACACACACACACACACACACACACACACACACGAATATGAAACATCAGCTGTAATGAGTATCTTGACGTAAAGGAGACATGCATCACTCTTTTATTTCTCGTCAATCACAAACAACCAATTTTTTAAACAAAAATTCCTAAGAATCTTGAGACGTGAAATGTGTATAGCCGATCTTTGCGGCCTAATACGATAACGACAGGAATTTGGCAAAGACTTCTGATCGGATGGGGTCAAGTGGAGTGTGCATTTCCAGTAGCAAAAACATTTTCGGGGCGGACGACGGTTGCAGTGGGCCCGCGCACAGCTGGACCTTTCCTTACATGGGCATTTCCGAGCGTAGAGATTCCATTTTGACCGAACTGTACCGAGCTGCCTAATAGAAGATGCTTGGACGGATCTAATGCCATGTGATAGCTAGTTATTTGGGTTTAACGCCGAGCAAGCAGCTAAGGCCATCTCACGGCGGGGTAGGTAAAAATCCAGCCAGACTAAAAAAAAAAAGGTCTTAAGACAAGATGTAAATATATCTTTAAAATATTTTATGCTAAAATATAGCACAGGTCTTTAAAGGAAACGTCTACAGACTCTCAACAAGTTCAAAATAATAGAATTATCATAGTCTATGGATGCTCAAATCTTATTAAAAATGAGAAGGCGAAAAGTTCACAGTTCTTGTGAAAAGCGAGATTACCATTGCATTTCAATGAAAATCGCGCTTTTTCACAAAAATAGACTTAGTGTCTATTGCCTTCATACAGCAGCATGCCTCAGCGACTGCTTTGACGTTTCAGTCACCGTGAACGTCAAACGACGTTAAATGTACCGTTAAATGTTACCCACCTTATCAAATACATGCCTGATTGCCGGTGATCATAATAGTACAGCCCAGCACAATGAGATGAGGATTTCATCCCAAAGGCTACCGTATTGTTTGGAGGTCAGATGCGTTTATCTTTTAGGAACATTCAGAGTTGTTCATATTTTTAAGCTTATTATATTGATCCATTTCCCTCCTCTATAAGCCAACCTCTGATCAACACACACGTCCGCGCACACAAATAAAGACGGACCCACGGCGCTTCCCGCGAGTAGTACACTCTGTGGGCTCGTGTAGCGACAGGAATCCATCTCTACTCTAACCCACCCTCTGATCCACACACACTGGCACACACAAATAAAGACGGACACAGATGATTCCCGCCATTTGTAAGCTCTGTGGTCTGGCGTAGCATAGCTAAATGATGTATTCTGAAGAAAAATAATAGCACGAGCAGCGAAATGATGTCACTTCAAGCCGCTTCACGTCATGGCATCATTAGTCCCACGACGCCGTGTTCATAGTGACGACTCGATGTTATACGTCACTCATCGCAGTACTAACATTTGACGTATTAAAGGATAAAACTTTGCACTTTTCTTGCTGATTTTCACACTGGGCCTAGGGCTTACAGGTCACAATTTGACCTAATCCTACCCCAGAGCCGAGACAAACAGCAGGCTTATGCAAACACATTTTATGAAAAATAATGCCGGTATTAATGAGAAGATAGGGGATTTTTTTTCGTAAAAGAAAAGTTTAAGTTTTGTTAGCTGTTTTACAAATGACTCCGAAAAAGTGGTGCAGAAAATTGTCTGATTTTCACACCTATGGCATACAGGTCACAATTGACCTAATCGTACCCGACAGCCGAGACAAAATGTAGACTTATATAAATACCGTATATGAAAAATTATGCGATTATTAATGAGAAGATTTTTTTTCGTAAAAAAAAAAGATTCAATTGTTTTAAGATTAATCCCCAAATAATTCGTAAAATGTCACTCAAAACGTTCTAGAGGTACAATGCTGGTTAACGAACTCGTTCAATATCTCCATTTTTATCTAGCTATCTGCAAAATATATAGTAAAAATAAGAAAAATTACGGATTCCAGTATGGATCAACCGGTTTTTGTGAAACGACCATTTTCTCGCCAAATAAGCATCTTAACAAAAAATAAATAAATAAATAAATAAATAAATAAATAAATAAACTACCTCGAGATTATTCTTTTAGGGACAATATCATACAATTTCAAGCTTGTCCGTCCTCAAACGTGGGCTCTAGTCGCTGTCACACACACACACACACACACACACACACACACACACACACACACACACACACACACACACACACACACACACACACACACAAACACACACAAACACGGCGTTTGGCGCCAAAAAGACGTTCTCAAGCAAGGTTTGCGTAGCTAGTCACACGTGACGTCATTTTTATCTTGTTACTTCTTTGTCAGAATTCGATGGCCGCACGCCCAGCACGGAATGCACTCCGACCAGCCCCATTTGAAAGTCAACCGTATTTTCAATACGGTAGTCAATGGGGGAGGGGGGGGGGGGGCCTGGGTGGGGGTGGGGGGGGGAGGTGGCCGGGGGGTGGGGGGGTGGGGGGGGGGGGAGGTGTGATGAACCATGTCCACAGAGTCCCTAATATCGGTTCGCTGCCAAGTGTCTCTAACTGTTGTCTTTGACCTGATTCTTATGTTGAAACAACTCCCATTGAAAAAGCCTCGCATATAATTATTTGAAAAGAAAGAACTTGTGACCTAAGTCCTCAGGTTACCGATAACCCCGGCCGCCCAAAGAATACAAAATACGGTATGCAAGAGGCATAGAACGTCATGAGCCGCCGCGCCTGCGGGTTCTCATGAGGTTCTATGCCTCAGTCTTGCATCTGGATGGTTCTGGTTGTGTCCCGGGAGTCAATAGTTTAAACCGGTACAAACAGAGACATACGTCATGTCTCCGGTAGAAACAACTGAATCCCCGGGAAAAAAGGT
>BTPG01000006.1:204363157-204448157 GCA_036245525.1 Semisulcospira habei
TATATATATATATATATATATATATATATATATATATATATATATATATATATATATATATATATATATATATATATATATATATATATATATATATATATATATATATATATATATATATATATATATAATTTTTGCATCCTTCTGTCTCGGAAGACAATGGCCGGAGTATATGCGCTTGCTGGGTCAGTCCGTGTGACCTCTCCAGGGCGCAAGCCTGGGCGAAGGCTCCACTCCTGATTTGATGGGTTTACTCACCCACATTTGGCCGTTGGATCAAGCCTGATCTCTTCCCAATTCCGTCCTTTAGCCGTTGGCTGTCAAAAACAGCTCATTCGCCTAGTGGTGCAGTGTAAACACCACCCCTACACGTGGTTTAGCCCAACAGCTGAGGTGGTTTGCCAGGGTGTGACGCTTGGAGCCAGCACGTGAGAGATTAAGGATATGCGGGATGAGGACCAAGGATGCCCGGCCGTCCTATCATAGTGTAGGACGCAGCTGCCGAACAGCAAAGGTACCCCCTACACCCCATATACATACATATATATATATATATATATATATATATATATATATATATATATATATATATATATATATATATATATATATATATATATATATATATATATATATATATATATATATATATATATATATATATATATATATATATTATATAAATAATTATAATACTGAGCACCAAAAGGGGTCAGTGTGGTGCTATTCAGATTTTCGATCAAAATAAGGAAAGCATGTAGTGACATGTCTATTGTCGCAATGCATTAAGATAATGTTAATGTATAAATTTGAATATTTTGGGCTATCTGCATGATGAATTTAATTGTGAACTGAAAATAAAATATTGAAATAGTTTTGCCCAAAATGGCTTCCCTAAAGAGGAACGGTTTCAGTAGGTTAACTCAAACGAAGATTGTGACTACATCAGTTCATCATTACAAGAAATTATTTTTTAAGTTTAGGCTTCATACATTGAAAAATCAGTGCTAAACTGTTTTTTTTTTTCCCACTTTAGAACTAGATATTGACACAGTTATAGACGAAAAGTGGCGTTTCGGACGCATAACGAAGTGTCCCACTGCAACGTATTTTGTCACTTTCCCAACGTCGGCAACAAGATAAAATCAGCTTGTCCATTATGTGCATCAACAATCTATACCCAAAATACTTCATTTTGCAACATAATAGGTTGCAAATATTCGAAAGATTTGGATGCTGAGAAAATGTGTATATCGCATTGTCCGCAATGTCACGTCTGAAACGCAATCCAAAACAATAGCAGAAACTCGTTCAAAACTCGCTTTCCGACCGGTTTGCTTGTGTTTAGGGAAATTCCCGGGAAATTCCGCACAAACTGATGACGTTTACACAAAAAATCCATAGACATTTTAGCCCTGGTACGCAAAAAACAAAACAAAACAGTGACGCGTCCTGACTTCTGACCACCGTGTGTCTGAAAAGCTTGCCCCTCATTTTGACAGCATACGGTTTATCTTGGACCATCTGCATTACAGCTTGGCATTTGTATATTCTTGTGTGTTCCATGCATCAATCTAAATCATTATTATTTGTATGTTTGTATTTTTATAGCAGATAACAGGAAGGTTACAAAGTAAAGTAGGTTATAGCACTGTCAGGGGAGAGAAATGTGCATGATCGACCAGTGATCATAGATCTACTGTGGCCAAAGCACACACACACACACAAAAAAAAGAGATAGGAAAGAGAGGTGGCGCTAAGAAAGTGACTGAAAGCAATGCATATGGAAACTGTCAGGGGAGAGAAATGTGCCTCCGTCCTCCAGTATTGCCGATGGTGTGCTGAAGAGGTCGCCAAGACCGAAACAGCTGTCCACACCGGCTAAATATCTGGACCCCCCCCCCTTGGGGGACCTTGATTTAAATTTCCATGCACTGAGTGGCTGGAACAGTGGATATGTGATACGCCCCCCTTCGGGGGGGCTTCCATATGCATTGCTTTCAGTCACTTTCTTAGCGCCCCCTCTCTTTCCTATCTCTTTTTTTTTTTTTGGTGTGTGTGTGTGCTTTGGCCACAGTAGATCTATGATCACTGGTCGATCATGCACATTTTTCTCCCCTGACAGTGCTATAACCTACTTTACTTTGTAACCTTCCTAAAATATTAGCACTGGCAGTCTCCCCTTTTCTTTTCATTTATTACTACAATATCGACTGCAACCCCTTCCCCCCTTTTGGTAGGTTCTCTTTTAGGGTGCATGGAAATTTAACTCTAGGTGGTGGCATGGAATGTATGCCCCTGCAGACACCACAGTAAAATGTGGTTGTCATTGCAGGTAGGCAGAATTTCCTGCCTCCTCCAGTATTGCCGATGGTGTGCTGAAGACCGAAACAGCTGTCCACACCGGCTAAATATCTGGACCCCTCTTGGGGGACCTTGATTTAAATTTCCATGCACTGAGTGGCTGGAACAGTGGATATGTGATACGCCCCCCTTCGGGGGGGGGGGGGGGGGCTTCTATGATCACTGGTCGATCATGCACATTTCTCTCCCCTGACAGTGCTATCACCTACTTTACTTTGTAACCTTCCTAAAATATTAGCACTGGCAGTCTCCCCTTTTCTTTTCATAGCACTTTTCATAGCAGGTAACAGTTTTTAAATAAACCGTGCTTACGTGTCTCGTGCAACATCGGTAATGAATTTTTGGACATTTTCATCATTTTCAACCAAATCTGACACAGCACCAAAATTAATCTTGTGTGCAAGGACTATTATTATGCATAGTATTCATCTGTCGTGTAGTGACTTTTCTTCTAAATGCCTTAAAACTGAAAACAATTCTAAGTTAGGTGAAGTTTGTTTAGGACGCGTCATGGGACGTCACGATTGCATTTTTGTGTTAAGTCCCGATGCAGCATCAGAAACATGAAAGTGCAGACTTTTAGGATTGTGAAAAGACTAAATCATAAAAAATGTATCGTCCGCGAGAGCTTAATTTATTAGTGTAGTGAACCATCTGTGTTTGCTTTCTTTTTACAAACGCCGAGCATTCTGTGGGTAATTCTAGGTGTTTTTTATTTTTTTTTTATTATTATTTTTTTTTGTTGATGGGGGGCGGGGGGGGGGGGGTATTGTAAATTTAATTTTTTTTTAGTTCACTTATTTCTTATAAAGTTCAACTACAGCATTCATTAATACACACAAAACTGAATAAGTACATTGCAAATAAACATTTATCTTGTGTACACAAGCCTTGTACCTCTGTTCCACACCCTCAGACCCACACTTTCACACCTCTAGTATTAAGTCGCTGGTAAATATAGAAGCCAATCCTGATCAAACTGCCTACCATTACCATTAGTGTTTGCAATATTTTCTTATATATCTATATTTTATGAGGTATCGTACACCAGACCAGAACAACTGGAAATGACACCTAATAACAAGTCAAAACAACTGTTCTTTCATTCATGGTGTCCCGTGACATCTGAAACGTCCTAACTAACAAGTGTAATATTTAGGAGATGTAACTAATATAATTGTATTGCTTTGGTTGCCATACTGTTTCACTTGTTTTATACCTTGCTTGTGCATCAACTACTGGAAAACAACTGTTCTTGCTTTTGTGGTGAAAAGGGCAGCTTTGTACCTTCGGTCATCCGTCTCCTAAATGAAGAGTGTGTTAACTAGCGTATCTCTCTCTCCTTGTTGACGCCGTCGAGGAACTTGCACCTCAGATGTCGCAGTTGCATCTTGCAAGTGACAGACTCACTCCTATACCACTAACAATGTACACTGTGGTCATTTTTTTTTTCCACCATTGTTATAATGTGGCTAAAACCGTACGCGCGCATGTGATCCCAACGAAAGAAAATTTGTCGGCTAGACTGACACAATAAAGTATTTGAATTGAATTGAATTGAATTGAATTGAAATGATTTGGTAACTGAGATGTTTTAGATGCTACGGTGTCCCAAGTTTTGAAGCAGCTCTAACCTTTCGTTTAGGTGATTTGTTTTCTAAAATCACCTCAAAAAGTATATTTACTCTTTGACTGAATATTACATGTTCACAAAATGGTGCATATTAAATTAATTAGAGTGGGTGCATTGCATGTTTCCCTTTGGTGCATCCGAAACGGGTTATCATACCCCCCTCAGTCGATCCTTAATTGTGTCAACACAGAACAGTATTTATTTTCTTTTTAAGATTTGTATTTATACTTTGTCAGACATGTCTAAAACAGGCATTGTTTCATCTTTAGCTTATTATATATATATATATATATATATATATATATATATATATATATATATATATATATATATATATATATATATATATATATATATATATATATATTATATATATATATATATATATATATATATATATAAGCTGTCGGTCGCGGCAAAATGCATTCCAACCGTACATTCGGTTCATTATTTTTCTGCCGTATCAGTAACTACATCCGTGATTTGATCAACATGTATCATTTGTTCACGTGTGTGCTGGTATGTAATTTTGAATTTTACTGCCCCACTAGGATGCCGTCAGATCCAAAATCACAGACCTGCACATTATTTGATCTTACCGATTAGCATCCCCTCAAATCCGTCTCCCAAACAACGCACAAAAAAGGCCGCTGCCTAAACTTCTTTGACGGAATAATTAAATTTAAATGACGGTATAAGCCGTAACGTAAGTTTGTCACCTGTAGTTCGATAGGCTATAAGCAATTACGGATGCCGTAAATACACGCACATTGGCGTAGAAGGAATTTTTGTCTGGCAAAATGTCAGAAAAAAAATCAAAAATGAAATCATTTTGGAGGGAGGAGGTGGGGGGGGGGGGGGGGGGGGAGAAGGACGAGGGGTACCCCATTTATTGCTGGCACTGAAATGCAAACAGCACTCAACCGCAAGAGGCAAACAACCTCATGGGCCCGCATCCGGGGGGGGGGGGGGGGGGGGGGCTTTTGAGGTTCTTTGCCTCTTACTGACTCTGTTCATATCCGTGTAGATCCTTGGATATTTTTGTTGTTGATTTTGCTCTGAATATAGCTGTTTCTGCGTGTACTGGTTTTGATCCTAAAAAGGGCCGGCTAGAACAAACAAACAAACAAACAAACAAACAAAAAACTGATTCAACTCAGTGACAGCCGTGTATTTTGTTTATATTCACCATGCATGTGGGGGGGGGGGGGGGGGGGGGGGTTGCGTCCTGGTTATTTCGTGAAAGATCATGAAAAAGTCTGCAGCTACAGCGTAGCCTGGAGTCTACCGCCGGCTCAGAAATCCCCCCCCCCACCCCCACCCCCCACCACCCCCCCACCCCGCTGGGCGTGAAGCCTATATACCTTTATGGGGCGGATTCAGGCGAGATCCGCCCGAATCAGTCGCAAAATTAATCGGCGAAAGAGTAAGGGCCCGGTACGCTTTTTGCAGAACGGTGACTGACCAAGGACCAGTCTCCTGAAAGTGCACCGGCTGATCATGTAACGGCGACACCGGCCGCGCTGCCGAGACCAAACGACCAACCCTGGAAGGCGGCCGCGACTGGGCCGCGAACGGGGCCGTCGACCGACGACTGACCATGCAGGCGGCAAACCTGACAAACAAACAAACAAAAATAAATAAAAGTTTTTGTGTGAACAGAATGACTTATTAGTAATTGATAACTACTTTCGTTGTTTATTGTAACGGTCTCGAGAACTGAAAGAAGAGTTTTGCGTATTTCTGCAAATGGACAGCATCCACGGGCCATAACTCTGCAGCATTCAACATGGCAGCGCCCAGTGAATCAAAGAAGTCCTGATTGCACGAACGTGCTGTTTGTTGTTGCTCATCATCGTAAATGGCGAAAACAATGTTAACCGCCAAGTTTTTAGTGATTGGAGGCGGGATTGCTGGTGTCACCTGCGCGGAAACGGTAAGGTGGACCACGGTGGACCGTAGTTCAAGCGCGATACTCGACACGGCCACATAAGTCTGGAATTGGAAATGATTTCCCCGTGAACTCATACCATTGTACTTTACATAACCCATTCAGCCCGACGCACGTATTTCCCAAATTTTGGAGGCGTCATCTAACGACTATGCAACTGTTGCAGGAGATGGATCGACTTAATTCAAGGGTAGTGCCAGATTAGATTGGCGCCCAAGCTAATCTGGCACTACCCTTGAATTATCATGGTCGACCCATCTCCAGCTGTAGTGCGTCAGGGCTGAATGGGATAAAAGTATGATAACTGTTCTGAATGTAAGTCTTAGAGTTCTTTCTTCTTTTGGTTAGATTTTGATACATGTTTCTGACATTTTCAGTTGTCTGCTGAATGCCCAGATGAGAAAGTTATTCTTGTCACAGCCTCCCCTTTGATCAAAGCAGTAACCAATTATGCTAAGGTATGTTATTGATTTTGATACGAAGTCCCAGTTACACAGTTGTTGTTGTCTTTTTCGTATTGTTGTTATTTTTGCTGATTGCACTATGGGCCCTGTTGATTTTTGATATTGATTAACCCATTACATCCTGAGGCTGATTCAGTGATTGTAAAAAATGTGCTTATTGTCCTATGAATGTGATTAAGGCTACTCCACAGAATTTAAGATACATCAACCATTTCAGTTTAACGTTAAGGGTGTGCCAGAATAGCATGGTGCCTCAGGTGCCAATTTAGCTATTCTGGTACCAGTACTACCACCCTTGAAGCTGTCATAGTCAAATTTATTTATTTTAAGCAATGGTGTATCATGATGAAAAGGTTAACCCTTTCGCTGCTACATGTGCTAAAATTCTGCATTTCCTAGTGCCGCAGCTGTTTTGCCAGACCGCTGTGGTGCAACACATGGTCTCTTGCCTTTAAAAGGCTATAACTCTTGAACCACTGAACCGAATTATTATTATTTATTTTTTTAAATGGAGATGAGAAAACAAATTTGTACACTGGCACCTTTTTTCTTTCATGTGACTCAGTGAAAGTTTTAAATCTAGCCTGATGCAAGAAGAATAAACAAAATCTGTGTTATCAACACACACAACAGACAGTTTACACAAAAGGCAATCACCAACACAGTAACAAACACATGATAACATGTCAAGAAATATATTGAGAAAATGATCAACTCACAAGTGAAACATAGTTGGTTGTTCAGAGCTCTACAGATAATCCATAATACACCAACTCATAAGCATAGTCCATGAATGATGAAGAAAACACAACACTCTTCTGCACGAGATCTGCTTGCGAGAGTGCTCGTACTCGGTTCTGGCTCATCATAGGTCGGATCGTTATCAGAGCTATCTTGCAAACTTCCCAAAATGCTCTTTGTCAACTTCGTTGCCACATGGATGCTCCTTGTCCGAATAAACATCAGTTTGTGATGGTAGGAGGTTCAAACGATGCAAAACTTCCTTCATAGATAGTCTCTTGTGTCGCTCACCTCGCCCTTTCGAAGTTTCAGCCATCACGAAAAAGCACCGCTCCCAAACAGTCAGAAAATTCGCAATTTCTTCACTCAAAAACGCACCAAAGTTAATGCTACCAGAATGAAAGAGGGGATTCCCCTGTCTCATGATGCACTATTATTGACCAAAACTACCTCATGCATGAATACATTAGAGTCACGATCAAGTGCAGTGAACTCGACTGTGTTACTCGCCAGAAGGCGAGATCAGCGGCGAAAGGGTTAATGAAGTCTTCATACAAAATAAGATATCGGACAGAAAATTGACACTTTTAGCCCCAAGGTCCCATTTCTCAAATTTGGGAGGTGTTGCCTAATGACTTTACCAGTTGCAGGAGATGAATTGACCATGATAATTCAAGGGTAGAACCAGGTTAGCTTGGTGCCTTCAGGCGCCAAGCTAATCTTGCACTACCCTTGCATTATCATGGTCAATCCATCTCCTGCTGTAGGGACTTGGGGCTAAATGGGTTAAGTGTCTGTATGATGTATATGTATATTTAGTGTCGATAACAGGCAGATGTGATTATGAGACCCGAATCAAAATGTCTGAGTCATAAGACAAGGACATTTTGATTGAGTCAAATAATCACATCTGTCGGTTTATCAGCACTATATCAAACACAACTGTTTCTCAATATAATTTTGTACCATGTCCAAAACAAAACTATGTCTCGCGTCATTCATTTTACGGCTGATTGCAGTGTTCAGACAAAACACATAAATGGCAGACGACTGCATATCGCTGTCAACTCAGCGCGTAGATTTCATCTGACTATGAAGACATTGATCAGTGCATTGTATAACCATACGTGTTACTGAGTAAATTCTACTTGTAACTAGATCACGCATATTTGCAGAAAATGCCAGCACGTTTTTGTTTATTTAGTTCTTTTCTCAGGTTGTCGATATCGCCAGCTGACATCTTGTCAATTTCACTTGTCAGGTCAGCGACTCACGTTTCCTGTCGTCTTTTTTCCGTTTGTGTGTGTGTATAGTATATAAATTTAGAGCATTCATACACACTAAGAGTAAGAAGTATTTCATTACTACTACACATAATAAAGAGTTTGTTAATGTTGCAGTGTGAGCATATTTCGCTTTCCGTTTTGAAAATGCAAGTATCATCAAGATTGAGTCTTCTTGGCACTCAAGGGATTTGGGAAGGAAAGTATATCAAGCAAATTCATGAATATTAATTTGCTTGTTATCTATCTATCTATCTATCTATCTATCTATCTATCTATCTATCCCGTAGTCTTGCCGACTGTTGGGGCACCACTGTTGACTTGACAACCAGCTCCCTCCATTCCACTCTGTTCTCTACCATTTGTGTGTGTCGCTCAGCTTCAGTCCTGTCCACTCTGAGATATTGTCCTCCCATCCTTTTCTCTGTCTTCCTCTCCTTCGCCCTCCTTGCACAGTGGCTTGCAGGATTGTCTTGGCAAGCCCTGCTGATCGCGTGACATGCCCATATTGCTTCAGTTTGCGTTTTTATCACAATGGCTAATAGGTCTTCATAGGGCCCAATGGCTTGCCTGATTCTGCTTCCCACTTCCTCGTTCGTGATGTGATCTCTGTACGAAATGCCAAGCAGCCTACGAAAACATCTCATTTCAGTGGCGTGTATCCTCCTTTCGAGGTCTGCTGTGAGGGTCCATGACACTGAGATTCACTCAGGGAACGCATCAGTCTGATATTGGAGCAGAGTGTGATGTTTCTGTCCTTCCATATGGTCTTCAGTCTTGTCAGCGCAATCCTGGACAGTATTCTGGTTTGATCCTCATCTTCACAGTGCTCCTAGTATTGAATTCTAACTGTTTCAGTTTTGGCTCCAACATGATTTGCCCACCCGGTCTGCCCTGGGGACTTGGTGGGTTAGTATTTTTAGTCCCAGGGTCACCTGGTCAGCCCACAGGTGGGTTTATCTCTCATTCTGGGCATGTGTTCTGCTACCTTTGTCCATTCACCTGTATTTGCCATTTAAACTCTCCCTACTGTCTGCACTGCTGCAGCTCTGATATTGATGTGTGCTAATGGTCTGCTTATTAGGCCATGTTAGGTTATTTAATGTATTGACGCTGGCGACATACATTCAATGTTCGTTTAGTTTTTTTTTTTTCACGCAGTGCGGCACGTCCTGAGAAGCCTGTTGCTGTCGGACGTAAGCATGTCATCAATCATCATCCAACATGATTCAGTGCCAATGCCACTGGCATTATTTTGGTCATCAGTTTGGTCTTCTCTGTGCTGATTTCTATCCCAAACGCAATGGCTGTACTGCCCAGATTTACCACCAGCAGAGCCAGCTCCTCCTCTCTGTTCCTGCAAGGCGATCAATGTCGTCCGCGAAGCACAAGTTTTTGATTGTTCTGCCTCCAATACTGACAGTTCCTTCATGATCTTTCAGCGCATCTGTCATGATTCTTTCCAGGAAGATGTTGAATAGAGTAGGTGAGAGCAAGCAGCCTTGTCTGACTCCGACTGTTGTCCTAAACCAATTTCCTATTTTGCTGTTGAAGCAGACTGCGCTAGTGGCCTTGTTGTAAAGATTTTCTATTACTTTGATCAGGTCGGCATTGATGTTGTACAGCTTCATGGTGGACCAAAGGGCTGCATGCCACAGCCTGTCAAACACCTTCTTAAAATCCACAAAGACATGATAGAGGTCTTGCTGGTGCTGGAGGTACCTCTCACATAGAACTCTCAGGCTGAAGATCTGCTCAGTTGTGCTGCGCCCTGGTCTGAAGCCTGCCTGTTCCTCAGCTATAATTTCCTCTGCCTGTGGCTTCAGCCTATTCAGTAGGATCTTTAACATGACTTTGCTTGGGTGGCATATAAGACTGATCGTGCGATAATTCTGGCATTGTTGTAAGTTGCCTTTTTTTGGGAGAGATACTATAAGTGATTGGGTCCATGGTGTGGGCCATTCCCCTGACTGCCAGATCTTATTGCAGATAGTTAGTAAGGTGCTTATCATGAGGGGGAGGATGTCTTCTCCCCCTTCTTGGACTAGTTCTGCTGGGATGTTGTCTGCTCCTGCTGCCTTCCCTTTTTTCAGCGACTTCACGGCAGCCTCTACTTCTTCTCAGAGGATGGGATATTTGTCACTGTTGGTCACTGGTGGGGTCACAAGTATGCCTGGGTCCCCTGTAGCTCAGTGGTTGTACAAATCTGAGCAGTACTCTGTCCATCTCTTCAGAATGTCTTGGTCTTCCGTAAGACAGTTCCCTTAGCTATCTTGAATGATAGAGGAGCGTCCTTGTTTGTTTCTTCAAAAACATTACCGATGACATGACTTTATGGAAGTGTCTACTACTTACTCAATTCTAGCCTAAGAACCCGTTGTGTTAACACACAACCCGGGAGGCACTCAGGGAACCCTGAGGGGGGCCGAGAGTTGTCTCCCGTTACTGCCCATCAGGTTCCGAATCACAAGGTGACTAACTAGTTAGTCTACTTAGGCTCACACCGTTCAGACGTGTTTGCTCTAGCCTACAGACTTTGAAACTTCGACCTGTTACCGGTCTTCCAGACACTTGGCTTCTTGTTCGACTGCTGCTTCATCGTCCCTACCTGTGCCCTGTGTGGGTCTGCTGGTTCCCTCATCGTTAGCTGCTGCCCTCTCCTGCGGCTTGGGTTTTGGGGCTGCTCGGTGAGCTTTGCTTTGACTTCGCCCGCGTTCTCTCCGTGGGTGTTTTGGGACGTTTCTTCCCCCGTTACCGCTCTAGCAGAAAGGTAAGGTAGCTGGGTTGGCCCTCGGCCTGCTCCCGGGCTAGCTGGGCATCGGTTCGAGCAGGAATGAGGACAGTCTTCATCTTCGCTGTAACTTTCGCGCCAAATTCTCATTTAGCTTGGCGGGGCCACGTGCCCGCGCTCACTCACCTTTCAGCTGATTGGTGTGGCAAGTTTGGCGCTTGCTTGCTGGCTTGTACCTTGTGTGTTTTGTGCGGATACGTTATGCGTCCATGGCTTGCTTAGCTCCATTGCGTTGGTAAATGTGGCTGTGCCAGACACTTGCTTCATGCCTGTACCTGTCATGACATGCTTGATTTTTGTTGTACATAATGCGTCATATGCTCACCTTAGCTTGGCGGGGCCCCACGTGCCCGCGCCCTGTCGCCATTACGTTGGTAATGTTGCTGTGCCAGACGCTTGCTTCATGCCTGTACCTGTCATGACATGCTTGAGTTTTGTTGTACATGATGCGTCATATGCTCTCCTTAGCGTGGCGGGGGCCCACGTGCCCGTGCCCTGTCGCCATTACGTTGGTAATGTTACTGTGCCAGACGCTTGCTTCATGCCTGTACATGTCGTCCCATGCTTGAGTTTTGTTGTACATATGTCGTATGCTTGCCTTAGTGCCCACTATGCTCTCCAGGCCGAAGGGTGGCTGCCACGCATGTGGAATACAGGGAGGTACCCTACGGGGAAGAAACACGCTTGGAAAGATGGGTACAACACATTGTTAATATTCAGGTAGATACCCTTTGGCAAAATGGACAAACAGAGGGATTAGCCACGACTTGTCTTCATTCGCAGACGTATGTCGCAAAGATAGTATGCTTGCCTTAGCTTGGCGGGGCCCCTCATGCCCGTGCCCACTAGCTTACGGGGATGGATTTTGCAGGCCCAGACGCTTACTGATAGGTTTGTACCTTGCTGTTTTGTGCCTTTTTGTGTTGTGAAGGCTCGCCTTGCCAGGGCGGGGTCCCACAGGCCCTCGCCCGCGTGCCTTCAGGTGTGTTGTGTGTTGCAGTGGCCTGTTGATGACCTGCACGCAATGTGGAGGGTTCCAGTGGCCGTCAGATGACCACAGGTCTGTCTCCCCTGCACCATATGCGCCTCAGACCACGCTTGCGACACCTGCTCCACCTGGTCCACGCTGCGCTGGTCGCAGTTATGGAGTGTACAGACGCGAGCGACCGGCACCTGTGTGTGATCCAAATCCAGTCAAGACGCCATCCCCCGTGCTCTGCGGACTGGCCGCACGAGAACGCACAGACCTTATGGAAAGGACGCCACTCTGGACGCGGAAGCCTAGCGCTCGGAGCGGGACTGCTTTCAACGCGATCGCTCCCAGGAGGGAGCCCGCCCGGACATAGCCTACTGACAGACAGAGAACCCGCCTCACTGAGCCCGGTTCGGAGAGACGCGCCACACGCCATCCCATGTCCACTGTCAGTCGCCGCTCGTCTCCAGGAAAGCCCGCTGACTCTTACGGGGAGTCACTTCGCCGGCTAAGAGCCTGCCTCATTGAGCCCGGCTCGGAGAGACCTTTGCCCACCCGTCAGGACTGGTACTCGGGACCCTCCCAGGCGCTCATCTTCCCTCTGCCTGCTGTGGATCCACGCCCGGCCCTGCGGTTGGACTAGATTGCCTCGCTCGTCCGTAACACCCTAGCCTGCGTTTGTTTTCGGGAGCTCCTGACCCAAGCCTTTGTCCGCCGCTTCGTCCACACCCGGCTCCCCTACTTGACTCCCCTCCTCGGAATCCTACTAGTTCGCGGAAGTGGCCATCTGGGCAGCGTATCTCGCGTCAGTCAACGCCATGACTGCCGCCTCCAGCTGCGACCTGTGACGTCGGGATGCCGTGTTACTGGCCTGCCACGGAATGCCCCCGTGCTGTGGACTCAGCTGCGCCGTACAGCTGGGGTACTACGCGATCAGTCTGGACTTTACGACGTTATCTCCAGATCCCATACGCTCGGCCTCCAGGAAGTATCTCCGGTGCACCTGCGACAGAGTAGTTACCAGTTCAGGCGCTGCGTTCAGTCTCAGCCTCAGCCCATGGGTCTTCAACCGCATCGTGGACGCAGTGGTCTTCGGCTCCCTTCCCCTCGTCGTCCACGCGCTTTTCTCGTCACTAGTAGCCCCCCCTCACCTCGCGCTTCGGCGAGTCGGGGTCTTTTGGGGCGTAACTTCCCTTTTGGCCGGGGTTTGGCCACGGTCCCTCCTTCCTCGCGACGACTCCCCGATAGGGTTTCGTGGGTGGCTCCGCCTACCCTTCGTGCACGCCCTTGCCTACCGCCTTCGGCATTCCCGCACTCTTGGAGCCGGTCGCCCCTCCTTGCGGCAGTGCATGATAGGCGGGCGGTGGAGGTAGACCCTGACATTTTAAGTCTGCACCCGATGGATTCGGCTTCCGCCATCTTCCTGCGGGATTTGCCCTCAAGCTCTCCCGACCGCTTCTCAACTGTTTCGACGGCCTCCTCCGCGTCTAAGGAGGTCGGTCCTTCGCTCAGCTTACAGACGGATCGTGCTGTGGAAGAGGCCTCCCATCTGATCGCCAACTACCTATCTCCTGACTTATGTCCTCCTTCACCTCCTCTGAAGAGACAGGCATCCGCCATGGTTGATGCGCAGCGGCAGGCTAAGCGTCGCAAGTCTCTCCCTCAACCAGCTGGTTTTGGGATCTCATCGATGCTTTCTCGGCCCGACTTCGCCAGGACTCCTTCAGCGACGAGGGTTATTTTGCAGATTCGCGTTGGCCTGCGGGGATCAATATGACTTTTCGACAGGCTTGGTACGCTGGCCACTCTCAAGCCTTCGCCGTCCCTCTTCCTTCGGTGGATGCGGCAGCCGTCATCCAGGCGGGTGAACGCCGGGTAGTCCAAAATGCTTGGCCTCAACCTCTGGACAGAATTGCTTCCTTAGTCCGGAATTCGCTGGCGTGTTCCGGTTTCCTAGAAATGGCAATGCAAGCGGTTCTACATTGCCTAGAGGACACTTGGGACCTGGGAACCGCGTCCCCGCTTCATGACGTGCATTCTATTTTGGTAGCTACTAACAGGGCCGCCTACCATTCCTCAACCAACTCTATGGCGGTGGCCACCAACTGTGACCTTTATAGGCGTGATTCGCTCCTAAGGCTTTGCACGGATCTCCCCAAGACGGTGAAGACACAGCTCCGCCAGACTCCTCTTGGCGGTTCCCTCCTTTTTGGGGAGACGTGGCAGACGGTAAAGGAAGCTTCCAAGGACCTGTGACCCCATCCTGCCTCGACCCACGGTGCTCCTCGCTTTCGCGCGACCCGACAGGCCGGGGGTCGTGCCCGGCGGTCTGCCAGACCCACTTCGCTTCCAATCGGCGGTTCCCGCGGTAGAGCCCGCCCCCTCCAGGCTCCTCAGTCCTTCCCCGCAGCTCGCCCCTCTTGGTCTCGCGGCGCCCGTAAGTCGGGGCGTGGTCGGGCCCGCTGACTTCACCCCTTCTCAGCCCCCGTCGACAGTTCTGGGGTCTCCAGTCGGCGGGCGGCTGGCCTTCTACAGCAACCATTGGAAATTGCTGTTCCCAGACGACCCTTGGATCATCTCGACGGTTTCTTCAGGCCTTCAACTTTCGTTCCAGTCCCCTCCACCTTTGTGCAGGACCCCATGTGGACCCAGACTCCGGTCGACCATTTCCAGGCAGTTGCTCTGCGCGGAGAAATTGCGTCCTTACTTGACAAAGCGGCGACAGAAGTGGTGTCTTGTCAAGATTCGCCAGGGTTCTACAGTCGCCTCTTTCTCGTCCCCAAGCCGGGGGGCAAGTGGCGGCCAGTCATCGACGTCGGCCCTAAACAAGTTCATTTCAGCGCCTCTCTTTCAGATGGAAACAGCCCGGATTCTCCGCGCAGCCGTCCGGCCGATGGACTTCGCTATCAGCCTCGATCTGTCAGACGCATATCTCCACATTCCGATTCATCCGTCGTCTCGCCGGTATCTCCGATTTGCCTTTGCTTGGGTCATTTACCAGTTCCGAGCCCTCCCCTTCGGCCTCAACATTAGTCCTTGGGTCTTCACGAGGCTTCTCGACGCGGTGATGGCCCTCTTCCGACGGAGATCTCTGAGTCCGGCATCCAACTACCTGGACGACTTGCTTTTGCGCAATCTGTTCGCCTTTCTTTATCTTTTGCGCCGACTTGGGTTCCTCGTCAACCCCGGCAAGTCGGATCTCACTCCTTCGCGCCGGTTTCTACATTTGGGGATGGAATTCCTGACCGACCTCAACCTAGTCTTTGGCACGGCGGCAGAAGATTGCTGACTTCGCAATTCGTTTGGACGAAGGGGTCTCCTTCTCGGCCAGAGTCTGTCTTCAACTTCTGGGATTGCTCAGCGCGGCAGCGGACTTGCTACCTCTCGGCAGGCTTTATGCCCGCCCGCTGCATCTACACTTTCTCCTCCACTGGCGTCCCTCGTCGGGCTTGCTGACGGATCCGGTTCCAGTTACCCTGTTGTCCCAGCCACACCTCCAGAGGTGGACGGACCTCGCGTGGTTGGCAACGGGCGTGCCGCTACACTCCCCTCCGCCCTGGTGGTCTCTCTGCATTTCCGCGAGCCAGTCGGGATGGGGCGCTCACCTACTACCAAACTTTGTCTCGGCCTCGGGCCTCTGGCCCCGGGACCTTGCGGACAAGCACAGCAACTGGCTAGAGATGAAAGCGGTGTGGATGGCTCTTGACTTCTGGCAGGGGAAGCTGACCAGCCAAGAGGTCCTCGTTCTCTCGGACAATTCGACGGTGGTGGCCTACATTCAGAACCAGGGGGGGGCACATGCTCGCCCTCCTTGTGTATTCTTCTTTACCACCTCCTGCTCTGGTACAGGGACCGCGCCATTCGTCTTCGAGCCCGCCACGTTCCCGGTCACCTGAACGTGGTCGCAGACGCCCTTTCCCGCCGCGGCCAGCTTCTACACATGGAGTGGTCCCTGCGTCCCAACATCTTTCGCATGATTTGCTGACGTTGGGAAACACCTCTAGTCGACCTGTTTGCCACCAGATGGAACAACCAGCTTCCGGTTTTTGTCTCCCCAGTCCCGGACCCGCTTGCCTGGGCGGTGGATGCGCTCTCCATTCCATGGGACGGACTGGTTGCGTATGCCTACCCTCCATCGGTCCTGGTACCAAAGGTCCTACGGAAACTGCAGGGATGCTCCATGATTCTCTTCCTGGTGGCCCCCTTCAATTGGACCAAGAGCTGGACCACGGACTTGCTAGCGACGGCCCCCCCCCCCCCCCTTTCGAGCTACCGGCTCTGCCCACGATTCTCAAACAACCCCGCCAGGCTCTCTTCCACCCTTGCCCGGAGCGCCTCCTCCAAGCCTGGAGGTTATCCGGCGAGCCCTCGCCGCTAGAGGTTTCTCGGATGCCGCGGTGGAGGCGATTGCGGCAGCCCGCAGACAGTCTACGCGGAAGGTGTATGAAGGAAAGTGGAGGGTCTTTCAGTCCTGGTGCGCCGCTCGGCGGCTCCCCCCCTCGGATCTTTCTACCCCCCAACTAGCGGACTTCTTCCTCTGGCTCTTCGACGATCAAGGCTTAGCCCCGGTTACCGTTAAGGGTTACCGAGCCATGATCGCAGACACATACGGCCACCTGGGTCTTCCGGATCCAGGCGCTTGCAAGGACCTCTCGGACCTGTTGGCTAACTTCGAGTTCCCTCTTACCTCGGTGGGACCTCGCCTGGGTGCTGACGTGGCTAAATACGAACCGTTTTGAACCCCTGCCTTTGGCACGGTTCTCCAACCTGACCCGGAAAACATGTTTCCTTTTGGCGCTCGCCACCGCTTCCCGAGTGAGCGAGCTTCGCGCGCTCTCGATACGTCCTGCATGTCTGCAGTTTCGTTCCGATGGATCTGCGCAGCTACTCACCGACCCGTCTTTTCTGGCCAAGAACTGCCTACCTTCGACGGCTCCCCAGATGCTGACCGTACATCCGCTTAGAGGGCCTGACCTTTCCCGTGAGTCGCGTCAACAGGATCCGGTTCGGGCGCTGAGGATTTACCTGCGTCGCTCTAATGCGCACCGCCAGGGGCGCTCCCACCTCTTCCTCCCTCTGTCTACAGGCAGGACAGATATCTCGGCCCAGACAGTTTCATCCTGGCTTCGGTGGGTGATTAGGTCGGCCTACTGGGACCTCTCTCCTGACGGTGATAGACTCTTGCAGATTCGGGCGCATGAAGTGAGAGCAGTAGCCACCAGCGTCGCCCTGGATCGTAACTGCTCCATTAAGGACATTATTACAGCGGGCGGCTGGCGTGCAGACTCCACCTTCGCCCGCTTCTACCAGCATGACTCCCTGGCCCGGGTGGGCGACATCTCCGTGGCCCAGCACTCCATCCGAGCTCCACATGTGCCTTAGGTACGTCTTAGCTGAAATCGTCGGGAGTGCTCCTTTTGGGCCTGTGGGGAGGGGGTTAGTTCTGGGCTTTTAGGGTCGGCACCCTCCTCCTCTTCGATATTCTTCCATATAGTAATGACATCGGTAATGTATTTTGAAAAAACAAATGAATTTTTTTTCTAAAATTATTTTTTTGAAAAATACTTACCGGTGTCATTACTCGGACAGCCCTCCCTCCTGCCCCGCTTGCCTCTTTGGCTAAGTGTGAAAACTGACAGGAACTCACCCTCTGCATGCCGGGATAGGGTGGTAAGGGGAGGCCACCCGGGGCTCTACTTATGGATCCCTGATGTCTCCTCCCCAGTTGTGTAGGGGACACAACTTTAGGCTGAAGTCGATAGGCTATAGAGTGTATTCCATATAGTAATGACATCGGTAAGTATTTTTCCCAAAAATACATTTTAGAAAAAAAATTCATTTTTCTCTAAAAGGTATTTTTTCGAAAAATACTTACTGATGACATGACTTGGACGACCCTCCCACCTGCCCCGCTTGCCGCTGGTGAGCTAAGTATCCTGACTGGTTAGTCACCTCGTGACTCGGAACCGGATGGGCAGTAACGGGAGACAACTCTCGGCCCCCCACGGGGTTCCCCGAGTGCCTCCCGGGTTGTGTGTTAACACAACGGGTTCTTAGGCTAGAATTGAGGAAGTAGTAGACACTTCCATAAAGTCATGTCATCGGGAAGTATTTTTCGAAAAAATACCTTTTAGAGAAAAATGAATTTTGCACTGGTCAGGTCTTTCACCAGCTGGTGTGCTTTTTTGCTATTATTTTTGTTTAGATTTTCTTCTACGTGTTTACACTGGTCTTCAATCCACTTCTCCTTTGCCTTTTTCATGCTTTTCTTAATATCCTGGTTAATTTCCCTGTGCCCACTGGGCACCGGCCTCCACATGGCGTGGGTGGGTAGTCTCTCCAGTCACTGACTGAGGGGGCTAGCAGAGTGGTGCCATCATTGTCCAGGATAGGACTTGACGTCAGCAGATATGTTGTTCAGTCTTTTTCTCTGGTCCGGTTTTTAAGGAGCTGTCCTAACACAGGTCTTACCATGTTGGATTGGTCCTTTAAAATACTCATTATTTTTTGGTCCTTTGGATCCCAAGTGTTTGCCGTGCTTGGAGACCCGTGTCGGGGGAGAAGAGGATCCTGGTGGCTGAAACACTCCACTTTGGCCTTGACTTCTGCCTAAACGGGAGGCTAGTCGTACCGGCCTAGTCAATCGGCTCTTGTCATGTTGAGCCCTATCCCATTGTTGACATATGGGCTGATATATGGAGCACCATGCTACAGCCGCTGCTGCTGATTAGGTGCTTTACGCCAGTATTCCCCTGCATTCAACGGTGTGATAGAAGGCGGTGGCTCAAACGGTTCAATCGGGCTTACCCCCTTGAGTATATCTTTCGGGCAGTCTCCATTGTGCGTCGGCTGGAGACCCGCCGACAAATGCACTTTCCCTTGTTGGGCTCGGTGGCGGGCGGGGACCCCCGGGGGATGAATATCTAACATACTATAATATGGAAAACCCAAAAAAAACAAAACTGGCACCAAAGCGGCACATAGCCGCCGACATTGTTATTGAGAACGATAGTGACTCTGACTGTGAGCAAGCGACGCCTCAGGCGTTGGCCGTCTGGCCTCGCTTTCTCATTCTCCACAGCAAAGTTAAAGAAATCTAAGCCTGTTTCCAAGCTGCACCCTTTCCTGTTAGGGGAGACCCTCAGGAGCCGTGTTGGCAGGCCTGAGGCCCAGCGCCTCAGGTCTGGTGACTTGCTGGTAGAGTGCCGTACCCGGGCACACTCCAATGGGCTACTGAGGCTCTCCTCTATCGGAGACACTCCAGTGGAGGTCCCTCCCCACAAAACGATGAATTCTTCGAGAGGAGTGATTAAAGATCAAGCATTGGCCGAACTGTCTGAAGATGAACTTGTACGGAACCTTAAGTCACAGGGGGTGACCTACGTCAGGCGCTTCGTTTCCAAACGAGGTGGTAGGGAGATCCGTCTCCCTACCATCATCCTGACGTTTGGCACCCCTACCGCTCCTACTACCATCTGGGGAGGTTACTACTCCCTAAAAGTGAAAACGTACGTCCCTCTCCCCCTCCGGTGCTTTAAGTGCCAAAAGTATGGCCATGGGCAGAAGACATGCCGCCAGGCAGAGGCTCTATGCGCCCGTTGCACTAAGCCCGGACACTCTGCTGAGTGCGCACGTGGTCGAGGACTTGCGTCCCTTGAGAGGCGCTTGCAGCTGTGCGTTGATCGCATCCAGCGGTGGGTGTCTCTCAATGGATTTAAGTTCTCGCCCTCCAAGACTGTCTGTGTGCATTTTACTAACCAGACGAAATTTTTTCCAGAACCTAGCCTGAGCATTGCTGGAGTGCCAATTAAGGTGGCGAGGAGGCAAAGTTTCTGGGGGTCATTTTTGACAAAAGACTTACCTTCCACAACCATATTAATTACCTTAGAACCTCTTGTCAGAAGGCTCTCGACGTTCTTCGTGTCGTCGGTCGTACTGACTGGGGTGCGGACCGTACTGTCTTACTTCGTCTGTACCGGGCCCTTGTTCGGTCCAAACTGGATTACGGCTCTGTGGTGTATGGCTCAGCTTCCAAGTCTGTGCTACAGCGTCTGAACACAATTCACCATCAGGGTCTGCGGATATGTCTTGGGGCCTTCAGGACGTCTCCAGTTCCTAGTCTGTATGCCGAGGCAGGGAGCCTTCTCTCAAGCTCCGCTGCATCCGCCTCATGCTCAGCTACGTTCTGAAACTGAAGGCCCATCCAGACAATCCTGCCTATGATTGTGTTTTTAAACCATCGTTTGCAGAGATTTACGATACCCATCCGGGAGCTGTCCGTCCACTTTCTTTCCGTGTCCGACCTCATCTGCAGGCGGCCGGATTGGACCTGGACAGAGTTTCGGAATCCCTGCAACACATCACTCCACCCTGGCTCTTGCCAGTTCCAGACATCTTGCTGGACTTGACTGCCTACAAGAAAGACTCTACTCCACCAGCCATATACCAACAGAGCCTCAATGAACTGCTTTTAATTTTTCCTGGCTATTGTCGTATCTATACGGATGGGTCAAAGTCTGAGGATGGGAGAGTGGCTGCGGCCGCAGTGTCCTCTCGCCATCCTAGACGCCCATTTAAGCACCGTCTCCCAGACCACTCATCTGTATTTAGTGCGGAACTGCAGGCGGTTCTGCTGGCACTCAGGCATGCTTATCGATCTAGAGAAAGGAACTTCCTGATTCTGTCTGACTCTCTTTCTGCCCTGCAGGCCCTTCAGGGCACGGGAAATGACCACCCACTGCTGGTGCAGATCAGAGAGCTCCACGCGGACTTGATGAAGGAATATTATGACATCATTTTTATTTGGGTCCCAGGGCATGTGGGCATCGAAGGCAACAGGATCGCAGATTCTGCTGCCAACGATGCACGCAATGACCCTATCCTTGACACACAGACTGTTTATAGTGATTTTAGACATGTGACTAGTGCGTACGTAGCCCGTGAGTGGCAGTCCGAGTGGGACAAAGAGGAAGCTAACAAGCTGCATGAAGCCCTTCCTAAGTTGTCCGACGGTCTACCTTATCGCTGTGGCAGCCGCCGTGAGGAGACTGTCCTGGCTCGGCTCCACATCGGGCACACGTATGTTACGCACTCTTAATTTACTAAAACAGGAGGAGCGTCCATGGTGTTATGCCTGCGACGAGCAGTACTCTGTTCAACACTTTTTGTTGTCTTGTGCTGATCTAATCGACACAAGGCATAAACATTTCACAGCAGACTCCTTGAAGGTTTTGTTCCGGGATGTGCCCCCGGACAAGATCTTCAGTTTTCTGAGAGAGTGCCATATTTTTAATAAGATTTGAGCGTTTATAGACGATATTTATATTATTTTGACCTTTTTGAGAGCCTTTCGACTTTTTCTTTAAAGACCTGTGCGACATTTTAGCCAGATATATTTTTAAGGTATATTTACATCATGTCTTAAGACCTTTCTTTTAGTCTGGCTGACCAGATTTTCACCTTCCCGCCGTGAGATGGCCTTAGTTGCCTGCTCGGCGTTAAACTCAAATAACTAACTTAATTTCCCTGTATTGTTTAGCTCCTTCTACATCTGACTTCTTTTTCTTTAATTCTCAATGCTTGTCACACAGATCAAGGATGTCAGCTGTAACCCAAGGTTTCTTTGCTTGTCTGTGTTTGCCAAGGATCTCACTAGCTGTTTGTGTTACAGCAGTGTTAAATGTGTTCATCAGTGTGTCCACATCCATGTCTTCTGCACCTAGAAGTAACAGTGGTGCAAATTTTCCTCCTATCTTTGCCTGGGAGGCTTCCGCTACCTCTGGGTCTTTTACCTCTGCTTGTTATACAATATATCAATACATGTCATAAAAGGGAAAACTTTATGAAGTGGGTACATATATTCCATAGTGTTCAGTTCATGATGAAGTTAGAGTTAGAGAGTTTATTGCCATATGTTTCCATGTAAAAAAAAAACCAATAAAAACATTGGAATTTGTCTTGATGTCAGTTACTAAGACTAGAATAACAAACACACACACACACACACACACACACACACACACACACACACACACACACACAGAGTAAACTCTAAAATATGATTTTTATGCTAAATACTAAGCAAATACTGGTATTAAACACGGCGAACGGGCACGTCTCACTAATTTAGTTATAAGCTGACTGTACACATTCTGACAAGTTCTCACTCGCCTGCTCGCGCTCTCTCCAACCAGTCCAGCTGATCAGAGAGAGCACGAACAGCTAGAGGGAAAAAACTGTTGTGGAATCTGCTGGTCCTGGTACTGATGGACCTGTACCTACGCCCTGATGGTAAAAGTTGGAAAAGCTCATTGCCAGGGTGGGTGGAATCACTGGAGATAAGACTTGCACTACATAAGAGACGCTGCTGGTACAGTGAGTCTAGGCTAGGAAGATCTCTGCCTATGATTTTTGAAGCGGTCTTGACCACCATGCACAGTCTGATTTTCTCTTTGGCCATGGTGGAACCATACCAAACCGTGATCGAAAAGGTGAGCACGCTCTCAATCACAGCTCGGTAAAATTGCATCAACATGTAGGCACCGAGACCAAAACTTTCAAACATCACAGGAAGAACAAGCGCTGCTGTGCTTTTTGGTCGATGAGGCGAGTGTTTTCTTCCCACGTAAGGTCACATGACAGGGTAACTTAAAGTTTAACTTAAAGTTTTGGACAGTTTCAATGATTTCACTATTGATCACAAGAGGGGGAGTGGGGAGGGGACTGTTTCTTTCTAAAGTCCACAATCCTTTATTTTGTTTTGCCAGTGTGGAGTTCAAGATAGTTGTTATTACACCAGCTAATTAGAGTCTCAACCTGACTTCGGTAGGCAGAGTCATCTGAGTTTGTAATGCATCCCTCCACTGTAGTGTCATCTGCAAATTAAAGAACTTTAGTACTGGCATGGCATGAAGCACAGTCATAAGTAAACAGGGAGTAGAGCATAGGGGAGAGAACGCACCCCTGAGGCATGCCCATGGATAAATTGAGGGTGGATGACACATTTTCACCAATTTTAATGACCTGTTTTCTCATCAACAGGAAATCAAGGTTCCAAAGGCACAATGCCTCTGGAACACCGATTTGCTGGATCTTCTGGTACAGTTTGGATGGAATAATGGTGTTAAAAACAGAACTATAATCAACAAATAAAATTCTGGCATAGGTGTTTGGGATATCAAAGTGTTGTAAAGCATAAAACAAACCAAGTGACACCGCATCCTCCACGGAACGTTTTTCGCGATACGCGATTGAAAACAATCCAGCAGAGGATCGGTAAGTGTTCTCAGAAACTGGAGGACCAGGCGCTCCTGCGTCTACATGACAACTGAGGTCAGAGCGACCGGTCTATATTCGTTTAGAGAGGACGCTTTGGATTTTTTTTTCACAACAGAAATGACGGTGGACCTGTGAAACACTGAGGAACAATGCACTGAGAGAGAGACATGTTGAAAATGTCAGTAAAGACACCCAAGAGCTGGTCCACACAGTTTCTGAGTAAACATGGAGAAATGTTATCTGGATTGGCAGCTTTCCTGCTGTCTAGACGCTGAAACATGCACCTGACATTGGTGTCTAGAACAGTGAAAGGTGGGTTCTCAGGATGACTCCTCACTACAGAAGGAGGTGGGGTCATATTCTTTTCATCAAAACGACTATAAAAGTCATTCAGAGTGTCTGGGAGAGACACATCTGTAACATCAGCAGACTTGGATGCTGGTTTATAGTTTGTAATGTCTTTGAGCCCTTGCCAGATGTATCTAGGGTTGCTAGCTGCGATTTTCTGTTTTAGTCTGTCTCTGAAGATGCGCTTAGCAGTCTTAATTGCTTTTTGTACTGCATACCTGGCTTGTTTGTACCTTTCTCTGGTATTGTCTTTGTACGTGTCATGTTTTTCCTGGAGTTTGTGTTTAATGTCTACCGTAGTGTCTGTCATTAGGAAAACTCTTGCAGGTCTTGGTGGGAATACAGAGGCTCTCGCAGACGGTAATGTAGTCAGTGACTGTGTACTCGTGAATGTCTGTTGTTACCTCCTTAAACACATCCTAGTCGGTGCACTCTAGACAGCCACAGAGTGTTTCAGCTGTCTCAGGTGACTACTGTTTCAGTCAAGATATGATCTTTGCACTGGGAAAGTCTGCCCAACAGCGGTTACCCTTCGCTACACCTCTCCGATCAACTGTGAGGTGCTCTTGGCTCTTATGCGAAAATGATTCGGTCATAAAGTTCAACTTTTAAAGTATGAGTTTGTTCCTGACTGTATCATTAGTGTATGGCTGGCAGGCATGAGGATACAGGGATTACAGGTCACCCTCAGTATATTGCGATACCTGGGATCCATAGAATCAAACTGCATTATATGTGATAATGTTTTGCAATGCTGACTGTACATACCACACTTGGTAAGCTAAAGGTCCTTGGGCCACCATCAGGCTTAGCTGGCTCATGCACAGCTGTACATGTATGGGCCATCTAAGGTTGACGTTGCCCAGAGGACCTTTTGCTCACTGGGCATCCCTGTCAGAATGAGAGACCCATGTGTGTTACATCCTGTACTGCAGTATACTGGGGCCTGTTATACTAATACTGAGGCTGACCTGTATTTTCAATGCAAAATGTAATGCAAAAAAAGCCGACGTCAGTTGCAGTTGGCCTACACTCATTCGGTGCATAACGTTCAACGTTCTATTGCAAACAGATTTTTTTCTGTATCTATTCATTCATTCATCCATTTGTTTCACATACATAGGTATCAAGAACTATGGAGACATTTGATGTGGAAGAGAAGCCATCAGCCCATGTTGAGTCAGAATGTCCCAATGTTTGTGTTGTTCAGGCTGTTGTGAGAAGCCTTGACTCCAATAATAAGGTATTTACTTTGTTTAATCCTTTGCTTGTCAGACTTGTGGTTTTAGTCACAGTGATTCCTATAATATATGAATCATCGCGACCAAAACCGCTACTGACACCTAAACGGTTAGTAAGGCATTTACTTTGTTTCTGCAGTATATGTTGCTTTGATTTATCTGTACATCATTAATATGTATCAGCCGTTTATGGGTGTTAACCCTTTTGGCTCCAAGGTCCCATTTCTCAAATTTTGGAGGTGTTGCCTAATGACTATGTGCCAGTTGTAGGGGATGGATTGACTGGCACCTGAAGGCACCAAGCTCATCAGGCACTAACCTTGAATTATCATGATCAATCCATCTCCAGGGTCACAGGACTAAAAGGGTTAATAGCATTTTTATCACTTGCCCCCCTGTGTATGTAGGGTAGGGTAGAGAGGGGAGTTCACTCAGGCCTTGGAAAATCAAAAGCAGGGATTTGGGGAATTTGATAGCTAAATCGTTGTAAATTACAGCATACGTCAACAGTTTTCCATTTTTACGAATTAGCAATTGCTCTTTTGTTTTTTAAAGGTATAGATCTCCTACCAGCTACTACTTTCCTTTCTGGTATTTTTTTCAAAATTCAAAATAAGGCGAACACTGTGTATACATGTGCAGTTATAGTGGCACAACGGGTGTATTTATTTAAGACACCTGGTTTAACAATAACATTACTGAGCATCTCTTGCAGGTGGTCCAAATGACAGACGGACAACAGATCAGATATGACAAGTTATGTATCTGCACAGGCGGCAGACCCAAGGTACTTGTGACACTAACAAGGTCTATATTTTATTTTTGTCTTTAACCCCTTCTCTGCCTCTGGACGTATACTTTGTTTCCAAACTCTTTGTTAATTCAATGACCAAAAGTCACAGCTATCCGAGGAACAAGTCTCAGCAAGAGACATAGATCCTCATGAGCCCATGCAGTTGTGGTGGCTCATGAGGATCTGTGTCTTTTGCAGGTTGGATCATGTTCACTTTTTCTTGGCAGTGAATGGGTTAATCTGAAACATGATGTGACATTCATCAACTGGAATGTAGGCCATGCACAAAAATACAGATTTACAACACAACTAAGTTTACTCTTGTTAAGTCCCTTCTATTTATAGAAGGGACTTTTTAGGATGGGTCGCGGTGGGGCGAATTTAATAGCATGTCCATGATGTCAAAGGCGGGCAGGCTAAACCTCTAACAATTGAAGTAACAATATAAAAATTACGTCATGTCTAGTTACGCTAACCTCGCTGCTGAACGTACATATGTATGTACGTGCGTATGTATGTAAACAAGAGAATCTCTGATATTTCTGTACACACAAGCTTGAAACTTGGCGAAATGCTTTCTTAAGTGGGTGGCTAAGAGAGCCTCCCAGCATATTGTAATTAAATGTCTCATTGAAGACATAAGCAACCATTTATAGGAAGTCGGTTGACCCAGATTAGAGACCGTAATTTTTGTCATATTTACTTGAACCTTTGCATTTAGCTAGTTTGGAGAAAGACATTGGATGAGTTCGTTAGCCAGCTTTGTATCCTTTCAACTTCTTTAGTAAAAATTAATTCTTTTCAGAAAAGAATTAAAACACTAAAAACCTTTACTTCTAGAGTAAGTCAGACAGTGGCGGTGACATAAAAGAGGCAACTCCGTCACCACGCAGACACTGACATAATACACTAAATATGACATCATTCTTGTGCACGCAGCTCTCTCCGCTCTTTCTCACACAAACATGCGCGCATCTCCTGGAGGAATAGATCCTCGTGAGCCCTCCAGGCGAAGGAGGATCTCTGCCTCTTAGAGATGTTTGCAGCGCACACACATGCACGCACTAACATGCACACACACATCGACACGCTTTCAGAAGAGCATTCAGGTGACCCATGTACTTAGTATATCATGTATCTAGATAAAGTCAACCTGCTTTCACACAAATTATAGCAATACTGAAATTGTACCATGAAGTTCTAGTTTTGTCACCATTTTCTCAAGTCTGTGAAGCGAAAGTGAAACTCATATCACACAAAATATAAAATTACATAAAAACTTAAACTTACGTCATGACAAATGACGTTTGACAAATCAATGACACGTATGTCCTGCATCCCTGATAGAACTCACTGACGTATTGGCAGATCTGCGAGACTTTTCAATAGGAGATAATTCAACATCAGAATCAGGTCAAAGACAAAAAGTAGTGACGGTGAGGACAGCTCTCATATAGAAGAGACTTTGGCGGTTATGGTTCATCCCATCTTGTTAACTCCTTTAGTCCTTACACCCTGACGACGAAATTATCAAATTTTTGTAGATATCCTCTGAGGTCTATATCACAGTTCTGGAGACAGATTGACCATGATATTTCAAGGTTGGTGTCAGAATAGCTTGGTGACTAGAGGCACCAAGCTATTCTGACACCAACCTTGAAATATCATGGTCGATCCACATCCTGTCGTAATCTTTCAGGGCTTTATAGGTTAATAACTTTTGTTATTCTTCAAGTTTGAATGCTTTCTCAACCTCCATAACCAGTTCTTTGCTAGTCTAACCAGTTTTTAAAAAAATAAAAAGGTCAATGGAATGAGAAAAAACAAAGAAAACAGAAATATGTCATTAGGACTGAAGTTTATGGCAAGGTGGAAGTTTGCATATAGTAGTGTTTGGTAATGGCAGGCTTTCAGAGCCCCAGCATCCAGCCTGAGGTGCCTTAAGTATTTGAAAAGATGGATGTATGGGAGACGCCATACTTATATTTACATTATGCATTACCATATTGCCAGTTGTTTCCTCCTGGCATTTACGTTTATTAATCAGTACTTTACAGAGAATATCAGTGACTGTGAATGCTAATTTCCTGCTATAGTACTTGGAGGGCAGCATTTGAAATGTTTTTCTAGAACTTACCTTAGAGTTACCATTCAGGGGTCAGGAGAGGACTACCTGATAGCCTAAAGCTTCCTCACCGATTGTGCAGTTAATCGTTTTGATCGCAGACTGTGTTCTGAAATGTGTATTAATTCAATCCCCCCCCCCACCCCCCCACCCCCCTCCCCCTCCCTTCCCCCCCCCCCACCCCCCCACCCCCCACCCCCCCCACACACACACACACACACACTTCCCACGCAGCTGTCCAAGAAAAATATGGATACAAAGTGGTGTCAGCAAGAGGCATAGATCCTTAACAGCCTCCGCAACAGTGAGGGTTCGTGAAGATTTACGCCTCTTGCAGTCGGATCATGTTGGCATTTCTTGGCAATGAAAGGGTTAAAAAATAGCCAGCCAACATAGGAACATTCTCCATAGCAGGGAAAAGAAAACTGTTGCAAATTAGTTTTGTTAAGTGGGTGTGTATTTCAATCTGCCTTACATAATTACAGATGTGAGACTTGCCGTCAGTGCACTACAGCAGGAGATGGATGGATCATGATAATTCAAGGATAATGCCTGATGGTGCCAAGCTAATATGGCACTATTTTTATGGACCGTGATAATTAAAGGGTAGTGCCAGATTAGCTTGGTCTGGATGGAGCCAAGCTAATATAGCACTACCCTTAAATTATCATGGTTGATCCATCGCCTGCAACTGGTAAATAGTTGTAAGGTGAGATCTTCAAGATTTGGGAAATGCGGACTTGGGGTTAAATGGGTTAGCTTGACACCCTAGAGCCACCATTTCATCTGCAAGAGGCCTAGATTCTCATCAGCCCTTGCAGCTGCAGGGGCTATTGAGAATATTGTGCCTCATGCTGGTGGAGACTGGCCAATCATTTACAACTTCAGAGTGAAAAAGTCACATCATATTACACATTAGCACTTTGGCTGTTGGTTGAACATTTTGTCTTGATGATTCCTACGGGAAGGGTTAGGGTTGGTCTCCTGCTTGAATCATCGCAACAAAAAACGTTTCCGACAGCCAAAGGGTTATCTTGTAAGTTTATAACTGTTTAAAAGTTGGAGAGTTTTGATATGTCATGATTTGGACACAATGGTCATTGTGGCGTCATGGAGACAAGATTGCTCTCATTTTACTTTTTAGGCTGGTCTGGTGTGTTGTTGACACCCACACCCTTAGAGCTCCTAATCCCCAGGCGCCCTCCTTGTCTTACTTTGAGGTTGTGACTTGCCCCTTATAGGTACCCATACATGTATTTATCGGTGCATACAAGGTTATGTGACCTCTGGCATGTATTTGATTACTTTTACAGTGAAGTTTGGTGTGGGGTGTTTTTACTATCATATTCACCATGAAGTTTTGCGAAAGAGCTCCAGCCGCCCAATGAACAATAGATACAAATTGGTCTCAGCAAGAGGCATAGATCCTCATGAGCCCCCGCAATTGCGGGGGCTCATGAGGATCTATGCCTCTTGCAGTAGTGTGGGGACCATTTTTTTCTCAGCAGTGAAGAGGTTAAGGTAGGAATTAACAGAGTTGGCATCCACATCAAAAGGAATCTCTGGGTAATCTCGTATACGAATCCCACGGAAACCCACAGATTTAGGGTGGAGAGAGATGAATCAGAAGGATAAGCCTAAAAAATAGTAACAAGTCTGAATGTTCCTAAAGAAAATTGCATGTGATCTGCAATCAATATGGTAGACTTTGGGATGAAATCCTCATCTTGTTTTGGTCTTGAAGTAACCTAGATTTCAGAGAGAAAATCCGCCACAGCGGGCACTGAATGGGTTAAAATTTTCTATGGGGAACACCGAACTCTACCAGTTTAGCATCAGCAACAGACGCCATTAATGGGTTAACCAGAATGCAAAAATTCACGAGCAGTTCACAGAAGTCATTATGACAGGAGTGTTTTCTTCCAGTGAAATTATTAGCTCTTTAAATTTGATGTTACACTGATGACATTTACCTCATACAAAACTGAGCTACTTTGTGAAAACAGTGCGATCATTGTTTGAACAGTTTTTTTTTTTCAACTGTCATATCGTTGCAAGAGATTTTATTTTAGTTTGAAACCAGATTCATCAGACATTTTGTGTTTGGTGTTCGTTTCAGTTAATTCCAGGTCAAAACTCATTGGTGATCGGAATCCGTGACACAGAGAGTGTGAAGGTATTTGAGTGTATTTGTATTTTTTACCCTTTGTCTGTTGGTAGTGGTTTTTGTCATGATGATTCCTGCGGGAAAAATCTTTTGAATTATTTTCATTTCCAATCAAGCCCAACTCTGCCCTTTGAAAGCAGAAGGCAGGAAGTCCGTTTTTGTGAAAAGCGAGATTTCCATTGTGTTAACTCATTGTGCCTGAAGTACAAAATACACACATTTTGGAGTTATCCTCTGAGGACTGCATTACAATTCAGGAGACGGATCGACCATGATAGTTCAAGGGTGGTGGCAGAATAGCTCGACGCCTAATAGGCGCCAAGCTACTCTGCCACCACCCTTGAACTATCATGGTCGAGCGATAGACACGTATCTTGCTGTGGTGTGTTGTGTGCAGAAGGAGTTAAATGATAATCTCACTCTCACAAGAAGTGGACTTATTGCTATTTGCTTTCACAGGCTAGAGCTGCCCCACAACTCGTTTGTTTTATTTGACATGGCTGCCATTTAACAGTCACTTGACCTGATGAGGAGTCGGGTAACACAAAAAAATTGTGAGTTATTTCCATCTGAGAGATTCTTATGAGCCCACACATTCTGCTGGCCCCATTTACATTCATTTTCAAAATGGGAAGGAGGGGGGGGGGGGGGTGTAAGACATTGCAGGATGAGGCTTTGGTTGGTTTTTTTTTAACCCTTTTAGCCCCACGAATGCTTTTCCCAAATTTTGGAAGTGTTAGTGTGAACGACTGTGTACCAGTTGCAGGAGGTGGATTGGATCATGATAATTCAAGAGTAGTGTCAGATGAGCTTGGCGCCTGAAGGTGCCACGCTTATCTGGCACTACCCTTGAATTATCATGATCAGTCCATCTCCTGCTGCAGGGTCCTGGGGCTAAAAGGGTTAATCAAACTGCACCTGCCTTATCTAAATTTTGTTTGGTAAGCGTCTGGCTATCAGGTTGCACAGCTGCCCAGTTGAAGATTCTGTAACAAACGAAATCCTATCCTTTTGAAATATCACTTCCTTGACATTTGGTGGTGTTGTGTATCTTTGATTTCTTGTGGACTGTCTGCTCAAGTTATGTCTCAGTGAGATCGCTTTCACTCCCCGTTTGCTTACATACCACAATTGTCACAGTATAAAATTATTTTCTGCAGGGCAAAAAGATGGGTTTGCTTTGCATAGCTTGCCCATTGAAAGGTCCTGGTCTATCAAAGTGGCACAGTTGCAGTGTGCCTGAACTGATCAGTGTTCAGGTCATACTCTGTGGGCAGTACCTGTTCCTTTCTCCCATAACCTGCCCATTATGGCCGTCCAGTATCACTCCAGTGCTTTGGACGTTAAACCCTTAACTAACCAAATATGTATTTTTCTCTAAAAGATATTTTTTCGAAAAATACTTTCTGATGGCATTACTATATGGAATATACCCTTTAGTTTACCGATTTCAGCCTAAGAGCCCTTTGTGTGTACATGACAAGGGCTGCAACTCTAGGGAGTTGTAACCAAGTAGCTGGGTAGTCTCCCCTCCCTCCATCCGGTCACGTGAGCAGTGAGTTTCTGCCAGTCTTAATCTTAGTGTAGTGGCGGTCGACCGTGACGCTGGCAGCGACCGCTCTGACTTCACGTGCCCATATCCACAATCTCTTTCACCCCCCCCCCCCCCCCCAACCTGCAACCAGGGAGATATCTTTATAGCAGAGCGGATGAGCCATCACAGCCAGGAGGATACCGTCTGGGCGGAGCTGTCAGCCCGGCCCTGGGACAAGGGTAGGAAGAGGCGAGTCCGGCCTCTCCTGATGTGCTTTACTCTTCGAGGTCTACCTTAAATGCTCGTACTTGTTCCTGTCGCTGGGACGTCCGGGACCGGTCAACCCTGTGAGCGGGAGGAGACTCACCACCTGTGCGCAGCCAAGGGGAGATCCATAGACGGTAAGAGATAGTGTTGAGGATCCACGGGTCTTCCGGCAGCAGCAACCGCCACTCGTCGCTGTACCTTGCTAGCCTCCTGCCGACTGGAGACCCTGTAGGAATCGGCGGGGATACTGACGGGAGAGAGACACTGGGCCCTCCCTCGCCCAGGCCTCCAAGCAAAGCCGGGCCGAGCATGGCCTGGGTCGGGAGGGCACGTGCGCGGCCGGTCGGAGCCTGCTGACCAGACCTGATAGGGCTTCTGGTGACAAGGAGGGAGGAGGGTATGAAGTTCCACAGGGCATGACCCTCGTCCTTGCGGGCGGCTGGAAACCTGGTGAACTCCACTGTGGGGAGGTCACAGGTCCTTCTCTGCAGTCTTCACCTCCTGCCAGGTTGGTCAGAAGAGGATCAAACTGCCCAAGGAGCTCGGCGTAGCTGGGCGCTGAAGGTCGCAAGGATGCCTGGGCCACTCCTCAGGACGGCGACCAGCCTCATCAAGTCGCAGTTAGCCGTGGACGCGAGAGCGTTTTTCGCCAAGTGGTGAACCGCGCGATTCGTCGTCATCGCTAGAGAGTGAATGTCTCGCAAGCGAGTCTCACTTGGCCGCTCCCAAACTCCTCCACTCCGCACACCATCGCTTGCGTAGCCAGATCGAGGAAGCCAGCACACGCTAGGGAATTCCGGATCAAACTTGCCGTAAGCTCCAGCCCAGCGAAAAAGAAGCGTTGAGCCTGTCCCAGGCCACCGGCCTGTAGCTCCGCTTCTGGATCCACCGCAGGAAGGGGTAACCGAAGGCTTGAGAGTGACCTGGATACAAATTCTGCCTGAACTTAATGTCGATGTCTGTAGGCCACCGCGCGTCAGCGAAGAAACCCTTATCCAGCAGCCTGCCTTGCCGCAGATGCTCGTTAAAGGCATTGGCGAGGTCCCGAAACCTGGTGGCTGAGGAAGAGACATAAGTGCTTCGCTTGGAAAGGTGCGTCCACTGAAACTGAGGCTTTCCTCTTGAGCGGTGGCGACGGCAGACACGCCTCCAACGGAAGAAGGGCGGAGATGATCTGTGCCGCTACATTTAAGCCCTGGGTGGTCACGTCGGACAAGGATGCCTCTCCAGCCATATCGGAAGCGGGGGGGGGGGGGGGGGGGGGGGGGGGGGGGGGGGGGGGGGGGGGGGGCGCTGCGGGGGTTGGAAAAGGAGTCTGGAACAACAGGGTGGACGCCGAGTCCTCCGGGTGGTGACTGAGGGCGTCTGTGTCGTAGGCCGATGCCTCCGGCGAGTCCGGACGGAAAGCGTCGCCCCATAGCGCCTGTCCTTGCCCCCCCATTGTGCAGAGAGTGATGGGGTGGGGAGGACCAAGCGAAAGGAAGGCAACAGGGTTTCTCTGTGTGCCTGGTCCCTGCGGAAACGCGGGTCTGATGTGCTCGGCGGTCGAGAGAGGAGAGCCGGGTCCTGCTAGCTCCATCACGGACTGTCCTGGCTCGGCTCCACATCGTCCACACGTATGTTACGCACTCTTATTTACTTAAACAGGAGGAGCGTCCATGGTGTTATGCCTGCGATGAGCAGTACTCTGTTCAACACTTTTTGTTGTCTTGTGCTGATCTAATCGACACAAGGTATAAACATTTCACAGCAGACTCCTTGAAGGTTTTGTTCCGGGATGTGCCCCCGGACAAGATCTTCAGTTTTCTGAGAGAGTGCCATATTTTTAATAAGATTTGAGCGTTTATAGATTATGATGTTTCTATTATTTTGACCTTTTTGAGAGTCTTTCGATGTTTTCTTTAAAGACCTGTGCGACATTTTAGCCTGACATATTTTTAAGGTATATTTACATCATGTCTTAAGACCTTTCTTTTAGTCTGGCTGACCAGATTTTTACCCTTCCCGCCATGAGATGGCCTTAGTTGCCTGCTCGGCGTTAAACCCAAATAACTAACTAACTAACTCTAAACCCAGTCTGTTTTTTCGAATTTGCCCAATTCCAAGGGATGCACCAATGCCACCATCTTTTTTAGCAGACGGATTCCATAGGCGTAACCCGAGGCCTTACCTCACCATCTTCATAACCAGTAGTAGAACTTGCCACTTAGAGTAGTAACGAACGTAATCCCAAGGAACGGTTGGAGGCTGAAGACAGTGAACTGCACTCAAGGTGAGCTAAGGGTAAGACTAGCAGGAACTCACTGCTTACGTGAGGGAGGGGAGACTACCCAGCTACTTGGTTACAACTCCCTAGTGTTGCGGCCCTTGTCGTGTAGGTACACACAAAGGGCTCCTAGGCTGAAATCGGTAAGCTAAAGGGTATATTCCATATAGTAATGCCATCGGTATGGATTTTGAGGAAACAAATATATTTTCAAGTGTGTGTTTGTGTGTGTGTATTTGTGTGTGTGTACACCATGTGTGTGTGTGTGTGTGCAGGACTTTCAAAGAAAACTGAGCAAAGCTACACGGATCATAATTGTCGGCAATGGTGGGATAGCAACTGAACTTGTGTAAGTATTCATACTGTTCGCGGGTGTGTGAATTCCCCAGATAGACTCACTCAGGGAGTAGGCCACAAGTATTCTTTTGTTCAAATGAGATGCAAAGGTTTCATTTTTGCTGACTGGAATATGGTATAAATTTCCGTTTACACAATTATTATCTAGACCCTTGTTTAGCTTTAACCCATATCATAATGAGGCTAAAAGCTTCAAATTTGTACACTGCCATATGCAAGCTACGTTATAGTACTTACAGTTAGATCCCCTGCCCCCGCCTATCAGGCACCCAATCGCCAGCCCACAGAGAAATACGCAGGTATAGAATAAGACAATCATTTCCATTCCTAATAAGAATGGATCAGGTCTCTTATATAACCCATGTCTTTCTCCGGAACTTAGGAAGTAGGCAGGAGAAACATACATACACAAACATGAAGGTGCGCTACTATATGTGGTCGGGTAAATACCCTGATTTCCCACAGTAGATGCACAGAACATTACACAACAATGTAACGATACAAATTTTGCCTCGAGTTATACATGATACTCACAAACCAGATAGGTGAGGCTAGCGCTGGCAGAATTGTCAGTACTCAAACCAAGGGGAATCACAGCGCTGGACAGACAACAGTTAGATCCCCTGCCCCCGCCTATCAGGCACCCAATCGCCAGCCCACAGAGAAATACGCAGGTATAGAATAAGACAATCATTTCCATTCCTAATAAGAATGGATCAGGTCTCTTATATAACCCATGTCTTTCTCCGGAACTTAGGAAGTAGGCAGGAGAAACATACATACACAAACATGAAGGTGCGCTACTATATGTGGTCGGGTAAATACCCTGATTTCCCACAGTAGATGCACAGAACATTACACAACAATGTAACGATACAAATTTTGCCTCGAGTTATACATGATACTCACAAACCTGACAATTCTGCCAGCGCTAGCCTCACCTATCTGGTTTGTATCATGTATAACTCGAGGCAAAATTTGTATCGTTACATTGTTGTGTAATGTTCTGTGCATCTACTGTGGGAAATCAGGGTATTTACCCGACCACATATAGTAGCGCACCTTCATGTTTGTGTATGTATGTTTCTCCTGCCTACTTCCTAAGTTCCGGAGAAAGACATGGGTTATATAAGAGACCTGATCCATTCTTATTAGGAATGGAAATGATTGTCTTATTCTATACCTGCGTATTTCTCTGTGGGCTGGCGATTGGGTGCCTGATAGGCGGGGGCAGGGGATCTAACTGTTGTCTGTCCAGCGCTGTGATTCCCCTTGGTTTGAGTACTGACAATTCTGCCAGCGCTAGCCTCACCTATCTGGTTTGTGAGTATCATGTATAACTCGAGGCAAAATTTGTATCGTTACATTGTTGTGTAATGTTCTGTGCATCTACTGTGGGAAATCAGGGTATTTACCCGACCACATATAGTAGCGCACCTTCATGTTTGTGTATGTATGTTTCTCCTGCCTACTTCCTAAGTTCCGGAGAAAGACATGGGTTATATAAGAGACCTGATCCATTCTTATTAGGAATGGAAATGATTGTCTTATTCTATACCTGCGTATTTCTCTGTGGGCTGGCGATTGGGTGCCTGATAGGCGGGGGCAGGGGATCTAACTGTTGTCTGTCCAGCGCTGTGATTCCCCTTGGTTTGAGTACTGACAATTCTGCCAGCGCTAGCCTCACCTATCTGGTTTGTGAGTATCATGTATAACTCGAGGCAAAATTTGTATCGTTACATTGTTGTGTAATGTTCTGTGCATCTACTGTGGGAAATCAGGGTATTTACCCGACCACATATAGTAGCGCACCTTCATGTTTGTGTATGTATGTTTCTCCTGCCTACTTCCTAAGTTCCGGAGAAAGACATGGGTTATATAAGAGACCTGATCCATTCTTATTAGGAATGGAAATGATTGTCTTATTCTATACCTGCGTATTTCTCTGTGGGCTGGCGATTGGGTGCCTGATAGGCGGGGGCAGGGGATCTAACTGTTGTCTGTCCAGCGCTGTGATTCCCCTTGGTTTGAGTACTGATAGTACTTACAGATTACGATATAGACCAATGGCTTTAGTTCAAGAGTGGTGCCAGAACAGCTTGGCGCCAAGAGGTGCCAAGGTATTCTGGCACTACCCTTGAACTATTTTAGCCAAACTTATTTCACACACTGGTGTATTCTGAATGATAAGGGTTAAAACAGCTTATTTAAAGCTGACAGGCAGTTGAACTCATGCTGCATTGTGCATTGTGCAGTTATGAGGTGGAGGGGTGTGAGGTTGTATGGGCAATCAAGGATCGGGCAATATCCAGTACATTTGTGGATGCAGGGGCTGCTCTTTTTTTTCTCCCACATCTGAATGAGGAAAAAAAGGAAGCTGTAGCCACAGTCAAGAGACAGAAATACACAGTGGAGGACGGTACGTATTTGGTAGTGCATTTGCAGACTTGGTTTTGTTATCGCATTGTATGCTGACAAGCAAAGGAAATGTCACATCACTGGAATCATTGGAAACACTTTATTGATTCCAGTGATGCAGCATTTCCTGTGATGTGATGTGATGTGTGATGATTCCTGTTCCTGTGATATGCCATTTCTTTTTTTAGTCATTTTATCATTTATGTATACACATATGTATATTCTCATTTACACATGTATACAAACAAGAAAAGAAAAGGGACATCACTCGAATCGTCAGAAACAGTTTGGTTTAATAGGATTAACAAGAGACATAAATCCTTCATAAGCCCCTGCAACAGCGAGGGCTCATGGTTTTATGTCTCTTGCAGGCGGGTATTGTTCACCTTGCCCTGGCAGTTAGGGGGTTAAACCAGACAGTACCACATAACCCGGGGATGTAAATAAAGCAACACCTTGCAAGTATGACATACATTTTCTTGAGCCCCTGGGGCTGGAGGGGTCTATTAGTCTATGCACCTCTTGCAGTTGGAGTGGGCTGCATGTTTGAAGTCCTTGCAATTTTTTACCTATGTATGATTTAGCGATAACCTCTGCTGATATCCTTTGCTTACTGAACTTTTACATGCATCAGGAATTGGTTTCTTATGCTCTCAGTATATGACAAATACTTGATATAGGCTGTTTGACATCAGAGCGCACAACGCTTTTCACAAATATCTCTGTAGAGAACCACTTTTCAATACCAATCCTAGTACAAATATCATTCAGTGACAATTAACCTAATACAATTTACTTTTTAAAACTTAAACAATGTGTCTCTTTCGCTGTACAGTCGTAAAAATTTAGACATATTTCATGAAATGACTGATTTTACATCCCTGAATGTGCCCCAGATATATTAAGCCCAATATAAGAAAGATCCATTTTCACATGAACTGGCTGAGTTTTCAAACCTGAAACAGTGCAAGCATACATGAAGTCTCCATGCTTGGCCTCGATATTGAAATCTGCCAGGGCTCTATTTAAGGTATTGAAAATGGCTTGTTCTTGTCTTTTCACCAGTTTTTTATGACTGTGCTGCAAAATCAGCAAATCATGGAGCTCAGTAAAAAATATGCCATATTAGGTCATTTGGCACTAAATATATTTGTTTTTATTTGGTACAGAAGAGTGTTTCTTTGCGGAGATATGTGGGAAAAATGTTGTGCGCTCCGATGTCCAATGGACTATACTTGTAAAGTTGTCATTTTTGGATATGTGTTGTGTGTTGTAGATGGCAGCACAGTGCCACAATGGGAGCAAACTACACCAGGTGGAGCTTTGGGACCCGACTGGGCGGTCAGTCGACATATGGCAGGGTCAGCTGTTGTAAGTCCATTAGAAAGAAGCCCAAGAAGGAAATGTACAGCTGCTGTTACGTGGCAGAGGTGTATGTCCATTTTGAGAAAAGCAGGATTTTCATTGCTACGCAATGAAAATCCTGCTTTTGTCAAAAATGGACTTAGTGTCTTTTGCCAAATATACTATAGAATGACAAGAGCAAAACATGAAAAGAAACGCTTTGGAATGACAAGGACAGAAAAGACAATGCAGTCAAAAGCAAGCTTCTTTCTTTGTTGTGCTGTTTAAAGTGTTCCTGTTCAGTCAAATTTTTTTTTGTTTATATATATGCAGAAATATATATGCAGATATGGAAAAGGAATGGATCAACTGTTAAAAGATATCATTTTGAATTGAAAAATAATGCTTGTTGAGGTATAGGTAATTATAATACATGTACTTGAAGAAAGTCTGAATTTACGATGAATTGGAATGTACTATATGGTGGCAGGGGTTTGCTACACAGACCCTTGTAGGCCTGCAAAGGCTTGATGGGTACACTGGTTCCTTTGACCTCCCGAAGTTCAGCAAGGGTCCGTGCAGCAAACCACTGCTACCAATAACATATTTGATTTCATTCCTCTACTCAAATCTTCTGACCTAAATCACACCAGACATGACTGACCTAAAAAAACAAAAAACATAGATACAAACAGACTTATGATGTAATTTAAGATCTTTCTTGGCATTTCCATCTGCATGACCAGCAGCATTGTCTACAAATTGTAATACATGAAGAGGTAAGTGACTGTTTGCCCCGAAAAACTTTAAAATTCTTCAATAAAATAGTTGCACAGTTTGCTCATGTGCTTTCAATTCTGCAAAGATTCTTTCTGTAGTAGTCTGTTACACGCTATTGCTGCAAATGTGCGCTACAAACAACTCCAGTAGTGTGCCTGTTGTTTCGAACAACACTGAGTAACTTTGTACTGTAGAACGTTTTAGTGGTCTTTTATAGAACAAAACTGGCATCAAAGATGCATCAGAAAGAGGGCTGTAAAAAGTCCGCCATAAGTCACTACAAGGGCTTTGTAGCTAGGTCACATGGTACGGTTTGTGTTAAAGGGATTGGTTGTGTGATGTATGAATGAAAATAAATTTTATTGTAACATACTCCCTCCCCCCCCATCCCCCTCCCCCATCCCATCCCCCCTCCCCCATCCCCTCCCCCCCCCCCCCCCCTCCCCCACCATATGATATTCCGAGGCCTGGCTGGAACATGCTCTTGTTCACAATCCACTCCTACACACAGGCATGAGATGATTGTTGCTCTGAATGGTAAATAGCAAGCTACTGCTACCTGTTTTAAGAGGTGACCATTTGTGCTACAATCATCCCATGCCCATGCCCCCACTCCTAAAGTCTGTGATGTGCTTTTTTTCTGATTTAGTATTTTCTTTGGGTTTTTCTGTAGACTTGTCACCGAGTACATGTTGAGTACACTGTAGAGGTAAAGAGAGTTATGTACCATAAGGAAGTGGCCGAGACAGGACTCCAATCTGAAGAACCATGTACGTTTGGTGGGAATGCAAAGCAAGGTGTGCATTATTACGGTGCTATTTTAATTTTAGCTGAAATAACTTTGCAAAGAGGAAGGCTTGTCAGTACAGGGGGGTCAGCAACAGAATGTGGGTACGTTGTTTTGGGACAATTTTTACGCATCTCCAGGAGGCATAGATCCTCTTGTGCCCAGAGGGCACATGAGGATCTGTGCCTCTTGGAGATATTTGGGGTGTGCATGCATGCACATGCACATGATTTAATATATCATGTAGCTAGGTAAAGTCAGCCTGATTTCACGCAATTTATAACAAAACTGAAATTGTACCGTGAAATTCTAGTTTTGTCACTATTTTTTCAAATCTTGAAGTGAAAGTGGAACTCATATCACGTTAATATAAAATTATGTAAAAACAAAATAACACGTCATGACAAATGAAGTTTGACAAACCAATGACGCGTATGCACTGCGTCCCGTTTAGAATTCACTGTGGCGCATTGGCAGATCTGCTAGGCTTTCTCAAAAGGAGATATTTCAGCATCAGAATCAGGTCAAAGACAAAAGGTAGAGACCCTTGACAGAGAGGACAACTCTCAAATAGAAGGGACTTTGTGGGTTATGGTTCATCCCATCTTGTTTTGCACTGTCATCCATGCATACCACATCTGGCTTTTTTTGGTCCTTCTGAGACAGACTGGCCTGTGTATGTTGAGCTGACCAATGGACGAGTTTATGGGTGTGACCTTGTGATCAGTGCTACTGGTGTTACACCACACACTGAGCCTTTCCTACTTGGGAACTCTGTGAGTTATTTGAATATAGTCCATTTTTAGGAGTACCACCCAGATAGAATCCGCACTGGTGGTACACCACAAGTACACTTCTGTTCAAATAAGATGCTTGGCATCTCATTTGAATAGAAGCGTACTTGTATACTCCTTGAATGGATCTATCTAGGGAATAGTGCTTCATCTCATTTGAATAGAAGTGTATTTGTATACTTCCTGAGTGGATCTATCTGGAGAATAGCACTCCATCTCATTTGAATAGAAGTGTTCCTGTGGCATACTCCCTGGGTGGGTCTGTCTTGGGAATACTTCCCCAAGCGGCACAGGCAGATACAAACAGTTTGCATCCAATTTTCTACCAAATTAAGTGTGTCTAATTGTGTGTGTGTGCCAATATATATCCTGTACAAAAATTTATTCTGTAAAAAATGACTGTTAAGTTGCCTGCTCAACAATAAAACCAAATAACTAACTGTACAAAAATCAAAATGTAACTGTTTACATCCTGATACACTCTCATATGAGATACATTTGACTGTGAGAGCTCAAGAGTGGTGCCAGAACAGCTTGGTGCCCAGGGGCACCAAGCTGTCCTGGCATCACTCTTGAACTGTCATGGTCTGTCTATCACTGGAACTGAAATGTAGCTTGGATAGGACAACTCACTAATCTGGAAAATCAACCTCAAGATGTAATGGGTTAAGGATGTTGTTGCTATTCTTATTTTGATGTGATGTGGACCATCTTTCCTCACATTCACTATGTAACTTACGACAATTAGATGACATAACCGTGTGACTTTTCACTTAGAGAAATCTATAACCACAAAGGACACTGTAGTCATAACTTGCAACACCATGATGGATAGCTAGTAAATGCGAGGTAAACATGAATTTCACCAGTACCAAACGCAACCCTTTACTTATGTTAGAACACTTAAGCTCTTGCTTATTTCAGTGACCGGTCAGAAGGGTGAAGGTCACAGAAGTCAGATTAATTTATGGATCGGTCATGCACATGAGCTTTGAGGGCTTAATTTAATTAATCACAACTGTTGCTTCATGGTGAGCAGATCATATGACTCATCGTGTATTGACCTGAAACCTAATCTCTTTATGTGTGCAAAAACAAAAGTCACAGAATGAGGATGTCCTCTTCTTTCTTGAAACAAATATCAGAAAATGTCACATAGACGTCTTTTTTTACATGTGAACAGAAGACTTGCATTGCCTACGCAAACACTTTATTTTTGGACTATTTTAATTGGCTTTCATGTATACTGGACACCAGCTCTCTAAATAAAGTTTGAAAGTTTTTTCCTCCTCCACATCTCGTGTTCTTAGATACTTTTCGGATACGTGATGGTGAACTGACAACTTTTGTCTGAGATTTTTTTCCAGTCTTCTTATGTGAGAGTTGTCCCCAGTTTTTTTTTTTTTTTCTTGGTCCTGAGCTGAAACAAACACTTGCAATGTAGTGAACTCCTTCACTGCCAGAACAGCAGGAGAGGGATCGACCATGATAACTCAAAGGTAGTGGCAGCACTGTTGAAGCCAAAAGGTGGCAGAGTACGTCATACAGAAAAGTTACTTAGTAGGCAAAGAATTAAGCCTGTATCTCCTGATATGCTCAAACATGAGATCAGTGTGACCATGATAGTTCAAGGGTGGTGCTGAGGTGCTGACCATGATAGTTCAAGAGTGGTGCCAGGACAGCTTGGTGCCCATGAAGATCAGAAACTGTTATTTAGCCTTCATAGGACAACTCACAAGTCTGAAAAAAATCAACTTCAGGATGGAATGGGTTAGCGAAAACAGATGTTCATGTCACTGATGATTTACAGAAAAAAGTGGTGTATGTGCTTTGCCTTAGATTTTTCGCAAACAATGCAGATAAAATTAGTTTATCATGATTCCCTGCATCTAGGTCTGTGACGTTTTTGTCTTCACGTTTGCTCATATTTCCAAATGCAAAAATGAAACTTTAACATTTCCTCAACAACAGTAAAATACTGTTGCAAAGTCATTACAGCCTGAGGATGACATTATCATTATTTTAGATATCCTTCGAGGTTTGGCACAGTTCTAGAGAGAGATTGATCATGATAGTTAAAGTACCATTACGCATAATTCTGAAGACACATTTCAGCACAATTTGTGTTTGTTATGCTTTGTCGACACACCTAATGAACTTCAAAGTTTTGGACACGCAGCAAAAGCATGCGCTGGCATAATCGCATTTATTTATTCTGCACTGCTGTTAGCGTGTCAATCTTCTTTTTTTTCTGTTTCTTGTACTAAAAGCGTTGTATTTCTTGAACGGAGTGGAGTCATTGTCAGGATACTTGATGTAAAGATGACGTGTGCTGAACTGGATTGTCCTGTGTCTAAATGAACCATAGCTAGACCTGTGTGTAGCATATCTTAACCATGTGTTACAGATGCGTATCTTCGAACAGTTACGGTGGTAGGGCCTTTAAAGGGTTTTGTCAAACTCGTCTGACACTGCCCTTCAACTGTCATGGTAGATCCACATCCTGTCATAGCATGTCAGGGCTTTATAAACACATATACAGCATAGTTTGATAGCTTGCTATCACAGTTTTTGTTGTATTAAAGTTCATGCAGTGTATAATTATTAGTGCTCATACAAAAGTCCATATGTGTAAAGTATAGATGCACTAAGTTATAACAGTGACATGAGTAAGGAGTTTGGAGTTATCTAGTGTATAAAAAGAATGGGTAAGCTTCCTGGGAGATACCAGCTCCATATGAATGACAAAAATTGAAATGTTTCAGTTTGATGTAGCGGAGGATGGGGGATTGAAGGTGGACAGTCAGTTGCGGACATCAGTGCCTGATGTGTTCGCTGCGGGCGATGTGTGCAGTGCATCCTGGGAACTGGCGGAGCTTTGGTTGCAGGTCGGGCATGTGTTTGTTTGTGTCATTAACCCTTCTAGCCCCAAGGTCCATTTCTCACATTTGGGAGGTGTTGCCCGATGACTATGTACCAGTTGCAGGAGATGGCTTGACCATGATAATTCAAGGGTAGTGCCAGATTGGCTGGGCACCTGAAGGCGCCAAGATGATCTGGTACTACCCTTGAATTATCATGGTCAAGCCATCTCCTGCTGTAGGGATCTGGGGGCTAAAAGGGATAAGCAGAGGTTTATAAAGAAAATCATCCTTTTGAACCAAATGGCTGGCCACACTTTTATTATCCATTGACGGTCGGTAGTGTTTTTTGTCAAGGTGATCCATACAGGGAATCCCTCAACAAACATCACTGCGGACAGCCAAAGGGTGAACTGCATCCAGTAACGTGTGTTGTAATAAAGCTTTCTTGGGCTGGTTTTTCCACAAGGAGAACAAGTCAATTTTTGTCTGGCGTGCAAAGCAGAAGTGAGTCTATGCTCTGGTTGCTAAACCTTGTTTCGTACAAGGCGGCAAAAAACAGACATCGGACCTAACCCTTTATGCCTCAGGACCCAGCAGCAGGAGATAGATTGATCATGATAATTCAAGGGTAGTGCCAGATGAGCTTAGCGCCTGAAGGCGCCAAGCTCCTCTGGCACTACCCTTGAATTACCATGATCACCATCTCCTACAACTGGTACATAGTCATTAGGTAACACCTCCAACATTTAAAAATGGGACCTTGGGGCTAAAAGGGTTAAGAAATTCACTTTTTCTTGAATAGTTTTTTTTTTTTTTTTTAATTAGTTAGTTTGTTCGGGGTTTATCGTCTACGGCACTGGAGTGATAATGGACGACCCTAGCGGGCAGGGTACTGGGGACAGGGACAGCTATTACCCATTGAGAACGACCTGAACATTGATCTATTCGGCCGCACTGCAACTGTGCCACTTTGATTTACCAGGACCTTTTAACGGACATGCTATCTGAACAAGCCCGTCGTTTTGCCTGGACCCGCTTGAATATAATTATACTGTGCTTCAGGCCAGAGTGTCTGAGTCACTGTTTGATCTAAGGGAAGTAATTGCATATTTAGTTACTCTCTTTTATGTGTGCATTACCTTTTATGCCCCTTGCGAAACCACCCTCAGTGGTTAACTCATTCTGCCCGCAACACACCACAGCAATATATGGCTCGACCATGATAGTTCAAGGGCGGTGGCAGAATAGCTTGGCGCCTATACTTATAGGCGCCAAGCTATTCTACCACCACCATTGAACTATCATGGTCGATCTGTCTCGTGAATTGTAATGCAGATCTCCGAGGATAACTCCAAAATGTGGGTATTTCATACCTCCGGCGCAATGAGTTAAATCAGACACAACCCATTTTGGGCTCACGTGCGAAGCGAAGCAAAAGTGAGTCTGTGTTCTGAGCTAGTGGTCGTCCATCCGCCGTTGTCGTAGTAATTTTTAATGTTGGCATTTTCTCGGAGACTATTCAAGCCACAGTCTTCAAACTTGGCCCAAGGATACTTTGTGGCAAGACCTTTTTAAACATACTAATTTGAATGACCTCTCTCAAATGTCAAGGTCGCAGGGGATGAGGAAATAGGTAAAAATAAATAGCCATTTATTGACGACCTTGATTTTTTCTCAAATATATGTACTATTAACAACTTCAAACCCAAAGGTACCTCATAGTAAGACCTTCCTATGCATACTAATTTGGTTGATCCCTTGGAAAGGTCCCAAAATATGTTTTAAAAAGTTATATTTTTATAAAAAAATATTTTTCTGAAATACTATTTTCAACTTGAAACCCTACCTTGGTACAGAGATATGTACCTGATCGTAACACCTATCTATGCGTACTAGTTTGGATGAGCCCTCAGAAAGATCAAGGGTATCAAGAGGTCATAATTGTGTGAAAATGCCGTTTTTTTGTTAGAATTGTAGTTTTTATCAAAGATTTTGCAAATCTTTTGAGTCCAATTTGGCATAAAGTTTGCTGATGGCAAGACATTTCTGTGCATGCTAATTTAGTCGACTCATCACAAAGGTCAAGGGTCACGGGGATTTGACAGATGTTAAAAAAAAATGCTTAAATTTTTCAAAAATACAGGTGTTGAAGCCAGCCCTATAGATATTGTCACAAAGGTCACACATACTTATGCCCATCGGTCATACACGTGAGCCATAAGGGGCCTTTCTTGTTGCAAGCTTCAGTGGTACGGGGCCATGCTCTTTCTGCATAGGATTTGGGATTCTGTTCTTTTGGTCTACTATATTTACAGACTGATAATTAAAAAAAAAAATTTTTTTAGATGCGCCTGTGGACTCAGGCTCGCCAAATGGGATACTATGCAGCCCGAAGTATGGTGGCAGCTGTGAAGGGTGAGACAATCTCCCTCGACATCTGCTTTGAGTTGTTCGCCCATGTCACAAAATTCTTTGGCTACAAGGTTTGTCGTGTTCTGTATGTTGATATGTAAATGAATTATTTCATATCATTCTGAGGGCTAAAAGCTTAAAAATTTGCACACTCCCATATATGCAAGCTACATTATAGTACTTACAGATAAGGATATCTATAGACCAATGGCTTTAGTTCAAGGGTGGTGCCAGAATAGATTGGCGCCTAGAGGTGCCAAGCTATTCTGGCACTACCCTTGAACTATTTTAGTCAGACTTATTTCACAGACTGGTGTATTCCGAATGATAAGGGTTAATGCGAAGTTTATCTCCCCTGATTTTCAGCATTCTAGCTTCAAGCATCTTTAATTTTTCCATTCATGAGACTGAATAACTGACTGACTGAATCATCTCTCAATATCTTTATCCCTATCTGTTTATATTCAGTTGTTACAAATTGGTGAAATTAGTCACAGCAGAGTCTTTTCATTACGTTATTTCCACTCCTGGTACATAAACTATGCACAGATCATCTGCCTATATTTATATTGCAGGGGAAGTAAAGTAAAATGCACAGAATTTGAAACTGAAACAACGCTTCATTTTTTTATTTTTTTGTTTTCTTCTTGATTTGCAGGTGGTGTTGCTTGGCTTGTTCAATGCTCAACGCTTGGCCAATGATTATGAACTGCTTCTTAGAGTCACGCCAGGTACGGTCTCCTGTATTTGCAGTTAACCATTCCATCTTTACTTTTAGCACATTCGCCTGCATGACAACACGGATGGAGATGGATCGTCCACGGTAGGCCACAGGTAGTGCCAGAATAGCGTGGCACAGACAGATTTTTGGCTCAGTCTCTTTTCTCAACCCCTTCACTGCAAAGAAAATCTGAAAACTGCAAGAGACATAGATTGCTGACACCACTTTGTATCCATGCAGCTTGGACGGCTGGGGTCTTTGGCGATGAATAAATGGAGGTTTCAGAAGCGTAATCTGCATCCACTCACAGTGAAGGGGTTAGTAAGCGTAAATTCAGCACCAGGACAATGTGGACACAATAATCTTGTTCGAATTGATGGCTTCCAGGGGCAGTTTTATGTCTGTTTCTGGGCCGTCTTTCATGAATCGCTAGTTGACGTGTTGTTTTGTTTCAGTTTATCATTTATTGTCTTAGGTAGTAATTTTTACTTGTCTGTGTTTTATCTCTTATTTATTTTATTCTATTATTTTTTATGTTACGGTCTACTTTGCTAATAAAAAGGTTGGATGTCATGAAAGTCCAATATAACAACATTTTTTTCAGAGGTCCCAACAGCTCCCTTTTTATGTAAATTACTTGGCTGATGATGAACTTCGGCTCTAACAACAAGGAAAACAGGGTACCCTGGTGATTTGTTTTATTTGAAGTTTATTGTTTATTAATGCGCTTATTATTATTGTATTTTGGTATTGTAGTGGCTTTTGTATGAACATTTTGATACAGTCAAACCTGTGTAATGCAGCTGCCCAAGGGTCTATTAACCCATGTAGCCCCAGGACCCTGGAGCAGGAGATGGATTGATCATGATAATTCAAGGCTAGTACCAGATGAGCTTCGCGCTTTCAGGCAGGCGGGATTATCATGATCAATCCATCTCCTGCAACTGGTACATAGTTGTTAGACAATACCTCCAAAAGTTTGGAAATGCACCTGTGGAGTGAGGGGGGTTAAAATGTGGTCACCTTAGACAAGTGGCCTCCTTATGCAGGCTTATTTAAGTAACAGAAGACCAAGGGACCAAAACTGGGTGGCCTGTTTAGACAGGTGGCTGCCTTTACAGGTGGTCACTTGGACAGCTGTAACTTTACACACGGAATAACAACTTGTAATTGTCGTTGTATTCTACAGGAGAGGAGTATGTGAAAGTGGTGCTGCATGAAGGCCGACTGGTGGGAGCCATTTTGATCGGAGAAACGGACTTGGAAGAGACTTTCGAGAATTTAGCGCTTAACAGAACAGACCTGACTCCGTTCAAGGATCATCTTTTGGACCCAGCTATCGACATTGACGACTTCTTTGACTGAATGGGACGCTTTCAATCAGCACAATCCATCTGCAAGAGGCATAGATCCTCATGAGCCCCTGCCCTGAGGCACCAAGCTGTTCTGGCTGTACTCTTGAGCTATCATGGTGAATCCATCTTCCCTTAATACTGATTTGACGGAGAAAGGACGCACAATGAGATTACGATGGAGTAATATCCACTGAAACTAATACATACAGCAGAACCTGTATTGAGCGACCACCCTAATGAGCGACCACCTGTCATTACCCCTTGTAGCCCCAAGGTCCCATTTCTTACATTTGGGAGGTGTTGCGTAATGACTATGTACCAGTTGCAGGAGATGGACTGACCATGATAATTCAAGGGTAGTGCCAGATTAGCTTGGCGCTTGAAGGTGCCAAGCTAATCAGGCACTACCCTTGAATTATCATGGTCAATCTATCTCCTGCTGTAGGGACTCGGGGCTAAATGGGTTAAAAGCCACATTTTCTTGTAAAAAAAGCTGGTTTCTGTAAACAAGTTCGACTGTACTTGGGGTAATAAAAAACATTGTTTTGTTTGTGCACGTGCATGTGTGTGCTCCTGTTTTGAGAAGAGTCTTTGACTCTCCAGTCATACTTTAACCTTTTGGGCATCGGTAGCCGTTTTTGTTGCGATGATTCCTGCAGGAGTCATCACAACAATAACAGTTAATGACACCCAAAGAGTTAAAAATCCTGCTCTCTTGTGACTTTCTAACCTAAGGTAACCATGCGCATGCTGTCTTCAGTTCAATGACGGACTGACTTGTGAGTTATCAGATATTAGAATGCTAGCATTGTTGTCAGAGTCACGCCTCTGTACTGATTTGAGTATTGAGACTAGTATCAGCAGAACCTGTTGTGAAGCCTGACCTTGTAGCCACCTAAATGCTGGTCTTTAATGACAAGTGACACTTTTTGCCCTTCAGGCATCTCTTGTGAGAGCACCTGTTTTTGAATACCACTGTTTCCGCTGTCAACATAGATTTACTTCCATGTAACCCCATCGGCTTGGGGTGCACATACATGAGTGAGGTTAGCTAGAGACATGGATCTTCATGAGCCCCCGCAATTGCGGGGTGGCTCATGAGGATCTATGCCTCTTACAATTGGATTTTGTTTGTCAGAAACAGGTTAATATCTGGACCCATTTCGCCCTGACGCACTGCAGCAGAAGATGGATTGGTGATGATGATGCAGGGGTAGTGCCCGATTAGCATGGCGCTATTAGGCGCCAAGCTACTCTGGCACTACCCTTGTATTATCCTGGCCCATGGGCGGATCAGTTACCTCAAATGGGTGGGGGGGTAGGGGGTCCAAACACCCGGAAAAGAGACTTTGTTATTAGCATTTGTTTTTTAAATTCGGGTCCCCCCCCCTCCCCCCCCCAAAAAAAAAAAAGATCCGCCCCTGTTGTTGATCCTTCACCTGTACCTGGTATCTATTGGCGGCCATGCAACACGTCCTGGCCGCCCGCTCCGGCAGAAATGGTCGCCACCGACAGTATTCTTATCATTGTACCTTCGTTTGATATACGATGTCAGGCCCTGCAATGCTGCATCACGACCGGTATTTCTTTTTGATGACTTTTGGCAATTTGATGTGCTGTGACTGTTAATTGGATTTTATATTTTTCTCCGCTGTGCCGCCTATGCTGGGAGTTGATACACGCTGATTCTTGTTGTACCAAGCGGATATCAGAAGAACAGCGCGCGCTATGCTGTGGCAATACCACCAGCGTGCTTTCCTCCCCTTTCATAATCACGCCACGCTCAACCTCACTGCCTGCGCTAGTGCACTCAACGAAGGGCCGGAGTACCAGCAAGCTTCAGGCCCCACATTCCGAATGATGTAATGACAGACACCTCCCAGACCCAGTGACTGTGTTTCTTACTGAACAGCCGCGTGTGTACTTTTTAGAAACTATTTTGGACTGCTTTCATGTTAATGATGTAGTTCTACTACTTTTGTTTTTAAAATGACTATGAAGTTATATACTAGTTAAGTTCAGTAAAATTAAGGTGGTGACTGTTTATGCCGGAGCGACTGTCTGAACACCGGCGCTGTACTATGGCGGCGACGGGCCCCCAGGTGCTGTTTGACCGTTCAGTTTTATGTTGCCTAGATCGGAGATCTTCTCCGTATCGTCGCGGGTATTTTGTTTCTGTTGTTAACTTGTTTTATGTACTAGTTTTAGCCAAGTAGGAACTTCAGTAATAAAGAACATTATAATAGTGTGTTATGGGGGCATAGGGCTGTCTTAGAGGTATTCTGTTTTTGTCAGGGAGGTTCGGGCCGGGATGAGGCCACTGGCGCTGGCCAGTAGATGCCTTGGCGACGGGCTTCACCCGTCCAGAGTCATTGTCCATTGTGTAGCTCTGTGATTGTAATTTGTGGAATGAGCGAGTGAGTGAATATAAGCAGCACCTGTGGTGGCAAAAATGTGAATTTCCCCATGAGGGATTAATAAAGTATTATTGTATTCGTCAAGTAACAACTCCCAAATTTGAGAAATGCGAGCTTGAGGTTAAGTGGATTAATATTCTATCAAGGTTGTCTGTGAGTATAATGAGATACCATGTGACATTTATGTGTTCGTTGAGATAATGTAAATGCATGCACAGATTGGTACCGACAGAATTTCAATCGAAGCAGTGTATTATATTTTTGATGCATTTCCTTTGGAACTTCAAACTGTGATAGTATTCTAACCTTGATAGATTGTTTGTTTGCTTTTTGTTGCCCAAATAAATGAAGCAGAACCAACAGTCGGTTCCATACAACCGGGTGTCTTGTGTGAGATTTTCAGTCCGAAAGAGGGAAGAACTGTGCAATGACTTGTGTGGGTGGGTGTAATTTTGTGTGTTTTTTGAAACCATGGAATTGTGTGCATGTCTGAAAGTGAGAGAAAATTTCAAGACGACATTACTAGACATGATTTCCTTGTTGCAAATCACCTTGTAGATCCATTCTGTCATCCATCAGTCTTAATTCAAGTTTCTTCTGGGTATCGACACATTACAGCAAATACCAGTACCAGATCAAACAAAAAAAAAATTAAGCCATTTAGCCCTGACTCGCAACAGCAGGAGATGGTCGACCATGATAATTCAAGGGTAGAGCCGGATTAGCTTGGTGCCTGATGGCGCAAAGCTAATGCTGGCACTACCCTTGTATTATCATGGTCGATCCATCGCCTGTCGCTAGTACATAGTCGTAAGGTGACGCCTCCACATTTTAGAAATGCAGCCTTTGGAGTTAAATGGGTTAATCAGTTTACTTATATACGAACGTCCAAGCTATTAACGTGCATGTCATTCTGTGGTTTCAATGTTCCTGTTTGATTTGAGAATAATGCAAAGTTCAAAAGAGATTCCACAAACCGAAATGCAGAGATTACTAACGACCGCATATCCGGTCCACCTTTGCACAACACGTGTATACTAAGGACCGCAAATGCGGTTCTGGCTGTTTAAAATTCGCGGTGCATCGGTTACATGGTTTGTGCGAAACTAATGGTTATAGCTCTCTCTGAGAACCATCTAGCAGTGCACTGATATGGGTCACGTCATCTCAGATTTACGCGGAGTTACTGACATTGGCGTATTTTGACTGTCACGCCAGATTTACGCCGATGTATCTTGACGTATTTGACTGTTACACCAGATTTACGTGAAGTCACTTTGGAATATTTTGAATGTCACGCCAAATTTACGTGGAGTTTCTTTGGCATATACGCGGATTTAGGTGGGCGTATTTGACTGTTACGCCAGATTTACATGGAGTCATTGTAGCATATTTTGACTGTCACGCCAGATTTATGTGAAGTCACTTTGAAGTCACGTAAAATATACGCGGGTTTATCATGGCGTATTTGACTGATACGCCAGATTTACGTGAAATCACTTTGGAATATTTTGACTGTCACACGGAGTTACTTTGGCGTATGTTGACTGTCATACTGGATTTACGCGGAGTCACTTTGGCGTACGCCAAAGTGACAGCGTAAATCTGGACTGACGGTCGATCATTTTGATTTGTTAAATTATGGGATTTTTATCTTGTGTTGGTGGAGTGCCTAACTGGTAGTAGTCAGGTTGAGACTCTAATTAGCTGGTGTAATAACAACAACCTTGAACTGCACACTGGCAAAACAAAAGAAATGATTGTGGACTTTAGAAAGAAACAGTCCCCTCTCCCTCACCCTCTTGTGATCAGTAATGAAATCATTGAAACTGTCCAGAACTTTAAGTTTCTTGGCACTATCCTGTCATGTGACCTTAAGTGGGAGGAAAACACTCGCCTCATGGTTCAAAACGCACAGCGGCGCTTGTTCTTCCTGCGACGTCTTAAAAGTTTTGGTCTCGGTGCCCACATGTTGCAATTACCGAGTTGTGATTGAGAGCGTGCTCACCTTTTCGATCACGGTTTTTTAGCGTTCCATCACGGCCAAAGAGAAAATCAGACTGAGCAGGGTGGTCAAGACCGCTTCGAAAATCATAGGCAGAGATCTTCCTAGCCTAGACTCGCTGTACCAGCAGCGTCTCTTACGTAGAGCAAGTCTTATCTCCAGTGATTCCACCCACCCTGGTAATGAGCTTTTCCAACTTTTACCATCAGGGCGTAGGTACAGGTCCATGAGTCCTAGGACCAGCAGATTCCGCAACAGTTTTTTCCCTCTGGCTGTTCGCGCTGTCTCTGATCAGCGAGTGGCTAGTGAGAACTTGTCGGACTATGTGTAAAGTCAGCTTACAACTGAATCAGCTCATCAGTCCTGCGACAGCCACTAAGCGACGTGCCCCGCTATTGCGGAGCACCTTGCTTAGTGGCTGGCGCAGGACTAAGCTCACTCACGCAAATGACCTCTGGTGCCCACTGGTCTGTACGGCCTAGAGCTGTAAGTGCATACAGCAGACTATAGCACACACAATATTTTATTGGAGTATATTGTATCGGTTAGTTTTATTCCTTCATGGCTTGCACACACACAAAAAAAGAAGAGTTGATCCGGTGCCCGCAGATTTGTGCTGGTCTGTGATTTTGGACTTACGGCTAGAAGCCGTAAGGTCCAAAATCACAGACCAGCACACCTCATAGCTGCTTGTTGCATGCTTAATGAAATCACTGACAGAGTATACAATCTTTTGTTTAAGGTGGAAGTAATGAGATGCACAGCGATTTGAAATCTGACAAATTTAACTATGTTCATCTGGGTCCCAGCCCTTCACTAGACACAATGCCTACCCTGCCCAAGCTCTGCTAACATTCGTTACTTGATGTTAAGGAAGCAGACAAGAGAGTCAAAAAACAGAAAAATATGAATGCATACATACGTACCTTAAACGATAATAAAGACTTTGGGAGAGCTTGAGCATTGTGTCTAGTGGAGGATTGGAACTGTACGGAACGTAAACCGACTGAGAAGTCATTCCTAAAGCATTTTCATGGATTTAAAATCACAATACATCTCAGTACTTCCCCCTTTAGTCTGAACTTCCTTTAGCAGTGTGCAAACGTCAGATGTCACAATGAATCAATCGGCCATTCGTGTGCAACTCGTATAGCAAACGTCGTTCGCTCATTTGGGTACAACCGCCCATGTATCACACCAAGATGGCAAAAGACTGTAGGTCCATTTTTGTGAACAGCGAGCTTTTCACTGTATTACAACGGGAATCTCGCTTTTAACAAAAATAGACGTGCTGTATTTCGCCTCTACAGCGCAGACTACCGAGGTGCGGACACACGTTCCTGTCCAACTGATAACAAGTGACGTATGCTTATTCTGATAGCAAGTTTGGTAGCCACCAGTAAGCATAAATTCCCCGTGCCCGCGTCAATCGGTTGGCCCCCGCACAACTGGGAGCGGGCCAACAGCGACTGATGTCGGCCCTGACTCCTTTGCCTGCTGGGTGGTGGTGGTGGTGGGCATTCGGACATACGTGTCAAGGGCCGTCAACGGATCTTGCCTTGTTTCGTTCCTACCTAAATTTTATCTCTATGCATTTGTGAACAACAACTGTGCATTATTTCTACTGACGGGTAGACTACTGTTCATTTGACTGGAATGCAGTGGTCTCGAAGCTTTATCATCGGGGTGTTTTCTCACAGTTTCTGAAACATTTGTTATTTCTGTGTGACTATGCTTAGCGTCTTTTTGTTGTGCCGTTGTCAAGTTACATTTCCACTGTAGATACATGTCCGCAGAGCTGGTCTGTGACTTCGACCCGAATGTGAAGATATATGAGCTGATCTGTGATGTTGGACCTGTTACGGCTTTCAGTCGTAAGGTCCAAAATCTCAGACCAGCTCGCGAGATAAGTTTCCTTTCTGTGGTGCATTCAGAAACCCAGCCGGAATGCCTTCTGATAAAACGTGGAAGGACTTAGTGAACACCCTGTGATAACCATACCTGTGCCGTTTCTTCCTAATTTAACTCATTTAGCCCGACGGCCGTGTTTCCCAAATTTTGGAGGCGTGATCTAATGACTATGCACTAGTTGCAGGAGACAGATCGACCATTATCATGGTCGACCCATCTCCTGCTGTAGTGCGACAGGGCTGAATAGGTTAATAGTTTTATCTGTAATCGTAACCCTTTGGCTGTCGGCAGCCGGGTGTTGTCGCGATGATTGCTGCAGGAACCATCGCGACAAATCCCGTCTACCCCGACAGCCCAAGGGTTAAAAGTCACTGACCTATTTCTTGGACATTATCATAGTGTAAATATATTCTTATTCTTCACGTGGTGGTATCAGACTACAAAATGAAGATGCTGTTCGGACGAAAGTCGTGCACATGTGTGTGCGTGCTTGCTGTGTACACGGTTGTCTTCATTGGAGTGGCTTGGTACACTTGTGACAAGCAAAGAAGAACAATACGGAGTTCAGATTCTGATCTGGACTTTGTATCGTCAGGATATATGCGCTACAAACATTTAAAGAGGACCTCGGACAGACAGAATTCTGGATTCAAAGACAACGATGGGAAAGTGGTGTTTGAGGGTGAGCCAAGAATAAAACATATGTACCAAGTTGGTGCGCCCAACGCAAAAAGTCAGCATAGCCAAACTGATTTGACTGCAGAAGAAAAAGTGAACAAAGATTGGGCGGATTATTCAGATAACAAGGTGAACCGTGGAAGGCCACAGGAAATGGGTCACCGCTCGCCAAAACTTGTTACAGACGCCTCGCAGGTCGATTCCAAGACGCGGCAGCACGTTCAGTCAGGTGACCATGGGGCTAAACGCAAGATTAGTATTAACTCCCTTGTGCACGCAGCCACCGGTACTGTAAACAGTACCGGTGGCTGCATACAAAAAGGGGTTAAGCCGTGTGACCCCAAGACACCAAGCGCAGACTCCGACAAACATGGCGAGAGAGTTCACTTTCGGGAAACACCACAGACGTCATATATGCAAGAAAATGGCTCCACTGATGCAGATTTTCAGCCCGTACACAATCGGGCCACCATAGTTGTATTTGTGTATTCTGCGTATTTCAACGATGTCTCCAAGCCCGCTGTTGTGACGGTAGTTGCCATTGTAAACCGCAGTGAAGAAGAACGATACAAAGCTGGCATCGACTGCCGGTATCAGTGGGCAGGTGATGGTTGGACGAGGGTCACCGGAAAAGTAGATGTACTTCCTGATCACCATGGAACAACGTAAGGAAAAAATAATTTCGCACTAATCAATCAATCAATCAATCAATCAATCAATCAATCAATCAATCAATCAAGCAATCAATCGATCGATCGATCGACCGACAGATTGACCGACCGACCGATCAACCGACCGACCGACCGACCAACCGATCGATCGATCGATCGATCGATCGATCGATCGATCAATCAATCAATCAATCAATCAATCAATCAATCAAGCAAGCAATCAATCAATCAATCAATCAATCAATCAATCAATCAATCAATCAATCTCTAAAAATTATCAGGGACATAACCAACCACAAAAAGAAATCCAGACCAAAGAAGTGACTGCCAAGCGTGTAAAATGCAGAGAACAACTTAAAGAAAAAGAAACACGCTTAGAAAATCTTACAACACATTTTATTAATATTTCGGGTTAAACCTTTTTTCAAAACAGACATACAAACAATCACACAATTATTATTTGCAACTTCTCTTTTCTTGATCGAAAGCGTAAACTCAACAAGTGTGTACTTGTTTGCATGTCTATTTTGAAAAATCGAGTTTCTTTTTTTGCTCAGACAATTACAATACAATCTATTAATTTTCCGGTTTTAATAATAAATACATTATATATCAATAAACTGTGTTGTAATTGTCTCAACAACAACAATAACAAGCAAGCCTCGGAGCAAAAATGGCAAAACAGTAAACTAATCTGTCCGTGTTATTCTGAAGTGTGTTTAAATTGTTTGTCATTCCAAGGAGTGTTCCCTTCCTTGTGTTTTTCATTTTTTATTTTAAAATTAAAACAACAACAACAAAATCTTTATTATTTATTTATTAAATGTTACACATAATATTGCAATTTTATCAGCACTAAGTAGTATTCAGTCTTGGCTGTCGCTCGTTTGTCTCAATTTCATTTTAAAAAGCAAATATCAGATGTAATTTCAGTTTCAGTTTCATTTATTCAATCTCGGACCCACTGAGGGCATGAGAGAAATGAGAAAATTAAAAAAAAAAAAAACAACAACAACAACAACAACAACACACAAACATGAATGTGCTCAAGAAATAAATATAACATTGACATTGAGACTAAAGAATGCGTAAGATTATTATATATAAAAAATACAACACAAGGACTTTCAACAGCACGAACAATTGACATACATATTATAGATCATACACAGATAAGATCATCCTGTGTGTGTTTGTGTGTGTGCATGCGTGTGTGTTACGATGTGTTGTCCTGTAAGAGCATACATGTGTTAATCGTAGGAAACGATCTGATATTTATTTGAGCTATCATGGTTACGACTCACGTACCTTTTCGGTGGGATTTTCTTTTGTTCGCGCGTAAAGTGGAATTTGTTTTGTTTTTGTGCTAGGTTTGTTCCAGAAGTTTCTAGCGAAGTCACACGGAGAAAAGCGGTCGATTTTTGTACTGTGTAGTTACGATGAGAATAGACTAGAATGTTACAGCAAAATCGCGCTCTGTCTAGTGACCTCGTGTGTGTAACATCAAAGCGTCGGCATCCTTTTGAAACTCGGTACCAGAGTGAGCCGCTCTTTTGGTCACAGGTTGTTTACTGTGCGCGTGAAGTGTTCAGCCTTTTTCTTGTGTGTATTGAAATTTTGTGAAGGTTCTCGAAGTTTCCGAACTGAGTACCATACTTTTGTGAGATGTCATTTTACCAAAGATTTGGGGCTGAAGTGAGCAGCCAAATTTTTGTAGCCTATTGTGGTTTTCTAGAAGGTTCATGTTTTATCGATGTTTGTGAGTTTCAGTTGCGTAGATTATTTTGATTGGTTGAGTTGTTTGATATTCCAAGATTATTCTAGAAATTAGTGCACTATAAAAAGATTGGTGCTGGGGAAGCACGTGGGTACATTGTCTAGCATTGTCAGTGTAGAGACACGCAGTTTATCGTAGGTACGTGGCCAGTATAGGGTGTACATTGTGAGAGAAGCTGTATTAGAAACTTTGTGTCGCAGTGTGGACATTGCAGAAGAGACTTTGTATCCGGTTTGTGCATTTGGACTTGCATTGTGTGGAGATCGCATCGCGGAATTAAAATATTGTTGGAACTGTTACTCCAGTATTGTCTACATCCTCAAGTTAAGCCACGTGTGACGGATTGCAGCTGAATGAGGTTTATTTAAAAAGAACCTTACGTGTGTGCGTCTGGTGTGGTTATTATACTACGACTACGATTCTACCACGTAACAGTGTGTGTGTGTGTGTGTGTGTGTGTGTGTGTGTGTGTGTGTGTGTGTGTGTGTGTGTGTGTGTGAGTGACAAACAGGAAATGAATGTATACGCCTCACGCAGAGTACATCCTGAAAGTTCGAGACGTTAGCCAGGGCTAACCTCCCAAACCCCCCAAGATGCACTCCACGTGACGCACACACTCTCATCTCCTGTTTGTTGTATAGCAATTCTGACTTAATGATAAATAAGCCACACCGGCGTGCGCATGCGTGCGCGATTTGTGAGTGCGCGCTTAGTAATTATTATAAGATAAGCGCATTATAAATACCGTAATTATTATTTTTTTTATTAGGAGAATCCAGTTCAGCACATGTCGTCTTTATGTCAGATAACCTGACAATGACTCCACTCCGTTCTACAAATACAAAGCTATCAGTACGAGAAACAGTTAAAAATAGATTGACACGCTAACGGCTGGCGCAGAATAAATAAGTGCGATTACGCGTGTGCTGTTGCTGCGTGTCCCAACTGCTGTTAACGTTCATTAGGTGTGTCGACAAGGCATAACAAACAAAAATAGTGCTGAAATTTGTCTTCAATTTTTCGCGTAATGGTACTTTAACTATCATTGCTATATATTAGTGCCTGACAGGCTTGATGCTGAGAGAGATGACACGTACGCTAATCATATAACTTTGAACACGCGTACATATTTTCTATATTATTATTATGCAGTTTCCGTTTTTCTTTTCCGTCGTTTTGCAACCTAATAAAATCAGACTATAAAATTACCGCAGAACCTGTGTTATGCGACCACCATTATGAAGAACCACCTGTCATTAAAGACCATTATTCAGGTGGCTACAGCCACCTAAATGATGGTCTTTCATGACAGGTGACACTTTTGGCTATGCGAGACTTATCTTGAGTGATGGTCTTTCATGACAGGTGACACTTTTGGCTATGCGAGACTTCTCTTGAGTGATGGTCTTTCATGACAGGTGACACTTTTGGCTATGCGAGACTTATCTTGAGTGATGGTCTTTCATGACAGGTGACACTTTTGGCTATGCGAGACTTCTTCTTCTCGAACGCCGTCACACTTGGAGTTTGGCTCTCAAAATGAAATCTGTGGTCTTCTGTAGCGCCTCCACAGGCCCGTACAGTTTCTCTTGTAGAGTGGCGGGCTTCGGCCATATCTCCTCCCTCAGCGGCTGGTGGTTCCCACAGTCCTGGAGGATGTGCTCTGCGGTCTGCTCTGCTTCTCCACAAGGGCACAGGGGAGATGGCACGAGGTGGAAGCGTCTGTGCAGGTGGAAATTGAGTCGGTTGTGCCCGGTCCTCAGACGAAAGATGGTCACCTGCTCTTGTCTGGACAGCTGATGGTAACTGTCTAGGGGCCGTTGTGGTGGTCTGTACACAGACTTAATGATGGTCTTCATCTCTGTGAAGCTGACTCCATTTTCGTCTTGTTCTTTCTCTGCGCCCACTTTTGCCATTCTGTCAGCTTCTTCATTGCCGAAGATGCCACAGTGTGAAGGGATCCACTGCAGCACCAGTCTGGTGCACTTGATGTTTTGCAGTGCCTCTTGCAGACGTGGCAGTTTGCTTGCTGTTGCTGCCTCAAGGACAGACATGGCATCAGTAAGGAAGACAATCTGGGCATCAGGGTCTGCAGTGCCACTAAGGGTGTTAGCTGCGCGGACTAGGGCTTCCACCTCAGCGCTGTAGTTTGTGCAGTGAAGGCCTGTTGGTACTGCCTCTGCCTGCCATTTTCCGTTTGGGTACTGAATGTACACCCCAGCCCCTCCATCCTGAACTGCATCTGTGGCTGATCCATCGGTGTATGCCCGTATCCATGCTTCCTGGGGATACTTTTCTTCGAGCATGGCCAGTGTCAGGGCTTTCTTGCTCACAGTGCTGTGCTCATCTCTGGTGGTGATGTAGGGTACCGTGGAAGAGATGGTGATGTTTTCTGGCTTACTTTCCCAAGGTGGAAGGTCGCTAGCAGGATTCAGAGCCTCTACCTGCGCAGGCAGCTTTGCCTGGTGTTTTCTCTGCAGTGCTCTCGTCTCCTTCACAAAGCTTGATCTTTTCAGTCTCCCTGAGGTTGGTTGTTTCATCCTAGCGTTCATAGGATGGTCTTTGGAAGACTTGACCTTTGTGGACTGTATCAAGGCTTTGCAATCTCTTCTCATGCGCAGGGGTGGGATGCCCGTTGTCTCTTCCATCTTTTCAATTGGTGTGGATCTCATTGCGCCGGTGATGATACGCAGTGCCTGGTTCTGAACTCTGTCAATGGTCTGCTGGTGTGACTGGGCTGCCGTCAACCATGCATTAGATCCGTACACAAGGTGTGGTCTCACTGTGCCTTGATATACATTTTTGAGGATCTTTTCATTGGCTCCCCATTGTGTTCCAGCCAGTTTTCTCATGATGTTCAGCTTTCTTCTAGCTTTCGCTTCTGCATTCCAAATGTGCGGCTTCCACGTCAGCCTCTTGTCAAGGGTGACTCCCAGGTATGTCTGTTGGTCTTCATACCGCAGCGGGGTGTTGCCCAATGTTAGGTTGCCAGCCTTTGCCTTGTTGGAGAGAGAGAAGAGTGTGGCTGATGATTTTTCTGTGTTGATGGTCACACACCAGTTGTTGGTCCAGTCTGTCAGCCTGTCCAGGGCTAGCTGCATCCTGTATGTAGCAGTTGTTGCATACTCTTCTGTGCACCAGAGTACCAGGTCGTCTGCGTACAGGGCTGCGTGTACTCCTTTTGGTAGCTCTGGCACAAGGTCGTTGATGAAAAGTATGAACAGTGTCGGTGACAGGACTCCCCCCTGTGGCACCCCCTGACGCAACAGCACTTTTTGGCCACAGTACCCATCCACTGTCACACGGGCTCTGCGATTGTGCAGGTATGACTTGGTCCACCGGTACATATTCCCTTGGATGCCACTGCGAAGGAGTTTCACAAGGAGACCATCCTTCCACACCTTGTCGAAAGCCTTCTGTAGGTCAATGAAGGCAGCTAATGTCACCTTCTGATCTTGAAAGGCATCTTCTATGACCTGTGCAAGGTGTGTTGTCTGGTCTTCTGTACTCTTGTAGCTTCTGAAGCCAGCTTGCTCTGGCACGATAATGCTCTCAGAGTCCAGGTACCACTGCAGGCGCTTGTTGATGATGCGCTCCATGGTCTTGCACACACAACTTGTCAGGCTGATGGGGCGATAACTCAGGGCTTTGGACTTATTCTTCCCTTTCTTCAAAATTGGGATCATCCTGGCTTCCTTCCAGCACTGGGGTACCTGTCCTCCTCTCCAGCTGTGGTTAAAGATGTCCAGTAGCTTCATTAAGGCAGTGTTGCCAAGGTGTTGTAACATCTCGTTTGAGATGCTGTCTGGACCTGGAGATTTTTTCTTCTTCAGCTGTTTGATGGCCATCTTCAGTTCTGGAAGGGTGATGTCCTTCTTCATTGCATCATGGATGTTCACATCTCTTGTTCTCTCTCTTTCTTCCTGTCTGATTTCTTTCGCAAGCATTCGTGGGACAGTGATGTCACTTTCTTTCGCATAGATCTGTGCAAACATGTTTGCAGCTTTCCTACCAGTCAGTGCTTTCCCTTCTTCTTCCAAGGTGATCTTCTGTTCCCTGGTGCCCTCATCGTTCAACGCCTTGGTCAGTCTCCACAACTTCGTGGTGTCCCTGTCCATGTTTAGTCTTGCAGTCTTCTCTCTCCAACTTCTTCTTGTGCACTCCAACTTCATCTTCAGATACTGGGCCTTACTGTGTTGTAGCTTGATGTTGTTTTCTTGGCTGGGGTTGGTTTCAGCGTCTTCTCTGGCCCTAGTGAGGTTGTCATGTGCTTTCTGAAGATCTGCGGTCCAGTATGGGGTGTAGTTTTTCCGGACCCCTCGAGGTATGGATTCCTTGGCTGCCTTACTGATAATGTCATTAAACTCTCTGACCACATTGTTGATGTTCCTTCCAGACACAGCGAGGTCTTGCATTAGCTCATTTGTTCGGATACTGAACAAGCGCCAGTCTGCCTTTCCGTAGTTCCATCTTGGCCGGTGTGGCGAGCTAGCTGCTGTGCATCCTTTTAGGGTTAGGAGGATAGGGCGGTGGTCACTTCCTCCTAGCTGTGGTCCTACTGTTCTGCTGAGGCACTTATGAACATCTTCAGTGCAAAGCGCCAGGTCCGGTGTAGTGGTGGTGTGCCAGCGGCGAGAGTAGAAGGTAGGTTGGTCCTCAGGGTCATTGGCAAGTATCAGGTGGTTTTCATCTTGCCACTCCTCAATGTCTTCTCCTCTCTTGTCCAGTGTGTCATATCCCCAACTCTGGGACTGGCTGTTGAAGTCACCAGTGATGAGGAATCCACTGTCCGGGACCTGGATAGTGTCGAGGGACAGCAACTTATCATTAGGGCAGTAGTAGTTGACAAGGTCAAGGGTGCTGTCACTGGTGGCTACCTTGACCTGGATGTATTCTGCCTCTTCCATGAATCTCCTGGTTTCGCTGGCATTCAGGTTGTTTCTAACTAGGGTCATAACCCCCCCCCCCCCCTTTCTTCCTCCCTTGGCGATCACTTCGGAAGACCTGATATCCTCTGACCTTAAAGGGTTTCCCTTCTTGCAGGTGTGTCTCTTGTATACAGCAGATGTTTATGCTGTTTTCATGCAGAAAGTGCTCTAGTTCTGTTTTCTTGTTGGTAACCCCTTCGGCATTCCAGTGCATGATGTTCACATTGGCTTTTTCTTTGTCTCTGGTCTTGTTTTTTCGCTGGCCAGTCGCTCTACTTCCCAGTCCCCTGGCTCCTCGAGACAGTCGGGAAGGTCCTCCAGTCGCTGGGGGTGGGCTCTGAAGAGGCGCAGAGCCCGATACTGCACCTGCCTGGTGAGACTCCACAGGGCGAGCACCATTCCTCTTGAATCCATCTCCAAGTGTCATATGGCTGTATATGCATGGTACTGTGGTTTATTAGAGTGCGCTGTGCAGCCCAGTACCTCCGTCTTCAGCACTCGGGGTTTCTGTCGGGGTTACCTCACCCTTAGCTCCTGGTCAAAAGGCCTTTCCTGGGAGCACAGGATGGTTTAGTTTTGGAGTATCCTTCTCCTAGATGGATTGCCGACCAAGGCTTATGGGTCCCATCTACTCAGGTTTTTCCTCGGAGTTTTCCTTCTCGAAGGAGATCTGCCAACCAAGGCTATCGAGCATCCCTGCCCGGATTTGTATAGGGTTTACTCCCCTAGCCTTTGCCTCTCCCAAGGCACCCACAAGGCAGTGGGGCTATTTACCCATAGCTGGGGATCTGGTTCATGGGCATCAGGGCTTGTCCACACATCGATGGGCCTGCATGCCGCATGTCTGGGGGCCAGATCTCCTCCGAGTCCTCTGTAGTTCAGCCCGAGTCCGTAAGGTGCTCGGTTACCATGAGTCACCACGAGGAGGCACTACATGAGGCTTGTTGTTGGAGAGGCTGTGTACTGGCAGGGAGAGACTGACATGTTCTGCTCCCCTTTTCGCAAAACTGCTAGCCAGCGGTGGGAGCTGAAAGCGAGAGCGACAAGCACAGACGCTACACTACCACACTAGACGCATCACAACAACCATTTGACCCACGGCTATGCGAGACTTATCTTGAGAGAGTACCTGTCTTTTAAGACCACCTTTTTTTCTGGAAAAACTATAGATGCTCAGAACAGGTGCTACTGTACAAGCCACGACATTCATTTAAAGACGTCGGATACATGACAAGAACTAATTAACCCTTTGGTTGTCGGTAGCGGTTTCTGTCGCGATGATTCCTACAGGAATCATCGCGACAAAACCCGCTACCGACAGCCAAAGTGTTAAATGTAAGCCCGACACCGCCGAAAGTACAGATACTTTAACATTGTTCTTTTCTTGTTTCAGGTTTGCCCCTGCTTTCATTCACTGCCCTGCGCCGGAAGCTACTGACAACAAGAAGAACCCGCCGCGGTATGTCTCCATTTTGATGGACAACACCACCGACCCTGAAAACCTGATGGAAATTCACTACCCGCAACCCCGCCTGTACAACTTCCTTCTATGCTTCTCTCCCCTTCACGGACCCTTCAATGACGTCACTATGATCGTCCAAAACCTTGAGCTGGCGCAGATGCTGGGAGCGGATCACGCCGTTGTGTACAACACCAGCATAGGGCCCGGGGCGGACAGGGTCTTGAGGTACTACGCTGACAAGGGCTTTCTAGAGGTCAAAGGGTGGCGAAACCCGCCGGAACCTGTCCACTATGCGGGTCAGATTGGCGCTATAAATGACTGCCTTCTGATGAACCGTAACAGGAGCGATTATCTCGTCTTCATGGACTTTGATGAGATGATAGTGCCCCGGTTTCACAACACCTGGTCAACGTTTGTCGAAGACGTCCTCGGAGAGCTTGCATTTTCAAAAAATGCCGTCATCAAAGACGTCATTTTCATGTCCGAGTCTTTGTCCCAGGCTCTCTCACGATCAAACTCACCTTCTCGGTTGAGACGTTCACCTTTAGAATCTTCTTCAAGGTCACCCTCTCGACTGAGACCTTTACCTTCACAATCAGAATCAGCCGAGAGGGTGTCCTTGACTCAGAAGCTCGTCGACATTGGAGCATTCGCTTTTCAAAGCAGCGTGTTTCTCTGGGACGCAGTAACCAATCTTACTGCGGAGGAAAAGCAGTTCGCGACGAAACACCATGTTCATTTTCTTCTCAAGCAGAGAAGGACTGTTCAGGTGTGGCCGAACCGATCGAAGAACATCGTCAACCCTCGAGCCGTGGAGATCATGGGGATTCACCGTGTAGCCAGATTCGCGGGGCAGCAGAAAACACTGCTAGTGAATGAGAGTGTTGCCTTACTGCAGCACTACCGCTGGTACTCCCCTAATGCTCCTGCAGTCAATGCTTCTTTGAGGTTTGCGCACCAGTTAGTTGAAAGGATGAAAAACACTATGTCTGAATTGGAAGCGTTATAAAATAAACAAATAAACAAAATACGTAAGATCACACTGTGCTTTGCAAAGTGTGATCTTACTTATTTGTCTATTTTATTTTAGGATATTTTTATAATCATTCTTTCTGCGTGAAATAACCATTCTTTCTTTTACGAATGCTGTATTTATTTATACACTTTTACAGATGCTTTTTCATTTCCATTCGTTTGATTAAAAAAGCGAAGCTTAAAATCTGGGAATTGAAACAACATTATATTGTCGTTTTTCTCCCTGTGTGTGTGTGTGTCTGTGTGTGTGTGTGTGTGTGTGTGTGTGTGTGTGCGCGCGCGCGCGCGCGTGTGTGTGTGTGATGGTGTGTGTGTGTGTGATGGTGTGTGTGTGTGTGTGTGTGTGTGTGTGTGCGCGCGCGCGCGCGCAAATATGTACCGTTCATAAATTTGCCTTTGCATGTCTCTAAAGACCTCAGCAATACTTCTCCACTGCTATACAAATGAATGCAGAGAATAACTTCAATACCTAACAAGTCATTCTAAAAAAAAACAAAAAAACAATATTTTATTGATTTTTAAATCATGTAGGCTACATTACAGGTCCAAGGTATAGGCGCCCACGGTGAATCGTCTGAGAATGGCCATACCTCGATCGGCCCTCAAAACCCACCATCATTTCCCCTTATCAGTATATATAGAACCAATGACGGTGCGGCTTTGACCGCTGCGCAACGGCGCGACAGACAAGACAGCAAGATGACCCCCCCCCCCCCCCCCCCCTTGGACGAAATCAGCGAGAGCTGGAAGTCCCCATCCCTTTCAAATTTGTACTTGCACTGCGGCCTTGACGGCGCGAGGTACAACTGCTCGCAGGCAATTCTAACAAGACAGACATTTATAATCGAGATATGCCGCATACGGATACGCGGCAATATGCCGCGTATCCGTATGCGGCACGACTCGGATCTCGTCCTTTCCGCCGAGCTGTGCTGTCAGCACGGTATTGCAGTCAAGAGGTTCACCACTTCACTGCCACTGATCGTACATTGCACGTCTGGTACATTGCACGTCTGGTACATTGCACGTCTGGTACATTGCACGTCTGGTACATTGCACGTCTGGTACATTGCACGTCTGGTACATTGCACGTCTGGTACATTGCACGTCTGAAATCTGAGTCAATTCAACGCGAAAGAGCTCCAGCCGTCACATGAACAATGGATGCAAAGTGGTTTCAGCAAGAGGCTTAGATCCTCAATAGCCCCCGCCATTGCGGGGGCAAATGAGGGTCTGTACCTCTTGCAGTAGTGTGGTGTGTTGTGCTGTGTTGTTAATTTTTTCTCGACAGTGAAGGGTAACCCTTTAACAGGAGATTGTACTTTTCACATCAAAACAAAACAAAACAAACAAACAAACAAACAAAATAATTTATACTGGCATGTTATGCTAGAAGCAAACTGTAGGCGAAGCAGCAAAAGCAAACCCCCGGCAAAGCAACAAACAAATATAACCCCTCTGTTATTATACATTAATCATCAGGATCGTGTTCTCATTCCGCTGTTTATGTAATTGTTACGCCCCTGGCATGCCCTCACACTTGAGGTCCCGATATATTTTCATTACGTTCTCTGTCAACTGCGGCGCGAATTTTTGCGCCCTGGCGTGCAGTATAGCAATGTTCGGGTGCACACCTATTTGTCTGTATCCCATGGCAAGCTGCTTCGCACAATATCCAACCTTAATGGATTCGCGATTATCTTGCTGCGGTTGTTGAGGTTCTAGACAAGCTCTGTGCGAGACAGATGTCGGGTAATTTTTAGTCAGCCAGCGAGAGTTTTTTCCCTGCTTGGCCGTCAGGCCTATGGTGATGTCTGGGCAGAAGAAAAACTCCGTTTAGGTCCAATAGTCTCTTAACTGCCGGGGAAAGGCAAACGCTACCCTATTGCAAGTGACAAATCCTCATGAGCCCTCGCAGTCGCGGGGGCTCATGAGGATTTATGTCTCTTGTTTGTTCTGTGTACTTTATGTTTATTTTTGGACCCATGTAAAACTGTTTTTCGTTAAGCACATTAATTAACCCATTTAATCCCAAGGTTGCATTTCCCCAATTTCCCCAAAAACAAATTTTAGAAGTGTCAATTAACAACTATGGACCTGTTCGAGAAGGTGGATCTAACATGCTAATTGAAGGGTAGTGCCAGATTAGCTTAAAGGCAAACATCAGCATCGACTAGTTTAAGAGAAAAGCAAACAAGTAGACGTGTCCTCTTTTAGCACCCGATTTTGAACAGTGAATTTCACTCAAAAAGCCAACTGCATAATTCACTTTCAAGCGTTGCCGCATATAAGTTGCGGGTAAAAGATTGATTATGATTGACCGCTCAATATCTAAACGGGCTAGAGAGGAAGCGGATTTTACATAATCAGGAAGAGTGTTCCAAGTCTGCGTTCCCGAGAATGACAAACTAGATTTGTATATATCAATTCTTAAGCCTAGATTCCGACTTAGAGAAAAGAGTTGTGATATGTGGGATGGGATGGGATGGGGTGGGTTGGGGTGGGGTGGGGTGGGGTGGGTTGGGGTGGGGTGGGGTGAGGTGGGATGGGGTGAGATGGGATGGATGGATGGATGGATCACGTGGATGGGTGGATGGGTGGGTGGCTGGGTGGACGGACGGACGGACGGACGGACGAATGGATGGATGGATGGATGGATGAATGGATGGATGGATGGATGGATGGATGGATGGATGGATGGATGGATGGATGGATGGATGGATGGATGGATGGATGGATGGATGGATGGATGGATGGATGGATGGATGGATGGATGATAAAAAGTTGCGTAGGTACATGATTGAAACTTGAATTGAAAATTATTCAAAATGTATCAGTAAATGTATGGTGTGCAGAGGAATAAGGAAATCGAGTTGACCTTTCCACATACAACCACTCTCGTACTGCACACCCTCCGTCGTGAACGTTTGGAAATTTCGATCGTTACCTAATCTAGTACACTTTAACCAGCTCTCACCCTGGCATGCTTGCCAACTGCAGTCACATAGGTGGGGCAAGATGGATGAAATAAGAGGGGAAATCACAACTCATTGACGACGTTACTGTACCCGCTACCCTTTCCTCTCCCCCCCCCCCCCCCCCCCCAGTGATAGCCTCGGAAAGGCTCTTGACATATCAATTGTACGAGTATCTTAATCTGTATCAAACCTTTCACTGCTAGTGGTCGCAGGTTTATGAAATCTTTATTAATTCAACGCGAAAGAGACCCAAACGAAAAAACAACAACAAACAAACACGGCTACAAAGCAGTGACAGCAAGAGACATAGATCCTCATGAATCTCCGCAACTGCGGGGGCTCATGAGGATCTTTTTTCTCTTTATTTTTGTTGGATAGTGTTCACATTTTCTCAGCAGTGGGAGAGAACAATCAAGGCTGTAAATTACCTAGAGTTTGGCACTTCTGGTTGCCATTTCTGGGCATGTTTTATCGGCGTAACATGCAACGCAGTCTTTGCCATGTTATCCTTTCAAATGCAGCGCGAACTTCGGCAGGCTGACTGACATTGATGGCTCAATGGTATTGCCTGATTCAAAGTGCCCAGCGAATCAGAGATTTGTCACGGTCAATGTTCTCTCTCATAGCATTTCTAAAACAGATGCCGCGTTCTTCTTCAACGCCTTCACTACCAGCGGACTCACATTTCTTCCTTCAACGACCAAAAGGCACAGCCGACCAAGGAACATGGATATAAATTGGTCTCAGGACAAGGCATAGATCCTCGACCCCCTCATGAGCGTCTGTGCGCGTCTGTCTGTCAGTGCAGTTGGTTCGTGATCATATTTTTCTCGGGAGTGAAGGGGTTAACGGAAGTTGGTCACATGGCTCTTGAAAACGAAACGCCTGTGGGTGGCTCGCGATTTTAACTCGTTCAGTGTAAGCTGACGAGGACCGTGTTTCTGCAATCTTCGTTAATTCAACACTAAAAACCTTGGAAGTCCCAGGAACAGGGATTCAAAGAGGTGGTGTTGGCAAGAGGCATAGATCCTCATGAGCCCCCGCAACTGCGGGGGCTCATGAAGATCTATACCTCTTGCATTTGGGTGGTGTTCAAATTTTCTCGGCACTGAACAAGAAGGATTTATTTCTTTTTTAATTATTATTAGTATTATTATTATTTCTAGCGTTAAGAGGTGTGACGCGAAAGCCTATCAACAACAACAATGCAGATGGTGGTAAATCGCCTTGAGATATGCGTTGCTTGATGTAGTATTTTTTTTATATCGGTATATAGCACTTTAATTTCAAACCCATGGAGGAGCTTTAGGAATGACGTCTTTACGTTCTTTAGGGCCCCGGCCCTTCAATAGACAACAATACCTACCCTGCTCAAGCTCTCCTAACACTCATTATTGCCGTTTAATGATCATAAGTATAGATTCGAATTTTTCTGTTTTGTCACAACAGTTTCTCCTGCCTTGTTTGCATGCTTAAAACCAGGTGATTGTTTGATGGCATGGATTCGGAAGGACTGTTTTTTTTGGCACGGATTCAGAAGGCCTGTTATTTTTGGCACGGATTCGGAAGGCCTGTTATTTTGGGCGCGGATTTGGAAGGCCAGTTATTTTATCAAACTGAGATTGACCTGTGCTAGCGGCTTTTAGCCCTGTGGGTGTCGGTAGCGGTTTTAGTCGCGACGATTCCTGCATGAATCATCGCGACTAAAACCGCTACCGACACCAAAGGGTTAATTATGTGCCGTGACACAAAAAACAGTAATCATTTGCTCTTCAAAACGATCATTGGCACTGAGAACAAAAACCTATGAACGGGTTCGAACGTTCAGAGAATGTTCTCTTCATTATTGTCATAATTCTGGAAATGCTATGGCGCACACATAATTGAACATGCTATTTCTGCGTCTTCAGACAACAATGACGACATACGACGACGACAAAGAAGAAAAGATGAGGATGATGATGATGAGGATGAGGATGATGATGACAGCAAAATCATTGTCCATTCTGTACTTTATGTCTGTTTAGATTTGAATACAAACTATTGATCGAACCGGAAAAAAATAAAAATATGATAAAAATAAATAAATAAATTAATAAAAATAAAATAACAAAATATGTCTGCGAGAGACATAGATTCTTATGAACCCTGCAACTGCAGGGGCTCATGAGAATCTAGGTCTCTTGCGCATGAATAGTTAATTAGTTATTGCGGCTCTACGCCGAGTAGGCGACAAAGGCCACCTCTTTGATGAGTAAACTATAAAAAAAGTGATGATGATGATGACAGTGACGATGATGATTATAACGACGGTAAAGTGCAACTTATGGTTGCAAATGGCTGTCCGGCATTCTGACCAGGTCGTTCAATGTATGAGTGTAACTGATTGTGGCCGCGTCCACAGGCTGACCACTGTCCGCCACGCTCGTGCTGTTACTGTGCACTGTCCGCGAGAAACGACACATCACCTTTTAGGGCAGACACTTGAGTAAACCCAGGCGATGATTGTCATTATCGGGGGCGACTTGCAATCGTTGTAGAGGGCTGAGTACAGGTACAGCTTGACATTGGTCTGAACCTGGTGAAAATCGGTCACAGCCGATGGTTTTGTAACAACAGGTGAAACCTAACTGACACCGTTTTTGTTGATAAACTGGATGCGTTCAGTAAATTCATTTTCCTGCTGTTCGTCTTGACCCTCGTCACATTGCCAAAGCTGTATCTGGTCCTGATTAAGGCCGTGGGAAGAATGTGTCCAAATTTAAAACTTCTCACGTGGCGGCTGACCGAGCGTTGGTCGAGAGGTGGATATGTCTTCAGAAGCAGCGAAAAAAATCTGTACGTCACAAACACAAAGGTGACGAACTTGACAAGACGTATCTTCTTCACTCGCATGGTGTTAGCTGTGTATATGTGCTGCACTTTTGTATTCCGTCAAATACAAATAAAATTAGCGCGTTCGTGAGACACTGTAATTTGTGGTCCGTCTCAAGGCCGATATGATGCCGTTGCTCTTTAACTGCACTGGCGACTGTCAGATTCTCAAATTGTCACATTTTCACATTCTCAGATTATCAATTTGGCATTTCACAAAGATGGACATACTGTCGTTTGCCTTCACAAGTCTGTACGTCGGTAAAACCGACGTACTGACGTGTGAATGCAAAAGACAGTAAGCCCATCCCTGTGAAATGCCAAATAAGTTGTAATTGTATTACAAGGTAATAAGGCTTTAAGTTCATTTCTGTGGAAAGCAAGATTTTCATTGTATTACAGTCGAAGAAGCTCACATGCTATGCCGCTGCTATGACATGCCCCGCATATATATACTAATGGTCAAAACTTAAGAGCCACCCCACTTTTTGTGTGTCATTGTTTATCGTCGCAAGTACGCTAATAAAATACAATGTTCTTTCGATCCAAAAGGGTTAAAAGTTGACCTTAGACAGTCCACTGTACCGGGAACAATAGACAACAATTCATCAATTTCCACGAACATGTCAAATGCACGCGAAACATCGTCAGTTTTTGTGAAAAGCTGTGCGATATTGGTAAGCGTACCAAAGGCATGCAGGTGGAAAAACTCGGTAAAGTCGTGATGCACGTGCTAAAGGGGGCAGTCGTGAACACTGAGCACTTCTGTTTCGCTACAAATACCGGTACAGTAGGAGCATAATTGTCACTTTCCTAACCATGCCGCCACGACGAAGCCTAACGCCAGTAGATCGAGGCCGGGCGCTAGCATGGCTGCAGGATGGAATTTCCGGACGAGAATTTGGGAGACGGCTTGGGGTGTCCCATTCAGTGATCCAGAGGCTGCTGGTACGATTCCAAAAAACTGGAAGGGCAGAACGACGACCCTGCTCAGGACGCCCGCGCTGTACCAACAGAAGGGAGGACATATACCTCTGTGTGGCGGCTCTGCGCGACCGAACCGTCACGTCAACCACTCTGCGACGTCAACTGATGCAAGCTGCAAACGACAACGTCAGCCGAAGCACAGTCTGCCGACGTCTGCGCAAAATTGGCCTGGCTTCATGCAAAGCAGCAGTGGGAATACCCATCACTCCAGCTCATCGCAGAGCCTGGGTTGCCTGGTGTCGTCAACATGTGAGGTGAAACAAACTCCAGTGGACTCAGGTTCTGTTTACTGATTAGTCACGGTTCACTGTGTCCTTCAACGACGGCAGGGTGAGGGTCTGGAGACGCCAGGGCGAGCGATTTATGGATGGATGCGTCCAAGAGGTGGATCGCTACGGAGGCGCAGTCATGGTCTGGGCAGGCTTCAGCAGGGAAGGCAGGATCCCCCTCCACGTCATCCGAGACACCCTGACTGGACTGCGCTATCGGGACGAGATTTTGCCAGCCAGCTCTCCAAGCCATAGGCGACAATGCTGTTCTGCAGGACGACAACCCTCGACTTCATCGCGCCCGTGTGTTGGATGAGTACCTTGAGCAACGGGGCATCATGAGGATGGATTGGCCAGCCAGTTCACCTGATCTGACTCCCATCGAGCACCTCTGGGACGTGCTGGGGCAACGTGTAGTCAGCAACCACCCCCCACCTCAAGGCGTCCCCCAGCTGACTCAGCTCCTGCATCAAGAGTGGGAAGCGATCCCACAACATGTTCTCCGAACCCTGGTGAACTCCACGCGTCAACGCTGCATTGAATGCTTGGCTGCAAACGGTGAGTACACTATCTACTGACTGGACCAGTCTTGTGTGACTTTTCAAATGAGGGGTGGGTGAACATTTTAAAGTACTGCTGTTGTTACAATTGCGTGATTTACTCAACACTTAAATGAAATTGTTACTGAATAAAATAATTAGCAAAGTACTGACTCCAAGTATTGTTATTTGTGTGGTGTTGTCGGTGCGTCTGCGTTAAAAGTGGTCCTTAAGTTTTGACCATTAGTATATGTCAGCCTGGCTCGAAAGCGTGTCCCATTTTTGTTGTGATTAAAACAGGAGATCTAATGTCACATTCGACAAGTGTGAAGCCACTTTTATGTAGCATCAGCAGGCCGCTTACCTCCCCGAGCTGTCAAAAACGTTTTATAACCGCTTGTAGGCATGCTTGGACGTTGTTCATTCAGACATTTTCGCTAATTCAGGACTGGGGCGGGGGGATAGGAGGTGGGTTTCCAGACGACTGTCTGTCTTCGTGTATGGTGTTGCCTTTACGTTTTATTGCGAAACCCCAGACGAACTTGTTTCTGGCTGAACCATCGGTGTATATGATTAGATCTTGCGGTTTACTATTATATTCTAAAAACATTCTCTCTCTTTCTCTCTCTCTCTCTCTCTCTCTCTCTCTCTCTCTCTCTCTCTCTCTCTCTCTCTCTCTCTCTCTCTCTCTCTCCCCACATTTTTGTGTATGTGTGAGTGTGTGTGTGCGCGCACGCCCGTGCATATATGTTAATTAATCTGCATGTGCCTTTCCATGTCCGTAAAGTATATCTTAACACACTCTGAACTGTTCCGCAAACAGGAACACAAGACGCAGAGAACAATAATAAAGTCAAGACCTCTTAATAATTCTGTAATCACATTTTATTATTTTTTGATTATCTTGCTTGAAGATGCTTCTTGTATAAAAAATCTTTACTTCAGAAGCCAACATGACTCACATTTTTCAATCTTATAATAAAAAGCAAACTACGTACAAGTCGCGAGCGATGGGTCGACAATTATGGATTAAGGGCAGTGCCTGGTTACCCTAGTAGCTTCCCAGGCGCAAAATGTAATCAACACTTTCCTTGTGTTTTATCCATCTCCCTCAGACAGCGCTAGAAGTGCGCAAATACACGCACTGACGCGTCATGATGTAACTTAAAACGTTACGACAATTTTGTTTGAGTATATTTGAGGATATTTGGGAGGTTACATCTAGAAGACAACAGCAGCAAGGTAAAGCCATACAAAACGCTTCATGAATGACAAGGCATGGGCTTGGATATACGTCTTTGTGTCGATCTGTGATTTTGGACCTTACGGCTTTCAGCCGTAAGGTCCAAAATCACAGACCGGCACACATTAACAATGTGCCATAAAATCCAGAATGGTTTCTTTTAAACACACGCATGAAAAACGACGCACACCAGGTGAATGAAAGGTGTCATGGGGCTAGACGGGAGGACGGGGAAGTGGAAGGGGGCGTGGAGGGTTGCAATGTCTGCCCGTCGTTTGATTTTCCTGCCTATGGTGCCTCTCTGCCCGTCGTTTAATTTTTGGCCACTGAATAAAAGGTCTTCTCCACTCCCCGTAGTTTTTTTTTTTTTCCTCCGAGGTCTTGGCTCTGGGCACCCTCTGTCTCATGTAAAAAAGGAAATCTGGAAAAATCTCGAGGTACCAGATCCGCCCCTGCCCTCCAGATCCTGTTGTGCACCCACACATGCCCTGACTCCTGAGGTCTGTCTACTGTCTACACAAATACTAGATCTGACAAACTTGTTAGATCCGGGAAAGCATGTGGGGATTGTTCTCTCTGTCTCTGTCTCTCTCTCTGTCTCTCTCTCTCTGTCTCTGCTCTCTCTCTCTCTGTCTCTCTCTCTCTCTCTCTCTCTCTCTCTCTCTCTGTCTCTCTGTCTGTCTCTCTGTCTCTCTCTCTGTCTCTCTCTCTCTCTGTCTCTGTCAATCATTTTTATACATAAAGTTAACAGCGTACGGACAAAAAAAAAACTATGTTGGCTTGGACACCGTACCAGTAAGTCTTATCATGAAAATAATGTCCTCTGCAGCACCGACAACAGGATTAGATGAATTATGGATTTTAAACAAAGTTTAACCACTTGACTACTACTGACGATACAGTTCGGCGGAAAAGACGAGCATCGCTTCTTTTCTGCTGGGTGGTACAGTCGGTAGTAATTTAGTGGTTAAGGAAGTTGTACGTTCACGTCAAGCCCACAATCCTGCAGTGTTTGGTCACTGCAAAGGTCTGCTAAAAGCAAATATGGCGCAGCTAGCCCTCGTCTCACCAATAAAATAAAATAAAATAAAATAAAATAAAATAAAATAAAATAAATAAATTGAATAAAATGAAATAAATTGAATAAAATAAACAATAAAAACAAAATCATTAAAATAAATTAAAATAAAATTAAATGAATGAAATAATTAAAATAAAATAAATAAATAATAAAAATTAAAAAATAAAAAAAAAAAAAAAAACAACCAACAGCAAACAAAATATACAGACAGATTCCTAAGTCAGGATATTGTTTTCATTACAATTGTTTGTTGCTTGTTGACGTGGTCACACCTCCCGCATGCCCTGACTCCTGAGGTCCCTGTAAATTCTCTTCACGTTGTCTATAAGCTGCGGAGCGAATTTTTGCGCACTGGCATCCCGAACAGTCTTACTGGGTGGCCAGTAGCGGTAGTGGTGCAGAAGGGCAAGTTTGGAGTGCACTCCTATTTGTGTGTACCCCTTGGCAATGTGCTGCGGGTAGTGTATACCCACCATGGCTACCTGTAATGGATCCACGATCATCTTGCTGCGGTCGTTAAAGCCCCAGACGCGCTCTGTGCGATACAGGTGGCGGGTGGATCGCAGGTTCAACCAGCGGGAGTCTTGTTCTTGCTTGGCCGTTAGGCCTGTAGTGATTTTGCCTGGATAGAAGTAAATATACAAAGAGCGTTAGGTCTTTTTTTTAGTGACCATTAGGTCGTTAATCTCTTCACTGTCAAACCAACTGCAAGAGACATAGATCCTCATGAGCCCCCGCACGCGGGGGCTCATGAGGATCTATGTCTTTTGCTCAGACCAATTTGCATCTATGTTCCTTAGATCTTTGTAACTCTCGGTCGTTAAGCGAACAAAGATTTCCGAAATACAATATACGTTCAGTGGAGGGGAAATGGTTAATTTCTACAATCAAGAGGAGTAATCTTCTTGTTTTGTCCTGGCGTAATTTCGGAGAATAACCCAACGAAGAAAGAAACACGCTTAGAAACGACAGTTACAACACAACTGTAAGGCACGGGATGAACGTTGCGTAATTATTGATCACCTCTTAACACTGGTAAGAGGTGACCATTTGCGCAACGACCATCCCATGCCTGTGTTACAAATACCTCCATTTGTTTTCATCCCTACGTTACACGACCAATTTACTTCAGCGCAAACCGTACCATGTGACCTCGCTACAAAAACCTTGTAGCGACTAATGACGGACTTTTTGTAGTCATCCTTCTGACGCGTCTTGGATGCCAGTTTTGTTTTACGAAAGATCACCACTAATATTCCAAAGTACAAAGTTCCTTAGTGTTTGAAACAACAGACACACTACTGGAGACGGCAACGTCATGAAAGATTTTGAATCCGCCAACTGTGCTTTGAAGCGACTCCTATTATTTTCCAGGCAGTGTTGTGCCATCAAGTTGTGAGGAAACAATGATGTGCTTTTTTTGGGGGCAAATTTATGTGATAGCCGCTGTAGTGTACCGACTATTCACTGAATCGCCTTAACTCATGATCGTGTACATGATATTCGGAATTCAGTTGGACTTATTTCACCAGTCGTGCCAACCTATGTATCTAAAGAAGAGCGCGCAGATGAACTGTGGAATTACTAAACATGTGCTGTTCCGGGTTCCATCCTACATTATTCACAGAATAACGCACCACTGCCAGATTTTTCTTCATTCTGACTGACCCCACAGAAGAGCGTGCACACTGAGAAGAATTTACCAGCGAGCTTTCCTACCACCGCGGCGGCCGTGTTTATTTCTGACCCGCCGACCTTCGCTGTTGACACTAGGTATTCCCAACTGTGACAAGCGGCGTGCCAGTGAAAATGACTGTGTGGGGGTGCTGGTTTATTTCTTTATAATGACTCATGACTGTTACCATCATGATAATTATTATGTGTTATAAATGATGTTGACGGACTATGTCGGAGCGGTGCCTTGTGAACACCGGCGCTGTACTAAAGCGACGGGCCTCCAGGTGCAGCTTTGACCCATCATAGTAGGGGTCTGTTGATAGTAGCTTTGTCTGAAACGAACGACACACGCGAAAAACGATGCACTGTGATTCCAGACCACAGCAAAGCAAAAATACGGTATTTTGTCTTGAGCTTAGTATAGCGGGCCGCTTGCGCGCACGCGGTGGCGCAGTGGATTTGCATTAGTCAAAGCTACTATCAACGGACACCTATGCTTTAACCGTTGTTTTATGTTGCCTATATCAGAGATTATTTTCCTTTCGACGGTTATTTGTTCTGTTGTTAACTTGTATTTTTTATGTACTAGCTTTAGTCAAGTAGAAATTTAACAAAAGAGCATATACTAGTGTGTTCAGGAGACAGGGCTGTCTTAGCATTCTGTTTTTTTTTTTTTTTTTTTTTTGTCAGGGAGGTTCGCGTCGGGATGCCACTGGCGCCGGCCATTAGATGCCTTGGCGACGGGCTTCACCCGTCCCGAGTCATTGTCCATTGTGTAGCGGGCTCTCAGTGCAAATTTGTGGATTGATCGAGTGAGGGAATGTGAGCAGCACCTGCGGTGGCAAGACAATTTTTGCTGTGTATGATTATCTTTGAAAGTCATCTTAAATCTTGAATAACGTCATAAGCCTGTTATGTATAAAGGTATATTCTTTTGACGTCAGTCATGTCTGGTGTGATCCAGGATGAAAAATTTCTTCTTGAATTCTTTTACGAAAATAGCGGAGGAATGAAAACAAATACGTTATTGGTAGCAGGGACTTGCTGCACGGACCAATGTAGGCCTGAGCGGGGAGGACAAAGGAACCATTGTACCCCTCAGGCCTTCGGCATTCGGGGTACAATGGTTCCTTTGACCTCCCTCAGGCCTACTCGGGTCCGCGTAGCAAACGCCTGCTACCAATAACTTATATTAGTCAAGTATACACTGGCATATTGACCGGCATGAAGACATTGTACGCTTTGTAAATGATTCAGTGAATAGGCTTTGATTGCATTTCAGTTTAACATATTATAGTCGACTTCGTTTATAACGAAAGTCGGATATAACAACACTTTTTCAGAGGTCCCGACAGCACTCTTTATGTACAAGCTACTTCGCTTGTAACAAACTTCGCGTATAACAGCGAAAACATTTCGGTCCTCTGGCGATTTGCTATATCCGAAGTTTACTGTGTATGTGACGTTTGTGTGTTCTTTTCTATTTCTGTCAGCTTTAAGTATTTCTTTGTAAAGCGTCCTGAGCCAGATCTTTCGGGTGGCGACGCGATGTAAAAACACTATTATTATTATTATTGTTGTTGTTGTTGTTGTTGTTGTTGTTGTTGTTGTTGTTGTTGTTGTTGTTGTTGTTGTTGTTGTTGTTGTTGTTGTTGTTGTTATTATTATTATTATATTACTATTCGTTTATTATTATTATTATTATTATTATTATTATATTTTTTATTATTATTAATATTATTATTTTGTTGGGCGCTATGTAACACACGTTATTGTTATTATTATTATTATTATTATTATTACACGTGATAGGAAACAAAATTAACTCATTCGGGATGTGCCGTAAGCGTATTGCTCGGCTGTCTGCTGAATGAATTAATTGCTCTTTGAAAAGTGTATCGACACTTCCTGTTTGAACCCCCACCCGGGTCTGCCCTGGGGGACTTGGGTGGGGTAACTACTTTTTAGTTCCCATGGTCACCCTGGTCAGCCCCACAGGGTGGGTTTTCTTCTGTATTCTGGGGCATGTGTTTCTGTCTACCCTTGGTCCATTCACCTGTATTTTCCTTTTTTAAACTCTCCTTATTGTATGCACTGCCTGTAGCTCTTGAAATTGGATGTGTGTTGCTAAATGGTCTTAGCTTTATTTAGGCCCCATGTCGTAGGTTTATTTAACGTATTGGACCGCCTGGCGACATACATTCAATATTCTGTTTAGTTTTTTCTTTTCTTTTTTCACAAGCAGTGCAGGCACGTCCTGAGAAAGCCTTGTTGCTGTCGGGACGTTAAACAATGTACAATCAATCAACTTCCTGTTTGAGTGAAATGCGTTCCTCCCCCCCCCCCACCCCCAAACCACGCCCCTCCCTTGAGAAGTAACTGATCCGCCCTTGCAAACGAACCAACACTCTACGTTGCTCAAGTACATACATACACCCAATCGCGTCATTCTATGTACTTATTACCCAAGCCCCCACACCGTTAGTGATATTATAAACACAAAGGGGAGCCGGGGATCACGTCTACTGATTATCACAATAGCAAACATCGGTACCGTATAGGTTAAGAGAAAAGCAAACAGTTGGGCGCGCCCTTCTTGAGTACCAGATTTTGAACAGTCAGTGAATTGTCCGCCGTTATGGCACTTTCACTCCAAAAGCCAACTGCTTCACATTTTGTTCCTTCTGACTTTTCAAGCATTGCGTATAAGCCGCGGGTAAAGAATCGAATGTGACTCACCGTTCTAGAGTAGTGTTTATAAGCTTAGCGACTGAGCTGAAGGGTAGTGCCTAATGAACTTGGCGCCTGGAGCGCCAAGTTCATTAGGCTCTATGTTTGAGCTACAACGGTCAATCTCAGTCCGTCAAACAGTTAGCGCTGGGTGCGATAGAATTTAAGTAACTAAAGTAGGTCAGTAGTCCTGGAGAGGCTGCTGGCAGACAAACCAACGCGGATGTATAAGCAAAATGGGTTGGCCAATTAGGATTTTAGAATCCAGACCAAACAGGTGAATGACAAGGGCGTAAATAGCCAAAGAATAAAGTTAGTAATAGAATCGTTCTCGCAATCCTAAAGAAAAATATTTTCTCATATTTTCGAAGTTTTTTTAAATTTATGTTTTATTATTATTATTATTATTTTTAAATAGAAGTTCTCTCTTTATTTTAAAGAAGAACGACAACTACGTATGTTTTTGTTTTGTTGTTGTTGTTGTTGTTGTTGTTGTCTACTTTGTAAAAGGGAGCTTAGTAAACAAATTTATCCGTGTAGTTAACCACTTCACTGCCGAGAAAATTTGACCACCACCCAACTGCAAGAAGTATAGAACCTCATGAGCCCCCGCAGACGCGGAGACTCATGAGGATCTATGCCTGTTGCTGGCACCACTTTAACTCCATGTTCTGGACATGAAGGGTTTTTTTTGGTATTGAATTAAGGAAAATTGCAGAAAAGCCGTCTGCGTCAGTTGGCACTGAACAGGTTAAGATCGCTCCTTCGTTGCCTGTGACCGGTATGCGTTATATACTGACGAGCAAAAGAAATGCGACATTTTCGGAACCGTTCGGTTGCGAAATTGTCGTATTTCTTTTGCTCGTCAGTGTACTACCCCGTGAGGACAAAAGGCACCAAGATATGTTTTGTGAACAGCAAGCTTTTCATTGTGCATGTATTAAAATGAAAATCTCGCGTTTTGCAAAAATGGACTTACTGTCTGGTGCCTTCACAGGGCATTAATGTCCATCTAGCTAGTGCTCATACAGTGTTTAACCCATTTAGCCCCGAGTCACTACAGCAGGAGATGGATTGACCATGATAATTCAAGGGTAGTGCCAGATTAGCTTGGCGCCTTCAGGCGCCAAGCTAATCTGGCACTACCCTTTAATTATCATGGTCAATCCATCTGCTGCAAAGAGTACATAGTCATTAGGAAACACCTCCAAAATTTGAGAAATGGGACCTTGGGGTTAAAGGGTTAAGCTGTGTTTCCATATCACGGCGCGACAGCGACAAGAAAACGGCGGCGAGAAACATCGAGAACATAGAAATAAAGCTAAGGAGTGTTTCTTTAAGCGCGATGCGGAAGCGGCGCGACAGCGGGGCGACAAGCGACATAGCGCGACAAATTTTTATCGCTCAGTCCAGCGATTCAGATTTGATTTCGCAGTGATGAAGCCGTGGGGTTCAGTACACGACAAATTTGAGCTATTTTTCCAAATCAAAACAAAGGCGTGAAATCGCTTTGTTTTTATCCCCACGTCACACGACCAATCCCTTTAGCACAAACGGTACCATGTGACCTCCCTGCAAAAAAACAAAACAAAACAAAAAAAAAACACCTTGTAGCGACTAATGGCGGACTTCTTGTAGCCCTCTTTCTGAGGCGTCTTGGGTGCCAGTTTTGTTCTACAAAAGATCACGAAAACGTTCTACAGTGCAAAGTTACTTAGAAACAACACGCACACTACCAGAGACGGCAACGTTATGACAGATTTTTAAATTACATCGTAAGTCTATTATGTATAAATGTAGTATTTCCTTGACGTGAGTCATGTCTGGCATGATCTAAGTCGGAGGATTTCTGATTGATTTATTTTACGAAAATAGTGAAGGAATGAAAACATATACGTTATTGGTAACAGGGGCTTGCTGCACGGACCGGTTTCCGTTGACCTCCCTCAGGCCTATTAGGGTCCATGTAGCAAACCCTTGCTACCAATAACTTATATTGTCGCACCGCGGTATGGAAACACAGAAAGCGATTTTCAGCCTGCTGTCCATATACTTTTTCAAAACACAGCATAAAATGGGGGATTTTCTCTGATGACCTGTAGCTGTGTTGCCTGGATGACTTCCGTTGAAGGAGGGATCTTGCGGAGTCTGGTAGAAGAAGGCGTTGCGGAAGGTGAACACAGCGATGTGCTCCGGGTCCTCCGTGTGCTGCCGTATGGAATTCAACATGGCTGCCCACGTCCTGTGCACGCGCGGGATTATCACCTCATCAAGGTCAGTGAACACGACCAACTTGGCCACGTGCCGCATACGAAACATGCAATCGTTAATGGCGGCGATCTGACCGTAGTAATGCACTGGCTGAGGCGGCTCGCGCCACTGATGCAAGTTCATGTCGCCGCGTGCGACGTAGTTCTTCAGCACGCGCCATACGTCAGCAGTGACGTTGTTGACGTAACCTGTCACGTGATCAGCGCCCAAGATCTTGACTAGTTCCAGCGTCTCGACGGCCTGCTGACAGTTGCTGTAGTTGCTGTGTAGTGGGGCAAGGCACAACGCCATCTGCCAGCGAGGCGGGCCGGGCTCAGGGTAGGTAATCCTGTGTTGGGTGATGGGCGGCTGTGTCTTATCCACAATAAGCGATACGTGTTCAGGACGGGGCATCCGTCTAGGCACGTCACAGTGCACGAAAATGGCGCCGTATCTGCAAACACGTAGCATAACAAATAATATATATATATTGTGTTTATCTGCGATTTTGGACTTTATGGCCTTGTGCTGTACGACACTCACAAAATTAAGACCAACAAGATCACTGCCAAAGCGAAGAAATGAAGAGAAGAGCCCAACGGAGAAAGACACACGCTTAGAAAAGACAGTTACAACACATTTTATTGTGTTGTAACTGTCTTTCCTACGGCGTGTTTCTTTCTCCGTTGGGTTTTCCTCTGCAATACATCTTAGCCAAGTACTCTATATATACATGTATGTACCAGTTGCGGCAGCTATACCAGGAAGAGGTTTTCATATTCAGCGTGGTATGCGCGCACTCTGTCGTGTCCAACTGGGTTTACTGGACACAGCGCAGTGTGCGTGTACGACGCTGAATATGAAACAAAGCAGCTGGGGAACGGGACTGTGTTGATCGACGGACAGAAGGACAAATAAATGAGTGCATAACGAGACGCAGATCTCACCCCCACCACCACCACCCCCATCCTTGCACCCCCCCCCCCATCTCCCTCCACCCCACCCCACCTCCCAAAATAATCATAAACAAGGCCAGTAGCCTTTTTTTTTTTTTTTTAAATCTGGATTCAGATGACTTCGCAGAAGAACGCAATTCCATCTGAGGAGGGTTTCTGTTTTTGTTTCTATGCGCGGGCCCAGGATGTGCTCGGGGCCACTGCGGCCGTCGTGGGCCCGAAGACGTTTTGCTTACTGGGAATGGCTTCACTTTTGCGCCACAACCCCACATCCATAGAAACAAATACAGAAATCCTCCTCAGATGGATTTGCGTTTTTCTGCGAAGTCATCTGAATCCAAATAAAAAATTAAAAAAAAGGTGACCGTGTGAAACGAACAACCACAAAATCTGAGTCACTTCTTCCCCCACTGAAAGATAAGTTCATGTAGCTCGTGACTGTCAGTATGCGCTTTTTTTTTAACCCATTCAGCCCCGACGCCCTACAGCAGGAGATGGGTCGACCATGATAATTCAAGGGCAGTGCCAGATTAGTTTGGCGCCTGTCGGCGCCAAGCTAATCTGGCACTGCCCTTGAATTATCATGGTCGATCCATCTCCTGCAACTGGTGCCTAGTCATTAGATGACGTCTCCAAAATTTGGAAAATACGGACGTTGGGGTGAAGGAGTGAAATAAATTATATTGACTCGAAAATCTAATAACTTGTGTTCTGTTTAAGCGGTTTGATGATGATGATGATAGAAGTTTATTGCCATATGTAATAATACATTAGGAAATCGTTACGGTGCTGCGCAACATAAAAAGAAGAATATGAAACACATCAAAATATAATCAAGCTACTCACTTGCACACACACACACACACACACACACACACACACACACACACACACACACACACACACACACACACACACACCATATGCCATAGTAACTATTGTGGTCTAAGCATAAAGGCAATAAACACGATTTCACTGTAACACAAATCACATAGGACATATCGTAATATAAAACTGAACACGTCACTTGCGTCATAGACACAACAGTACAGTTAGCCTATTTTCTATCTTTGTTAGAAACGTCGTATCTTAGAGTTCTTTGGATGGATGGATGGATGGATGGATGGATGGATGGGATGGATGTGATGGATGGATGGATGGACGGACGGACGGACGGACGGACGGATGGAGATGTGCGTAGGTACATGATTGTACCTGAAATGAACAATATTCAAAGTGTGTCAGTAGCCTAAATGCATGGTTTGCAGAGGAATAACGAATTCGCGTTGGCCTTCCCACACCCAACCAAGAAAGTGAAACATTTAGGGTATAACTTATTGTGTCCACCACGAAGGTGATTTCAAAGACGGGGCACCGAAAAGAGGTCTGTACAAATTTTGACCTCGGCTGGGTTCGAACCCACGACCTTTCGGACGAGAGTCGAACGCTCTACCGACTGAGCCACCCAGCTTCCCCCAACCACTCCAATACTGCACACCCTCCTCCTGGAAATTCGATCTTCACTTAGTCTAGTATGCTTGAACCAACTCTCTCCCTGGCACGCTTGCCAGCTGCAGTCAAATGGGCAGAGCAGGATGGATGGAAAAAAAATGAGGGGAAATTACAACCCTTTGATCACGTTAATGTGTCCCGTAGAGATAACCTCGGCAAGGCGATTTACCTTCCAAATTCAAGAGTATCTTAATCTGTATCAAACCCCTCACTGCCAGTGGCCATAGACTGCTGTTCTGAAATCTGTTGTTAACTCATTTTGCCCGCAACACGCCACACCAAGATATGGCTCGACCATGATAGTTCAAGGGTGGTGGCAGAATAGCTTGGCGCCTATAGGCGCCAAGCTATTCTGCCACCACCCTTGAACTATCATGGTCGATCTGTCTCCTAAATTGTAATGCAGTCCTTAGAGGATAACTCCAAACTGTGGGTATTTCGTACCTCGGGCACAATGAGTTAACCCTACTCCAGACCGCCCCAGCCGTCCATGATACGAAAGGGGTATCAGCAAGAGGCGCATATCCTTATGAGCCCCCGCAACTGTAACTCAGCAAGAGACATAGATCCTCATGAGCCCCCGCAACGGCGGGGGCTCATGAGGATATATTTTTCTTAATTGCAGTTGGATCGTGTTCGCTTTGTCTCGGCAGTGAAGGAGATAATCCAGGCTGTAAATTATCCACAGTTTGGAACTTCTGATCCCCATATTCGCGCATGTTTTATCAGCAGTGTTGAAAAGCAGTGTTGCCATGTAGTCCTTTCACTTGCAGTGCAAACTTAGGGAGGCTGATCGACAGGGATGACTCAATGATATCGCCTGATTCGCTTGGCGCATCAAAGCGCCAATCGAATCAGACACTACCCTTGATCTGTCACGGTCAATATTTTAGCCAGTGCTCAACTGACGTGTTCTTTGTTTTACTCTTAAACGCTCAGAACTAAATGACTCCCATCTATAGAATGGAAG
>BTPG01000006.1:204450657-204520657 GCA_036245525.1 Semisulcospira habei
AAAATTACGGTCTCTAATCTGGGTCAACCTACTTCCTATAAACGGTTGTTTATGTCTTTAATGAGACATTCAATTACAATTTGCTCGGAGGCTTCTTAGCCACCCACTTAAGAAAGTATTTCGCCAAGTTTTAAGCTTGTGTGTACAGAAATATCGGAGATCCTCTTGTTTACATACATAGGCACACACATACGCACATACATACATACGGCGCTTCTCGCCAAATGTACGTTCAGCAGCTAGGTTAGCCTAACAAGATATGACGCAATTTTTATCTTGTTACTTCAATTGTTAGAGAGTTTAGGCCTGCCCGCCTTTGACATCATGGACATACTATTAAATTCGCACCACCGCGACCCGTCCTAAAAAGTCCCTTCTGTAAATAGAAGAGACTTAAAAAAAAGAAAATAGATGAAAGATGAAAGATGAAGATGACAGAAATGGTGATGCGAGGATTAGGACGTCGTCGACGACAACAACTATGATAGTATGAGGTTTTGTTTGCAACGAACGACTCCCAACAACGAACGAGAGCGAAATCATGGCGGATAACCAGTGTACCATAAGCAATACAACACTCCAAACATCTCCAAGAGGCATAGATCCTCATGAGCCCAACGGGCTTATAAGGATCAATGCCTCTTAGACAAGTTTGGAGTGTTGTCTGTCCACCGTGATTTTGCTCCCGTTAGCTGTTGCGAGTCGATTGGAGTAAACGTAACCTCGTTATTGTCCAACTTACGGTTGCGAGTGGCTGTCCGGCATTCGGACCACGGTGCCTTCGGCGTTGGCATAATTGATTGTGGGCACGTTCACAGCCTGTCCATTGTCCTCCACGCCCGTGCTGTTACTGCGCACTGTCCGCGAAAAACGACATATCATTTTTCTAGGCATAGTCCTGAATAAACCCAATCCGATGACTGTCACTTTCGGGGGCGACTTGCAGTCGTTGTAGTGGGCCGAGTACACGTACATGCTGACGTTGGTCTGAATCTGGTGAAAGTCGGTCACAGTCGACGGCTTTGATGGCGATGAAAGCGTCACTGGCGTGCGAACCGGATGCCCTCTTGTCGTTAAAACAAGTGACCTTGTAACAGCAGCTGAATTCCTCACCGACATATTTTTGGTTGATGAACTGGACGCGTTTAGTGAATTTGCTTTCCCGCTGCTTGTCATAACCATACAGCTGTTGGACTTGACATCAGTTTCGTCCCGTAAACTTGCATCCGCTAAGTAAAATCGTCCAGCGGTATAGCTGTAGTTGGCTCGCATCAGGGGAGAGACAAACCTTTCAGTCTGCGTCACATTGCCAGAGCTGTACCGGGTCCGGACCAAGGCCGTAGAGAGAATTTGTGCAAAGTTAAAATTTCTCACATCTCGACTGACTGAGACTTGTTCGATTGTGGGATACGTCACCAACAGCAGCGAGAAAAGTCCGTAAGTAGCCAGCACATAAGTGACAAACTTGACCACCCACATCTTCCTCACTCGCATGGTCTTATCAGCGTACGATATGTGCAGACCTTTGTCTTCCGTCATATAAAAATGAAACTAACGCCTTCATAAGGTGTCCGTCTCCGGGTTTCTGACGCCGACTCTCTTTTCAGTTGTTTCTGGCGATTGTCAGATTCTAGGGTTTACTGACCTGTAAAGGTAAAAGACAGCAATTCCATTTTTGTGAAAAGTAACATTTCGATATATTTTTACAATGATAATAAGTTTTTTTTTCTAAAATGCAAAATTTTTCTCGTATTACACAAAAAGTATGTCGATTTTGGTGAAAAGCAAGATTTTATCGTATTATGACTCCTTGTGCCCGAGGTACGAAATACCCACAGTTTGCAGTTATTCTCTGAGGACTGCATTAAGATAAGATAAGATACGGTAAGACCACTTTATTGCCATATGCATAAACATTAGAAATTTTTTTGCGGCATAACCGACAAGAGTCCATGTTAAGATCAACACATCAAAACACACACATCACAATCAAGCAGACTCTAAAATACCAAACCACACATATGCATAAACATTAGAAAGCAGTCATTCTACTAAATGTGCACACACATCTAAGTAAATAAAATAAGATAATCTATCACATAATAAGCATATTCTGACGCCAAAAACTGCCAAGTGAGCCGCAACGAAAACAGATTAACTAAATTAATATGTATTTATAAAACTGTATATCCTGTCTAAGAAATGGTTAAGAGAACCTATAAAGACTATAAACAACTAAGAAGGGCTGTAGGTAATTCTAAAGGGACTTTGAGCGAATCAGCTGAGTTAAATCATATCATAGCCATTATTACATATTGCCGAGGGGAAATATAGGAAAAGTTAAAACAAAAGCACCAGGACGGCATTGAAGGGATAAGGAAAATGGCGCCGGCAGATGGCGACATCGATTACAATTCAGGAGACAAATCGACCATGATAGTTCAAGGGTGGTGGCAGAATAGCTTGGCGCCTATAGGCGCCAAGCTACTCTGCCACCATCCTTGAACTATCATGGTCGATCCATATTTTGCTGTGATGTGTCCCGCCGTGAGATAGCCTTAGTTGCCTGCTTGGCGTTAAACCCAAATAACTAACTAACTGTGATGTGTCGCGGGCACAATGAGACAAAGAAAATCTCGTTTTTCACAAAAATAGACTTACTGCCTTCACAGTTTTCTTGAAGCCTGGGAGAACGTTCACAGTTTTCTTGAAGCCTGGGAGAACGTTCACAGTTTTCTTGACGCCTGGGAGAACGTTCTTTTGTAAGTTAATCTGTAATGAAGCCTTCACATGACAATAAGCAAATTAAAACAAAATCATCCTCAGGATGTAATGGGTTAATGCATTCGAGACGTGCCGCCTCCGGATACGCGGCACGTTTCCACTGAGTAACAGGAGTTGAAATGCACGTGTTTGGATTGGTCAGAAAAGTCCATGAACAGGTCCGCAGCGTGCAATTATCGAAAATGTGTCAGTCACTGTTCTGACTTGATTATTTACCTACCAAATATGTTCATGGTGCTTTCCTTTTCTATTTTGACGTCGGATCAGTGCATCGTTCACACCGAGTGCAAAATTGTGACTTTTCAGTTTCCTTCCAGACTTTTCTTTGTGTTTAAATTCTAGCGAGGCGTTTGGTTTGAAAGAGGCACTTTCCACGGTTTGCGTTTCTATTGTCAAAGGCTGCAATCCATACAATCTAAAACAATGGAGAAAAAAAATGAGCACAGCACAGAGGCAATATTTTTTTTAATCAATTAATTCGAACATTCAGCAAATAGTAGTTACTATCAACTTTTTGACTTTGGCTGGTGAAGCTGAACTGAACCGTCCTAATTTATCCCTTTCACCACCAAGGTCCCATTTCTCAAATTTTGGAGGTGTTGCCTAACCACTATGTACCAGTTGCAGGAGTTGGCATGAACATGTTAATTCAAGGGTAGTGCCAGATTAGCTTGGCGCTTGAAGGCGCCTAGCTAATCTGACACTACCTTGAACTGGTATGGTCACGCCATCCCCTGCTGTAGGGATCCGGGGCTAAAATGGTTAACAAAAGCCTGCATGTACATTTTTGAAGAAAGAGTTTTTTTCTTCGTATTACAACGAAAACTTCACTTTTCACAACAATAAACATACCGTCTTTCAGGATAGTGCTTGGTAAAGTTGAACTGACCCGTCCTAATTTAACAAAAAAGCCAGTATGTAAATCGTTGTGAAAAGAGAGTTTTTGTTTGTTTTGTTGTTGTTTGTAGTTGTTTGTATTACAATGAAAACCTCACTTTTCACTAAAATACTTACTTACTGAATTTGCCTCGCTCTGCTGGGTACCATTCACCTGGCCTGGCTGTCACTCCGTATCCTTTCAGCTGCCTCTGACCACGCATCTTCTCAAGTCTACACTGATGTCGGGTACCTTGAGGTAAGGGCTAAACAGCTGCTCCCTGAGATATAAGGGACTTAAATGCCTGGCCAATTGANGCTGCCTCTGACCACGCATCTTCTCAAGTCTACACTGATGTCGGGTACCTTGAGGTAAGGGCTAAACAGCTGCTCCCTGAGATATAAGGGACTTAAATGCCTGGCCAATTGAACAAGCCTCGCTTACAAGTTTGCTTGCTTCTTATCTAATCACATAGGGTTCGTGGGCATTAATGCCGGACACACACACGTTAAGTCTTGCACTGATCTCTCTGTAAGAGGCGGGGGTGGTTTTCGGTTTGGGGTGGGTTGGGGTTGGGTGGGGTGTTGCAGGCGCAGCCGAGGGCTAACAGGTACAGGGAACAGTCGGCCGGACATGGGTAAGAGATCAAGCATAGTGCAGTCCACTCACACATACACCCTATCGAATTAATAATATGGAATTTCAAGTTAATCACTTGATGGTTAGACTGAAACAGTCAAACGTACATCCTGCGTAATACAACTAGTACGCAATAATTTGCCCACTGGCACAAACAGGAAAACGGACAAATCTGATTATCTGTTACACTTACTACGCAGATATACGTGCGTGTTTTCACTTTAAGAACTCTATTACAAATGAGCACGGCATATACACGCCAGTATACATTGTATAATTATTACGAATTAAAGAATACTGCACAATGTTATGTTTAGTTCATCGTCAGTAAAACGAGCCCAAGGTGGCACTACCCTTGAATTATCATGGTCGATCCATCTCATCCTGTAGTGCTTCGGGACTAAATGGATGAAATCAAACAGCCTGTGTTGAGAAGTATACATCTATAAATAGATAGCTGGAAGTGGATCGAGCAATCTTAGTTCAAGAAAAATTAAACGTTGAGAGCTTAATGCCTTTCGCCTCCACGACGAGTTGAGTCCAAATACGGGTCTGCACACAATTTGACCACACACGGAATTCGAACTCAGAGCCACTTAAATCAACAACAACAAAAAAGAATTAACTCGATCAATGCGCATCAAATTGGACCATTCCTTTCCCAACAGTTTCTTTTATTTTTTTATATTTTATTTTTTTTATTCATGTTTTTGCATTATATACATATATCACAAGATAAAAAACAAACAAACAAAAAAAACCAACAACAACAACAACTTCAATGCATAATACAGCAGACTACGATACAGCGCAGAATACACTACAGTAAAGTACACTGCAAAACAATATAAAACATAATAGTACAAAACAATACTGGTGTACAGTACAACAACAACAAAAAATTACCCTACACGCGTAAACACCCCCTCCCCCCCCTACCCCCCCCCCCCCCCCCACACACACACACACACAGACGTAAACACCGACGCACTGCCAGGCTAAACCACAACATTGGGGGAAAAAAGGAGAAGATTGCCATACTATGAGAGATTCGGAAAGGTGAAGAATTACTAAGAAGGAATGTATGTGGGGTAGCGTCTACTGACAGAAAAGTGCTCTGTATGGTAATCACTGTCTATTATTTTTTTCAGTTTGGCCTAGGATCCCATATCTGTACTTTTCCACTTTAAAGCGACTTTTCATACAGTTAATGAAGTGTTCAATTCTTGGCTGAGTTTCCTGTAACCTGCATTTATAAATATGAAACTTGGCAACCAGAATCATTAGGTCTATAACAATGTCTGACTTGAAATTTTTGGTAGTTCCAAAAAGCACCAACTCCTTACAAAAGCTAAGAGTTGCACAGTTCGCACAATCATCCTGTAACCACTTTACCATGTTTGTTCAAAACTTCGGTACACAATGACACTCTCCCAAAAAGATGGGCAATAGTTTCTTCTTCATGCTGACAGAATGTACACATTGCCGTGTTGGACAGTTTACGTAAAAACAAAAAGCGTTTTGTGGGCAAGAGTCTGTGTGTATCAGCCTTAACTGAAACCACCTGAGCTGACAGTCAGGGGATGTTTTAGGTGATTTTTAAAAATATACATTTTCATTCTGGTAGGTCATCAAACATTTCATTCCACTTTCGAACACAGACAGGATTAGACTTTATTTTCACAAGAGTTGCATAAACCATTTTTGACCCACCTTCTAAAATAAAGGACCACACCTTGCCATCAGACTTTATATTGTCTCCAGCCGGTTCAAGTGCTGTTGAGTCAATATAAACCCTAATGGCACTGGTTACACCAGTATACAAGAGAAAATTAGTTGTAACCTCAGGGTACACCAGCTTAAATTGCACAAAAGAGAGGAGTTTGCCATTTTGGTCTAAAAGATCACCAATTGCCACAATCCCATTTTTTTTCCATTCGTGTAAATGTACAGTTTTTCTATCTCTTATTCTATTCTTATTATAGTGTATAGACTCGGACAGCAACTCATTAAAATTTGTTGGTGCACATCTATTCTACAATGTCTTAAAGTGTTTGGCAACATCAGCCCAAAAACTGTTTTTGCATTGGTGCATCAACACATTTACAAATTCCCCACCAAATAATATCTGTATATCTCTAAGCATAGGACAGCAAGTCAACACTAACCTCTGCAGTTGAGAGTCACACCCAAATAGCAGTTTCAACCAGCTGACTTTCAGAGCTGTCAGAAAAGAAGAAATGTTCAGCATTCGTGAACCACCTGTCTCATATGCTGAACATACAACAGACTTACTGATTTTAACACGTTTACCGTCCCACAGAAAGGAGAATAACATTTTATTAAGTTCCGTGAGAAAAAGTCTAGGTGGGTCTGGTAAGTTAGTGAAAAGATGAACAATCTTTGTCACAGCAAGTATTTTAATAACCGTGATCTTACCTAATGGAGTAAGCTGTCGCTTAGACCATATAAGTAAGACCCGTCGAATTTCTTCCACCTTTCCTTCATAATTGATGTTGGTGATACTATTCACATCTGTAGAAAAAGTAATGCCAAGTACCTTAAAGATCCCAGATGAAGTTGGAATCTGGCATGTAGCGTGTGGGAGAATTTTTCATGGATCCAAGCCAAATCACTTGCGTTTTGTCTAGATTAATTTTCAAACCAGAAGAGGATGCAAAGTAACGTAAGGTATGAATGCTTTCCTCAAATGATTTTCTGCTACCATCCAGGAACACTGACGTATCATCTGCAAACTGCGAGAGAAGTAGCTCGATGTCCCTAATCTTTAATTCCTTAATATTTTTGTTCTGACGTAGAATATAAGCCAAAATTTCTGCACAAAGTAGGTAGATATATGGCGAGCTTCGATCACCTTGCCGACAGCCCCGGTATACCTGGAACCATCTAGAATATTGGCCATTGACTGATACGCAAGCATTTATCTCTTTGTAAAAAGTTCTGATCCAACTCTTAATGTCTGGACCAAAATTTTAAAAGTCGGTCCAGACATTATTTTGTTTATAAAAGACCAGGCAACTGAATCAAAATCCTTCTCGAAGTCTACAAGGAGAAGCTGCCTAGGCATATGATTGACATGTGTATAAAAAAGTACATCATATAGAAGACGAATATTCTCCCAAAATTAATGTATCGGCCCTTCAGAACGCCTTTTTGGTCGTGATGAATAATGGAGGGCAGTACCTTTTTCAACCGCACGGATATACAGGTTGATGAGATTTTATAACTAGTGTTCTGGAGAGTAATGGGCCTCCAGTTTTTTTTTTATAAACTTTTTATGTTTACCTTCCTTTGGTATACAGGTGATCACTCCCTGCCTATGAGTGACTGACATCTGACCACACTGAAAACCATGGTTAACAGATCTGACAAGAAAGCAACCAATGTCCATCCCCCAAAAATTGTAAAATTCGGAGGTAAAGCCATCCGAACCAGGAGATTTGTTATTACTCATTCGTTTCAGAGCATTAAGTGCTTCATCCAAAGAGATAGGCCCTTCAATCGACTCTCTCCTCCTCAGACAACGAGGGACTAACAACAGTAGAAGGTAGGTCAATGTCCACCAGTTCGGCCTCTCTAGAAGCATACAACTGTTTATAAAAAAAACTTGGGTTTCTTTTAGAATAGACTGGTCATCATGTATTACATCACCATTATTCTTCTCTAAAAAAATCATAGCTTTGCTAACATAATTTTTATTTTCTAAGTTGCAAAAATATTTTGAAACCTTCTCCCCCTCCTGCACCCATTTAGCTCGGGACCGAACAATCACACCGTCTGTTTTTTTTTCTTCTTAGTTCAACAAGCTCATTGAGTGGGATATTATTCCAAGAGTGGGATATTATCATTATTAATATTAAATTCCATGTCACTTATTTCCTTTTTCAAGGCATCCTCTTTCCTATTATCTTTTTTTTTCTTGTGACTTGCATAGGAGATGGTTCGGCCCCGAACCTCTAAGAGAATCATTTAAAAAAAGGTCTGGTTATTAATGCTGAAATGTAAGTCATTGTTCTTAACATTACCAATATTATTCATATTATACAATACAATGCCATACTGTCTCTTTAACTGTCTCTTTAACTCTAAAATAGCTTTTTAAACAACATCAACATATGACTTATCTCTAAGTAATGAGTTATTGAAGTTCCATTAAGTTCTTCTTTTAATGTGACGTTTTGCAAAAACAAATTCAATGGACACCAATGAGTGATCGGAGCGATAACCTGATTCAATCCTTGCAGACATGACATCCAACATTAAACATTCTGAAATTGAGAAGTAATCCAGCCTCCCCTGTTGGGTAGAATTAAACCGACGCCATGTATACTGCCTGGCTACAGGGTGAAGCTCTCTCCAAGCATCCACTAGATCAAATACAGTCATAATATCAAGCACTTTTTTCATTGAGCGTGGGCGATTAATATTACCTAAAAGTGTCCTTATTAACATTCAAAACAACATTCCAGTCACCCTTTATGATGACATACTGGTTGTCTAGTTTTTCTATTTCATAAAATACAGTGTCGAAAACGAAGCTGCAGTCCACATTACTAGAACCATAAACATTTACGACACTCATCCGTTTATCTGCTATTTCAATGTCTAATACTATGTACATTCCGTTATCACTTCTACACACTTCATGCAGTTTATAAGCAAAATTGTTACTAAACAATATGGCAACACCTTTACTATTTGTGTCATTGCCACTCAAAAAACATTAAAACCCCCACATAGCCCTCATCATGTTTTCACTAGATGTCTTGAGATGAGTTTCTTGCAGAGGTAAATACTGGCCGTTTTCTGTCTGAGGAAATTCAGTACATCTTTCCTTTTTTGATGCTGACCTAAGCCGTTCGCGTTAAAAGTACATATTTTCAATTGACTTGTGGAATTGACCATTTTACACACCAACAAACTGTAGGTACAGAATATATATGTAATTGTATCATGAACGGCTCAGGTTTCCCCATATTTGTTCCCAGAATGGCAAAAAAAAAACAAAAACAAACAAAACACTAGCCCAGCTGTCATATCCACACAAAGTAAACATTTCAACAAAAAAATACACAGAGACACATTGTTACGATTGTGGTTGTGTTGTCCTGTGAGAGCATGCATGTGTTGATCGTAGGAAACGATCCGATGTTTATTTAAGCTGTCGTGGTTATGATTCAAGTACCTTTTCAGTAGGATTCTCTATCGATTCGCGCAGTTAGCGGTTTTCGCTTTGTTATGATATGCTAAGTTTAGTCCGGAAGCTTCTAGCAAAATCGCACGGAGAAGAGCGGTCGATTTTTATTTTGCGTAGTTTTGCCGAGTATAAACCAGAACGTTCGAGAAAGGTCGCACTGTCTAGTGACCTGGTATGTATGACGTCGGGGAGTAGGCAACAATTTGCAACATGTTTTTTTTTTGTGCGCGTGAATTTAGCAGCCGTTCTTTGTGTTTTGTGAAAGATCGTAAATCTTCCAGAAAGTGTAGGCAAGGTCGCGAAATGGTCTGCCATACTATTATGTGGCGTCTTTACATATTAAGATTTGGGGCTGAAATGAGCAGCCGAATGTTTGTAGCCTATTGTAGTTATTCCAGAAAATTCTTTCTTTATTAATATTTATGATTTTCAGTTACGTGTTTCGTTGTGATTGGTTGCGTTGTATGATTTTCTTGGATTATTCTAGAAATTGGTGTTCTATAAAAGATTGGTGCTGGGAAGCACGGTGATACATTGTCTTGCATTGTCAGTTGTAGAGACACACAGTTTATCGTAGGTACGTGGCCCGTATAGGGTGTACATTGTGAGAGACGCAGCATAACGGCGGTGTACGTTGTATGAGAAACATTGTGTCGCCAGTGTGGACATTTGCAGAAGAGACTTTGTATCAGTGTTGGTGCATTTGGAAATGCATTGTGTGGAGATCGCATCGCTGAATTAAAATATTGTTGGAACTGTTACTCCAGTATTGTCTACATCCTTAAGCCACGTGTGACGGGTTGCAGCTGAATGAAGTTTATTTAAAAGAACCTTACGTGACTGCATCTGGTGTGTTTATCATACTACGACTACGACTCTACCACGTAACACACATAAACAAAAACAAAACAAAAATGTACAACTGTGTTATTTGCATGAACAAGACGCTCCCAACAGTGGAGGAAAAAGATAAACACATGTTCTCATAGCAAAATCGTTGGTGACTAATATATATATATATATATATATATATATATATATATATATATATATATATATATATATATATATATATATATATATATATATATATATATATATATATATATATATATATATATATAAACACACACACACACACACTCACACACACACTCACACACACACACACACACACACACACACACACACACACACACACACACACACACACACACACACACAAACCCACTACCAGTATGACGCCGAGACCATAACACACTAACACACGTAGTAGTTCATATGGTGTGTCAGAATTTATACGCTGGCTGGTCAGCTTGTGTGTTCTTCATAAATTCATATAACTGCAAATCATGTTGCCACCAGTGGCTCAAACTCTCATGCAGCTGCCGGGGTACACGAGAATTTTCACCTACCCCTTGGGAAAAAAAAAGGCACCATACTAGTTACTGATCGCATTTATCATATATACTATATATTTAAAACAAACAAACAAACAAACAACAACAACAACAACACACACACACAACAACAACAACAACAACAATTAAGTCTAATGTGTACCCCAAGTACAAAATGCTATTTACAGGGAATGTAGTTTACACCGCTCGCACTAAGCGTGTGGTTAACAGGAAATTGAGGAATTAACAAGGAATAAGAAATGAAAGAGGTATGGAAAAATAGTTCTACCGTAGGTAAAGCATACCCCTCAAGCGGCTCCGCGAATGGTGGGCACACGGCATGGGGCACACAACCTCGTGTCAATCACTGGGTCACGGATGAGCTCCCTCGCTAGCACAACCGCCCATGGTAAAATCCATAACATAGGATGAAGACTTGTAACTGTACACAGGTAGCATGTCGGGCCATTACCAAAAGCTCAAAACATTCGATTTCCCAACAGTTTCAATGGACTTTAACTCATAGTGCCCGAGGTATGAAATACGCACATTTTTGAGTTATACTCCGAGGACTGCATTACAATTCAGGAGACAGATCGACCATTATAGTTCAAGGTGGTGGCAGAATAGCTTAGCGCCTATAGGCGCCAAGCTATTCTGCTGCCACCCTTGAACTATTATGGTCGAGCCATATCTTGCTGTGGTGTGTCGCGGGCAGAATGAGTTAAAGTTAACGCCTTCACTGGGGAGAAAGTCAGTGAACACGCTCCAAATGCAAGAGACATAGATCTTCATGAGGATCTATGCCTCTTACTGAGACCGATTTGTATCCCGCATGTCCCTTGAGCGAGAGTCCGGCGCCGCTCTGTAACACCTGAGCTACTGCGGTCCCCAATTTTAGCTCCAGGAAAGTTCGCCGTGGGACAGGTGCAAATAAAGTACGCGCCGGCGTGTTTGCAAACAGAGTATTATGCCTTAATGAACTGAACACGCCCCGGGACGCAAACGGTCCTCGGTAAGACGCTGTCCGCAGTTTGCCCGCGGAGCACAGCAGCGTGATGACCTACTGGGGCCGATGTCTTGCCGAGGACCGTTTGTTTACAGGATCCTCTCTCCGTTCTTCTTCTTGGTTGGTTCAGTGGTTCGAAGTTTAAAGTCCACGGCACCGAAGCGATAATGGACGGCCCTAGCGGGCGGGTTATGGGGAGAGGAACAGCTATTGCCTATGGGTGCGACCTGAACACTGAAAATGCCAGTGAAAATGACTGTGTGTGGGGGTGCTGGTTTTATTTCATTATAATGACTCATGACTGTTACCATCATGATATTATGTATTATAAGTGATGTTGAAGGACTTTGTCGGAGCGGTGCCCTCCGCTGAACACCGGCGCTGTACTATAGCGACGGGCCTCCAGGTGCAGCTTTGATCGTTGTTTCAACTTATGTTGCCTAGATAGGAAATTATTTTCCTTTCGACGGTAATTTGTTTCTGTTGTTAACTTGTATTTTTATGTACTAGCTTTAGTCAAGTAGGAATGTAACAAAAGAACATATTACTAGTGTGTTCAGGAGACATAGGGCTGTCTTAGCATTCTGTTTTTTTGTCAGGGAGGTTCGGGTCGGGATGAGGCCACTGGCGCCGGCCATTAGATGCCTTGGCGACGGGCTTCACCCGTACCAAATCATTGTCCATTTTGTAGTTCTGTTATTGTAATTTGTGGAATGAGCGAGTGAGTGAATGTGAGCAGCACCTGTGGTGGCAAGACAATTTTTGCTGTGTATGATTATCTCTATTACAGCAACAATAAAGTCATCTTGAATCAATTCGGCCGCACTGTAACTGTACCACTTTCATTTACCAGGACCTTATAACGGACATGTTATTTGAACAAGGCCGCCGTTTTCGCCGGACAATTCTGCTTCTTCTTTGCGGTCGCCGTTATATCCGCAGACCAGTAGCCGAGATGACATTGGCTGTTCATTAAAGTTCCGCCCTCCTATAAAATCTTCGTTCGCGAAGTCAAGCCAAGAGAAAGTTCCGCCCTGCTGTCATTCAGCTTTTCCTGGAGTGCGGCGGGTGTCGTCCTGCCGCCAATCGCAGGGATCTTCTCAAAGCTATTAACTGCCAATTAGCCATTTTCATCCTGATACAATATTGCTTGGAATCTATTTGATTACGACAGTTCAAGGGTGGTGCCAAAATAGCTTGGCGTCTCAGGCGCCAAGCTATTCTGGCACAACCCTTGAACTAAAATGGTTGACCTATCTCCTAATCTGTAATGTAGTTAGTTATTTCGGTTTAACGCCGAGCAGGCGACTAAAGCCATGTCACGGCGGCTAATCTGTAATGTGGCCTTCATAGGACAATAAGCAGATTTACAAAACAAAAACAAAAAATCAGCCTCAGGATATAATGGGTTAAAGAACAATTACGCATAAATCTGAAGACAAAATTTAGCACCATTTGTGTTTGTTATGCCTCGTTGACACACATAATGAAGTTTAACAGCAGTTTGGACACGCAGCAAAAGCACATGCGTAGCCGCACTTTATTCTGCGCTGCCGTTAGCGTGTAAATCTATTTTTAGCTGTTTCTCGTACTGAAAGCGTTGTATTTCTGGATCGGAGTGGAGTCATTGTCAGGTTACTTGATATAAAGACGACGTGTGCTGAACTGGATTGTCCTGTGTCTAAATGAACCATGCGGACTAGACCTGTGTGTAGCGTTTTGTAAGCATCTGTCACAGAAGTGTATCTTTGAACATTTAAGACGGTAGTGGGCCTTTAAGCAAATGTACCTCTGCACTGCAGATAGATTTTTGAGTAGGGCTGAAAAGAGCTCCAAACAAGTCTATGGCAGGCAGGTCCTGGCTGTTGAAAATGACATGCAATTCCACCGAGGTCCATCTCGGCCGAGGTCACGTCTCTGGCCGATGGCTCGCTCCCCTCCCCCTCCCAATGAATGGACCATGGTCAGGGGATCGAAGAGCAAACAATGATAAGTGTTTGCGGCCGCATGTTTGCAGAGAGGTCTGTTGTGACAATGTAACACTGACTGTCATAAACCACGTAAACACACCCTGGAGTCTCATCGTGTGTTGTAACATGCAACAATACAAGTAAGGCTGGAGTCTGCCGATGGCATTTTGCTCACTGTGTGTCGTTTCATTCATAAGCCTGTATTACCACATGTAACTCAATCGAGATAAGCCGCGTATCCAGAGGCGGCACGTCTCGATTGAGTTAACCTGAATACCTATAACGCGGTTGGACTTAATTATATTACGACTTAGGCGTTGCGAGTGGTTCTGGTCGCCTCGAGAGCCCCGTTAGGGTGTTAATGGCAAAGGTACATATAGCGCTTTTGTGTTGCGTGTCCCATCAATTTCATCTATCTGGCTTTCGTTTCTCAGTTCGTACGTACAGCCTACGTAGGGCCTGTGCTTGCAATTTTCTGTCGATTATATTATCTAACCTGTCACATTTTTGCATGAAACTGGCACAAACGGTATTGCATACAGCTGCTTTGGCTACGCAACCCCATACATTGTTTATTTATCTTCATTTTAGTTCATTCTCCTCCCAAACCACACACACACACACACACACACACACACACACACACACACACACACACACACACACACACACACACACACACACACCACGCAAAACACAATCACAGTATAGGAACAAGCAAGAAAACGATCTTGGGCGAGTTGACTCTTGTCATGGGCGACGTGACCTGAAATTACTTTGGCGACTTGAATCGTATCTTGCGCGACTTGACCCCAAACTTTGCCGAGTCGACTCGTATCTTGGACGAGATGACCCATCGTTCGCTCCAAAATAAATCTTTGCAAAATCACGTTTCTCGGTACAAACTTACCCCAATCTTCATTCAGTCAAACAAAAATAAGTCAATGAATAAATAATTTAGGTGGCTACACATAAACATATGTAGGTGTTTTGTGATACCGCTAGTACCAGTTTCATACATGAAACATAATTGAATAATTGGATAAGTTAGATAACATCAACGACAGGTTAATTCAACTGAAGCGAAGGCCCTATCACGTACTGACCGTATTCGAAGCAAAAATGCTGGATAAATAAAAATTGAAGGGATTCCGCAACAAAATAACTATATGTACGCGTTGTGTTCGGCCTATATTACCAATTTCATACAAAAGAATGACTCAAAAATGTGTGTTACATTACAAGATACCTGAGAGAGAAATTCCTGGCAAACGACAGGTCACGTTATACATTTAAATTGGGAAGTTCAGGCAGTGCAAGGCCCCGTTTTTTTTTTAAATAATTTTTGCCTTGTTTGAAAATTTGCAGTTGGGCTGAATGTTGGAATTTGCTGGAAATTTGTGGTTAGCTGAGAGGAGACATGTTTGGTGCTTTGATTCATACCATCCTGAGCTTATCCAGTGGACAATTGTGGGCCTATGTTGAGTTGCCTTTGACGTAGTGATTTGAGGGGCACGCTGATTTCAGCTGTGCTTGGGTGTGGGGTTGGTAAGGAACCAGTTTCATAGCCAAGAAATGAGACGGGTGATGTGCTGGTTTTTCTTTTGTTGTATTTTGTGCATGGCAAATGTGCAGCTGGTGGGCGGTAGTGTTTTGTAGGGAATTGAAAAATTAGGGGATGACTGGGACTGACTAAGGCTAAGAGACTGGACAGTACGGAAACAGCACTACCGATAGTCGGAAGTATGAAGATTTACGTCCTCTGAATCTACGTCACACGTAGAGTTTGGGGTCCTTTCAAGGGTGTACTTCACGCTTATACTGTTTACAGTTGAAGAAAAAATGGTATTACGAGATAGGCTTTGCCAATGGTTCTTGTCGCCTATCGGGTCCGGTCGGCGGGAAGGGGGGGGGGAGGGGGAGCGTCAATGTCGGAGGTAAGAGTCAAGGGCTACCCCCCATCCCCTGAGGACCCTCGGGGAGGGGGAGGAGGGGGGAGCGTTAATGTCGGAGGTAAGAGTCCTGGGCTAAAGCCCCCCCCCCCCTCCCCTGAGGACCCTCGGGAGGGGGGAGGGGGAGCGTCAATGTCGGATGTAAGAGTCAAGGGCTAAAGCCCCCCCCCCCCCCACTCCCCTGAGGACCCTTCAGGCGACAAGAACCACTGGCAAAGCCTAACTCGTAATGCAACTAATAATGTCAGACGCTAACAATCCGCCGTAGATTCGCTCTCGTTCGTTGCTGGGAGTCGTTCGGCGTAAACGTAACCTAGCTACAGTTTTGGGAGCTCTCGGCGGAACCGTCACTCACTCCACAGGTGGTAATATGAGTGAAGTGTCGCTAATTAAGCGTGCTGTCTGTAAACCACGTCAGTCTCTCGCTGATATTAAGGCCCCTATCATAAAGACCAAAATACCGTCAAACTACATACCATAAAATGACATAGAAGCAATTAGAAAAGGGAAAACAGAAGAACTCCATGTGATGAAACTCTATGCTCACGCATAGGGTTCACACAATATGTTTAATACGGTACAGTTTACGATATATTTATCTATTACGTGGTGGAGTTGTAGTCGTAGTATGATAAACACACCAGACGCACGCACGTAAGGTTCTTTTAAATAAACTTCATTCAGCTGCAATCCGTCACACGTGGCTTAAGGATGTAGACAATACTGGCGTAACAGTTCCAACAATATTTTAATTCAGCGATGCGGTCTCCACACAATGCAGTTCCAAATGCACTAACACTGATACAAAGTCTCTTCTGCAAATATCCACACTGTCGACACAAAGTTCCTCACACAACGTACGCTGTATCTCTCACAATGTACACCCTATACGGGCCACGTACCTACGATAACTGTGTGTCTCTACCACTGACAATGTAAGACAATGTACATCCTAGTACCAACGTTATATAGTAAGACATTTTCTAGAATAATCCAAGACAATCATTCAACGCAACCAATCAAAATAATATACGTAACCGGAACTCAAAAATATTTAAAAAAAAACGAACTTTCTAAAAAACTACAATAGGCTACACAAATTTGGCTGCTCACTTTAGCTCCAAATCCTTGGTAAAATGACATCTCACAAAAGTATGGCAGGCAGTTCACAAACTAGTCGGAAACTTCGAGAACTACCACGATCCTTCATAACACAAGAAAACGGTTGAAGGCTTCACGCGCACAGTAAACAACTTGTTACGAAATGTCGCCAATTTACCGACGTCATACATACGAGGTCACTAGACAGTGCGACCTTTCTAGAACGTTCTGGACTAAACTTAACGTATCACAACGAAGTGAATTCCGCTCTGCGCGACAGAAAGAAAATGTTACTTAAAAAAGTACGTGAACCATAACCATGATAGCTTAAATAAATATCGGATCGTTTCCTACTATTAACACATGTATGCTCTCACAGGACAACACAACCACAATCGTAACATTATCAATGATTTGCCATTCCCTATCTCACATCTCGATGCAACATGTGACTTATTCGCTGATGACACTACCACACATACATCAAACAGTGAATTGCCAAAAATAAACGAAGTTCTCCAGCAAAGTCTTGATGAGGTTTCAGGCTGGTGCCAACATAATCATATGATAATTAGTGTCCAAAAGACAAAGAGTATGTTGATTACTTCACGCCAAAAACATCAACGTGGTCTCCTGCCCTTAACATTATACCTGAACTATGAGCCCCTCGATCAAGTTAAAAACATCGTTTACTTGGAGTCACAGTAGATAACCAGCTCAGCTGGGAACCACATATCGAAAACACATGCAAAACAATATCTAAAAATCTATTCCTGTTATCAAAACTAAGTCAAATAGTTAACACTGACACTAGAAGACTGTTTCTCCATGCCCATAATAAGACACACTGTGATTACTGCTCCACTATCTGGGATGGATGTAGTGAGGTACATTTAAAGAAACTTAACTCATTGTATCGTCGAGGGGTAAAGTTAACTGTGCCTGGTCCCTCTCCCACCGACGAAAAGTTTAGAGCCATCCGACTGCTAAACCTAAACAAATAGTTCGCATTTAATCGATGCATTCTTATGCATAAAATTCTTCACCATAAAGCCCCATCTTACCTTCGTATGTTATTTTTTTGGATAGTCAAAGACAAAACACTAGGAACAGTTTGTTACAACTACCATGGGCCAGGCTCGATATGTATATATATATATATATATATATATTATATATATATATTATATATATATATATATATATATATATATATATATATATATATATATATATATATATATATATATATATATATATATATATATATATATACTTTTAACAAAGACGTCGCCCAAAGCCAAAAAACGCACTCAATCAGAATAGCTCAAGGGACGAAATTTTTCATTAAATTCTGAGAATGCTCTTGCTACGCTAATGCCATGGAATTCCAGGCTGGTAAGCTTGCATTGTGTCATCAGGACATCAGCTGCTCTTTTTGTGACTGCATCGCCTACTGGTTCTAGAAATGAGAGGGTTAGTGGGAGAGAAGAAATGACACTGAACACCTGCTACATAAAGTAGTAGGGACTACCCCCAGGCGCCCCGCAACCCGCTGGAGAATATCCAGTCCTCACCCCGAGAGGGGAGGCTAGTGCATGAATATTCCCAAACAGATCTTGGACCTGCTGGATAGATTTAAGTTTTTGCCGCCTACAACCGGTTTTGCCCCAAGAGGGGGCGGGGGGTCGTCAGGTAGGCATACACGTAACCTGAAATTGCAAACACAACGCATGTACGAGAAGCTGCCTCCAGAAATATATATACATATATACCAGCCTGGATTTCCATGGCATTAGCACAGCATTCTCAGAATTTATTGAAAAATTATATATATATATATATATATATATATATATATATATATTATATATATATATATATATATATATATATATATATATATATATATATATATATATATATATATATATATATATATATATATATATATATATATATATATATATATATATTATTCACTGTTATTGATATGTGTGCGCATTATTTGCATTGCTTTCGTATTGTTGTTTTTTCAGTTTATTTCTTCATGTTTCGATTTATTGTGTTATTGTGTTTCTCTTACTCTTTGCTGTTAATATTTCTTTTTTTAAAAGGACAGTTTAAAAGAGAGGCGTTTTGCCTAAAACTTTATCCTGTCAATAAAAACGTTTCATCATCATCATCATCATCATCTCTCTCTCTCTCTCTCTCTCTCTCTCTCTCTCTCTCTCTCTCTCTCTCTCTCTCCCCCCTCTCCCCTCACTCTCCCTATCCGTCCATCCATCGTCGTCCCTCCGTCCATCCATCCAACATACCCGCCCTATTTTGTCCGCTTTATTTCTGAACTTCACAGGCACACACGCATGCATGCACGCACGTCAGTACACATACACACACTGTGCACACTACGGCCAACTTAACGGCTCCTCTTCTATTGAAAGATGGCATTTTATGAAGACAGATCTTATCAAATGGCTGTGCAACCAAAAAAAAAAAAAATAAATAAATAAAAAAAAAAAAATGCTCGGACCCACCTGTATCTGGCTCGACCCCCCCCCCCCCCCCCTCATTCAAAGGTGCTGCTAAAATGTTTCTACCACGATCCCAAAAATGGATTAGCTTTAATGAGTTGGCTAAAATATCTTACAGAATTTTAATTTCGTCACCATAATGTTTAAAACTGTGAACTGTAGCTGTCTTGTTGCATTCTTGCACATTTTCAAGTCAAGAGTAGGCCCTAATCTATTGGATCGTAAGGTGCAGGAACATTACTGAAAACAGCACCTTCCTAACAATTCACGGCGGTACATTTTACGAAATACTGACTAAAAATGAAGAGGTCAGAGCCAAAGCAATGCGGGTCTAAGATTTTATTATTATTTTTTTTTTCTCCATTAGAGCCATTAGAGCAGTGTGATAAAAAGCTTGAATCTCGGAGTGTAAAAGACATGAAGAGAAAAGAAAGTATATGTTTACTCTAATAAATCAAGAATAATTACACACAATTGGTCATATTTACGGTTTTATGTTTGGTTTGTTTTCAATTGTTACATGATTTTTCTTCAGATTGTTCTTTTCATGACAGTATTTGTCAAGCTTTATAAAGACTAAGTAGACTTCTTGCCCAAAGAGTCATTTGTAATGCATTGTACATCCATCTTTGTAGCAGAATGCCTAACGTTTGACACAGGCTTCACTACACTTGTAATAATTTTACGTGACATGCAAATCGATCATTACGGTTCGAAAGTCAGTTGCGGAACAAAGACTTCAGTGAATGGTGGGAAAAGCCGGGGTGGGGTCACAATGAAGCCCAAATGCGATCATCCTATGCCGGACCCTGTGAGCCCTTACTTTGACTCTCCTGTGGCGGTCACAAACAAGACCTAACTTACAGTGCCCATGCTTACGATTGTCTCAGGTGAACAAGCCAACACGGGTACTTTCACTTTCCCGCGGTTAAGCCTATATCCGCTTGGTCGCCGTGGTGACGGTAAGCTGCGCGTGCGCGGGAAGTAGTTTATTGTTAATTAAGGATCGGGGCAGGGACCGAGCGGTAAGTTGTCAACAAAGTTACCTGCCTCCCTTTCACTGATCTTCTAACACAGTAGATAGCCTCTTTTGCGCAAAGCAACCTCTAATGCATTTCAACAATCGATTATGCATGGTTTTGGTCCTGCCTGTGTTGGTTTTGCAGGCTGTGTAGCGGTGTTATCGTTATATCGACGCCGGTGTATAACCCCCTTGTTCAGCTGTTCGCAGAAATTTTCACGTCTGTTAAATACGTGTGGTGTATGTTTGTAAGTGTCGCAATGATTATTGCCATCAGAACTCTTCATACACTAAAATTATCAGGCAGTTCCTGCAGAGAAGCAGTCACAATTACGATCATAATAAACTTTGTCAAATCGGCCTTCAGGGATATTTAAATGTTTTTTGTCAAGTCTGGACACTTTAAAGCCCTATGACAAACACCTTTGCAAACCTTACAGTTACACGACAGATATCAAAGCGTACCCATGTGTAAAAATAAATCATTTATATTAAAAGGGACACAGCAGGCGTCTGATGGCGAGAAACAGGGCTCATCAGCACCCCCGCCCACCCCACCCACACCCATACCCACACCCACACACAAGCACATGCATGCTGTCACACAGTGACACATTGAATAGAAACATCCAATGCTCAGCAGAGTTTATATTTCAGCAAATGTAGAACATGAAAGGTACGTAAAAGGGGTCACATTGTTTCTTTAACCCTTTTCACCCTTTTAAATAAATTTGACTATATTGTATAGTTTAGGGTGGTGCCAGAATAGCTCGGCACGTGAGGGTGCCAGGCAATTCTGACACCACCCTTGAACTACCATGATTGATCCACATCCTGTCATAGCATCAGGCTTTCCACTAATGGAAAATTCTGTCTTTGATGGTCAAATTTTGACAATGATGGAAAGAGATGGAAGGCCATCCGTCACCAGGACAGACAAATCTTGAAAAAAATTGAACTTACCCTGCCATGTTTCAAGTACGCCATGGACTGTAGAGAGCCTTGGACGGATTTTTTGTCACGCTGTCCATTCTGATGATGGACAATTTTAACACTTTCTACCCCAGGACCGAAATCCCCAAATTTTGAAGTTGCCCTCTGAGGGACTGTATTAAAATTCTATAGACAGATTGAGCATGATAGTTCAAGGGTGTTGCCAGAATAGCTTGGCGTATATGGGTGCTAAGCTATTCTGGCACCACCCTTGAACTATCATGCTCAATCCATGTCTTGCTGTGGTGTGTTGGGGCTGAATGAGCTAAATCCTTCCATGTAACAGCGAAGAGCATAGGCAGGGTACCGCAGTGTCCCAGCCTGAATACGAGCTGACAGTGTGAAAGCATAGCACTGCTTCTGCTGTGAATGTACCCATTGGTCCATTGTTGGACATGTAGCTTGCTCCCCTTTACTTGCAGCCACTGGTACTGTTTACGTCTGCGTGCATATTGGGGTTAACTTTTGGGCTGTCCAAAGCGCTTGTTTTACACGTTACTTTCCTTTATTTTTCCACCCAGGTACGTTAAGATTGCCCCCCCCCCCCCAGGAGTTCGAGGGAATGCCCCATAGGTCTCTACCGGGAGGCTTTTTGACCAACTGCCCCCCTCCTAGCGGTGAGAGGGTCCCGGGGGCCGGCGGTGGGCACCTGAGGCCCCCCCCCCCCCCCACCGAGATCCTCGGTGGGACGCGCCCGGGGGCCGGCGGCCGGCTCCGGGGTCCATCTTCCCCGTATTAGGACGTAGAGGAGGACACTCCTGGAAGGTCCACTCTGCGGGATAGGGGGGTTAGACAACCCAGGGGGACGAGGTACCCTAGATGGCACTCCGACACCGCGTGACTCTCCGCTCGCCTGCGTACGGTCAACACCCATCAAAATAAATAGGGTACCCAGGGAGGTTTAGCATCCTTCGTCCATGCACTCCCTGGGCAAAGGAGGGTACAACACCCCCCTCCAGAGATAAACAGAAACACCACCCCCCCCCCCCTCAAACAAAAAGGACAACAGCTGGCGGAAGAAAAAAACAAACAAAACAAAACAAAACTGTGACTGTGACTACCAAAAGGAGGAACAGGAACCTACACCACCGGCCAGGAAGACGGGAATCCGGACCCCCACCGGAACTCAGGCTCTTCCCCCAACGAACCGGCCTTCTGTGGTGCGAGGTCGAACGAAGTGCTCACACTGATGAGAGGTCGAACGAAAAAGCGATGCGCGGACATCAGCGACAAACAGTCAAAATATAGACCCCCTCCCCCCCCCCCATCCCCGCCCCCCCCACCCCCCTGGACGAAATCAGCGAGAGCTGGAAGTCCCTATCCTTTTAAAATATAGTAGTAGTAATGCTCATTCAGTTCTATCATGAACAGCCTAACAGCAAGAATGGAACAGAAACTGGTGATCGCTCATTCAGTTCTATCATGAACAGCCTAACAGCAAGAATGGAACAGAAACTGGTGATCGCTCATTCAGTTCTATCATGAACAGCCTAACAGCAAGAATGGAACAGAAACTGGTGATCGCTCATTCAGTTCTATCATGAACAGCCTAACAGCAAGAATGGAACAGAAACTGGTGATCGCTCATTCAGTTCTATCATGAACAGCCTAACAGCAAGAATGGAACAGAAACTGGTGATCGCTCATTCAGTTCTATCATGAACAGCCTAACAGCAAGAATGGAACAGAAACTGGTGATCGCTCATTCAGTTCTATCATGAACAGCCTAACAGCAAGAATGGAACAGAAACTGGTGATCGCTCATTCAGTTCTATCATGAACAGCCTAACAGCAAGAATGGAACAGAAACTGGTGATCGCTCATTCAGTTCTATCATGAACAGCCTAACAGCAAGAATGGAACAGAAACTGGTGATCGCTCATTCAGTTCTATCATGAACAGCCTAACAGCAAGAATGGAACAGAAACTGGTGATCGCTCATTCAGTTCTATCATGAACAGCCTAACAGCAAGAATGGAACAGAAACTGGTGATCGCTCATTCAGTTCTATCATGAACAGCCTAACAGCAAGAATGGAACAGAAACTGGTGATCGCTCATTCAGTTCTATCATGAACAGCCTAACAGCAAGAATGGAACAGAAACTGGTGATCGACGAGAACAGCCTAACAGCAAGAATGGAACAGAAACTGGTGATCGACGAAAAAGAGACGGAGCACGACTCCCAAGGAGAAGAAGATGCAACAAGCCAAGATGAAATTGTGGCTAGCCAAGCCCGCCTACTGGAACATCGACAGAGAAAACGCGTGGCCGAAAAGAAGGAGGCATTGGATTTGACAGGGCGTTCGAATTTGGACATCACCCTACCGTCAACTTCGTCATCCTGGGGAGCGCCAGCCGCCGCACCAAGGAGCGCCCACCTTGAACACATACAAAACATCTCGTATATGTTCAAAAATAGAGAAAGCCGATGCTGTACCGTGACAGCGGGGATGGACCACGAAATCAAGTACGGAAAGCCATGTGGAATCTTCGAGATCCACATCATAGCCCACAAAGCATACCTCGGCGGTACTCATCGCCAGAAAGACGAAGACCATAAAACGCTCTCAGCAGCACTCAAAGAATGCGAAAGCTTGGTCCGTGAGAAGATCCTCAAAACGGGAAACCGCCGTACAGTCGACAAGAAAACGGACGAGCTTAACAAAGCCATCAAAGCCGCCCGTACCAATCTAAAAGGAGAACCGCTTTAAGCTTTCGCGGACCGAGTTCCAAACCTTGGAAGCTAAAGAAACCAGAAGTATCGCCGAATACAAGGCGAAGCTGCACCGAAAGGCGTCAACAGCACCCCGCTCGTGGTTGGGCGGGAAATTTTTTCCGTAATCCAACCTTGTCGAAACCGACAGAAAAAGGCCCTTTTAAGGGCCACAAAACTGTCCCAAGAACGGTCACTCTGTTCCTCCACAATCATGGTCAAATAAGGCTATTTTAATTAACAAAAGAAATTCAGCTATTTTAACTCACGAATAAAAGAGAGCGCTAAAGCCCGAAAATAGCCCAAAAAAAATCAAAAGGGCACCACGCCACGCCAAGGCAGCGAGCGAGCCAAGGCACACGTTACGCTACCAAACACAGCGAGCGCCCCCGACGCCGCGAGGGCCCACCAATGGCCCCCACATAGTCCCACCACTCGTGCGGCAACCGGCACAGCAGAAACATGACACGACGTAGCAGCGCTCAACGCAAAGTAGCAAGAGCTCAACAACGGAGCCAAAACTCCTACATCGAGAAAAAGACAAAACAACGAACGGTTAAACTAAATAAAGCCAAACAGTTCGTAACCAACCTGTCTGATATCCAAATAACAGACGCACAATACCTCGCGCTATCCAAAGGAATAAAATTCATTCCGACTCCGCACTGAGGCCGGGAAGTTACGAGTTACTTCTTAGAGCTTGCCCGAAAAATGCGGTGTAGATACCACTATAGCGCACATGGGGAAGAAACACCGCTACACCCATTCAGAATCAAATCTGGGCATGAGTCTCCTAAGGGAAACAACGCCTTAGAAACGTACACCAGCAACACCAGGGAAGAGTTATCCCACCCGCTACAACGGATCCACATTAACTCATTCTACCCCAACACCGAAATCCTCAAATTTTGCCGTTGTTCTCTGAAGACTGCATTACAGTGCAGGACACGGATCGACCATGATAGTTCAAGGGTGATGCCAGAATAGCTTGGCGCCCATAGGCGCCAAGCTATTCTGGCATCACCCTTGAACTATCATGGTCGATCCTTATCTTGCTGTGGTGTGTCTGGGGTAGAATGAGTTAAACCAAACTTCACAAAAGAAGAACGTGAAGCTATCCCCCAACTGAAAACAAATAAGGACATAGTCATCAAAAAGGCAGATAAATGCTCAACAATAGTCCTCCAAAACAAGAAAGACTATACACAAGAAGCGGAAAGACAGCTAGCTCGGAGGTATCCACTACCAAATGATACCCCCGCCTAACATGAATGACTTACACAGTAAAGTCATGGAAACAATACACCAACTGTACAAAAGAGGGCAAATCGACGAGATAACATACAGATTCCTGCTACAATCTAGAACCACAAAAGACCCTGCTCACTTGTACACCCTTCCAAAAACGCATAAACTAGCGCCTGAACAGCTCAGGGAGGCCGAAGACTCCAGTCTAACTGACGAGCTTAAAGGTTAGGCAGACCGATCATATCACAAATATCAACGCCGACCTACTACATCGGGCATCTAGTAGATTTCTATCTCCTTCCCTTCGTGAAGAAATTGCCGACCTACTTGAAAGACACACCGACGCTGATCAGAATCTTGGAAAATTTGTCCTTTGAAAGAGACATAAAAATATGCGTATACGACGTGTCAAACATGTACACAGTCCTAGACCAAGATGCGCTCCTACAGGCCACAAAAGAGGCCCTCCCATCATCACTGAAATGTCCACCGATGCCAGAAGTCAGAAAAGAAGTAATAGTCGACCTTCTTGAACTGATGCTTAAAAACAACATCTTCACTTTTAACGGTGAACACTACAAACAAACAATTGGATGCGCCATGGGACAAGTCCTCGCGCTGGGACCATATGGCGTTGAGGCGCGTCCCCTGGGTGGTGGATAGGGGGTCCCTCGTGAGAGGGGTGCACCGAATGAAATAAGGTGCCGTGAACCAACATGGTCTAAGGGAAGGTGACCCCGACAGAAAACCCCTGGTCCTCCTAGTAAGGGGGTTGGGCGTGGGGGTAGCTTCCCCACCCTGCAAAAAAGGAAATAGCTACAAAAACGCCGACGAAAAGACTAACAGTAATTCCATTCCTGGAGGAGGAAGGTTCTTCTACCAGAAGACTTATGACGTCCTGTGGTGAAAGCCGGAAGTCTTCGGAAGCCACAGGACCGAGCCGCCTCTCTCTATCCAGGGATACAACCATGGATACATGGAACGTCAAGACCATGTACCAGAGCGGCAAGGCCGCCCAGATAGCAGCGGAAATGCAAAAGTACAACCTTTCCCTGCTAGGTATCAGTGAAGCCAGATGGACGCAGTCTGGCCAGAAAAGGCTGTTAAGTGGGGAGATGATTCTGTATTCAGGTCATGAAGAGGAGAATGCCCCCCATACAGAAGGTGTAGCATTCATGCTGTCGCCAGTGGCACAGAGCGCGCTGATGGGCTGGGAACCTCTTGGGCCAAGAATTATCACAGCAGCCTTTAGAACCAAGAAAAAGCTCAAGCTGAACGTCATCCAGTGTTATGCGCCCACTAATGACAGTGAAGAGGAAGAGAAACAAGAGTTCTACGACCGACTCCAGAGTGCCTTGGACAAATGTGCGGAGCGAGACATCACCATCGTCATGGGCGATTTTAATGCCAAAATAGTGGAGGACAACACCGGATACGAAGAGGTGACGGGGAGACAGGGACTAGGCTCGGAGATGAGTGAGAACGGGGAGAGGTTTGTAGACTTTTGTGCTCTAAACCGACTTGTCATTGGAGGCAGCATCTTCCCACACAGAAGAATACACAAAGCAACTTGGGTCTCACCTGACCATACAACAGAGAACCAAATAGACCATATCTGCATTAGCAAGAAATTTAGAAGATCCCTTCAAGATGTTCGAGTGAGGAGGGGAGCAGATGTCGCCTCCGACCACCATCTGCTTACCTTAAGAATGAAGCTCAAGCTAAAGAAAAGCCGCACAGAGACAACAAGAAGACAGCGCTATAATGTAGGCCTCCTGAGAGAAACTGGAGTTAGAGAAGAGTTTAAACTGGTGCTGTCCAACCGGTTTCAAGCGCTACAGGAGCTAGTAAATGAAGAGGAGGCAGTCACCACAGAGCAGCAGTGGAAGGCAGTTAGAGAGGCACTGAACTCAACCTGCAAAGACACTGTAGGGTTCAGGAAACACCATCACAAGGACTGGCTGTCGGCACAGTCCTTGAAGAAGATAGAAGTGAGGAAGCAGAAGAAAGCAGCTGTCAACAACAGTCGCACAAGAGCAGCCAAAGTAAGGGCACAGGGGGAATACTCGGAAGCCAACCGCGAGGTGAAGAGTAGTATCAGGGCAGACAAGAGGGCCTACACAGACAGCCTGGCAGCAGAGGCAGAAAAGGCAGCAGGCAGCGGCAACATGAAACAGCTCTACGACATTACCAGAAGATTGTCAGGCAAGTATGGCCATACAGAAAGACCAGTAAAAGACAAAGAAGGCAAGCCTATTGCAGACAGAGCAGACCAACTCGACAGATGGGCCGAGTATTTTGAAGAGTTACTGAACAGACCGAGCCCACCCGACCCCCCAGACATACAGCCGGCAGAGACCGACCTACCCATCAGCTGTGACAGACCCAGCCGGGAAGAGATCAGAAGAGCAGTGGCATTCTTGAAGAACAGCAAAGCAGCAGGCCCAGATGGCATCCCAGCGGAGTCTCTGAAAGCAGACCTAGAGACAACAGTGGAGATGCTGTATCCACTGTTTGGAAAGATCTGGGAAGAGGAGGTGATGCCGGCTGACTGGAAGGAGGGGTACCTAATCAAACTTCCCAAGAAAGGCGACCTCAGCAAGTGTTCCAACTACAGAGGAATCACCTTGCTGTCAGTACCAGGAAAGGTCTTCAACAGGATCATCCTGGAGAGAACGAAGAGCTCCGCTGACCCCCAGCTGAGAGACCAGCAAGCAGGATTCAGGAAGAACCGATCATGTGCAGACCAGATCGCCACTCTCCGCATCATCGTGGAACAGTCTCTGGAGTGGAGCTCCCCGCTGTACGTCAACTTTGTGGATTATGAGAAGCATTTGACAGTGTGGACCGAGAGACTCTGTGGAAACTCCTACGACACTACGGTGTACCCACAAAGCTCGTCCGCCTGATCAAGAGCAGCTACGATGGCATGACATGTCGCGTGATCCACGAAGGGCAGTTCACCAGGGAGCTCCAGGTCAGAACCGGTGTCAGGCAGGGGTGTCTGCTGTCTCCGTTCCTCTTCCTACTGGCCATAGACTGGGTCATGAAGATGACCACAGAGCACAGACGAAGTGGAATACAGTGGACACTGTGGACACAGCTTGACGACCTCGATTTTGCAGACGACTTGGCATTACTGTCCCACACTCATCAACAAATGCAGGACAAGACCACGAGGCTTGCTGACATCTCGTCCCAAGTGGGCCTCACCATTCACAAACAGAAAACAAAGACAATGAGGCTGAACGCAACCAGGGAAGAACCAGTCTTGCTTGCTGGCACCCCGTTGGAGGAGGTGGAGTCCTTCACATATCTCGGGAGTATCATAGACAAAAAAGGCGGCACTGATGCAGATGTCAGAGCACGAATTGGTAAAGCCAGAGCAGCCTTTCTCCAGTTGAAAAAAGTGTGGAGCTCCAGAGAGCTGTCACAACACACCGTCCGTATTTTCAACTCCAATGTAAAAGCAGTTCTCTTATATGGAGCAGAGACTTGGAGATTGACAAAAACCACAGTCAACAGAGTACACACCTTCATGAACAGTTGCCTTAGAAGAATTTTGAAAATCCACTGGCCAGAGAAGACCAGCAACGTCAGACTCTGGGAGAGAACAGAGCAGATAACAGCAGAGAATGAAATTGGGCGAAGAAGATGGGGATGGATCGGTCACAGTCTGAGAAAGCCAGCTTCCAGTATCACTAGGCAGGCATTGTCATGGAACCCCCAGGGAAAGAGGAAAAGAGGTAGGCCGAGAAACTCCTGGCGTCGAGACCTCCAAGCAGACATCAAGAGACTGGGAACCACCTGGAGTAAAATCGAAGAAGAAGCACAGGACAGGAGTTGCTGGAGGTCTCTCGTCGACGGCCTATACCCGGGTAGGGGTGACAGGTGTAAGTAAGTAAGTAAGTATGGGACAAGTCCCGTCACCATCCTGTAGTGACCTCCTAATGGCGAGCATCTTAAATAACGTAACAGACAGCTTTACCCACAAGGACTCAATTCTACACCACTGGCGATACCGTGACGATGGACTAATAATTATGAGAGCAGAGGAAGAAACAATTCACCAATACTTCGCTCTTGCTAACTCACATACGGAAGGCATTAACTTCACGTATAAAATCAGCGACACAGAAACCACATTCTTAGACATAAGAATGTACAAAGGGGAAAAGTTCCAACAATCAGGACATTTGGACATCAAAATGTACAGGAAACCAACTGAAACGTACCAGTACCTACACCACCTGTCGGCCCACCCACCAGCAGTTTTCAAAGGACTCTCTCACTCTCTCTCTCTCTCTCTCTCTTGGCTTGACTTCGCGAACGAAGATTCTATAGGGCTTGCCCACGTCGTCTGTAAGCATTTTCGTGGCTGCGGAGGCCAATCCGGGACAGGCAGGTTCGACCGCAGTGGCTGCAGGGGAAGGTCTGGTCAGGGTTCTGAGTTACGACAACTCTGTTTTTTCTTCTGAGCCGCTTGTCCTTAAGGTTAGCTCTGCGAGAGTCCTCAAAGGAGACGGCTGCCTTGTGAATGGTGGAGCGCCAGGTGTCACGGTCCGCAGCAAGCGAAGACCACAGGCGGTGGTCGATTTGGCAGGTACTAAGTGACTTCTTGAGACCGTCTTTGTATCTCTTCTTTGGTGCCCCTCTGTCTCGGTGTCCAGTGGCGAGCTCGCCGAACAGAGTGATCTTGGGTAGGCGATGATCCTCCATCCTGGAGACGTGCCCCGCCCAGCGAAGCTGTGTCCGCAGCAGCAAAGTCTCGATGCTCACAGTTTCCGCCTGTTCAAGGACCTCGACGTTGGTGACATAGTCACTCCAGTGAATGCCCAGGATGGTACGCAGGCAGCGCTGGTGAAAGCGTTCGAGGAGTCGTAGTTGGCTGCGGTAGAGGGCCCAGGACTCGGAACCGTACAGCAAGGTGGTGAGGACGACAGCTCTGTACACGCTGATCTTGGTGCCTTTTTTCAGCTGTTGATTGTGCCACACCCGCTTGAATAGTCGCCCGAAAGCACTGTTCGCTTTTGCCAGCCTGTTGTCCAGCTCCTTGTCCAGCTTGGTATCTGACGTGATGATGCAGCCAAGGTAGGTAAACTGGTGTACAGACTTCAGTTCGGACTCGCCGATGGTGATGTGGGGAGGGCGATGCTCTTCCTTGGGTGCTGGCTGATGAAGGACCTCTGTCTTTTTCAGACTGACCTCAAGTCCAAAGAGCTGGGCGGCATCTGCGAAGCAGGACGTAATGCGCTGCAAGGCTCTCTCTGTGTGTGCAACGAGGGCAGCGTCATCAGCGAAGAGCAGCTCACGAATCAGTTGGTCTAGGGTTTTCGTGTGGGCCTGCAGTCGTCTGAGGTTGAACAGGCTGCCATCGAGACGATACCTGATGTACACTGCGTCGTCATCGTCGAGGTCCACTGTGGCCTGCTTCAACATCATGCTGAAGAAGATGGTGAAGAGGGTCGGTGCCAGCACGCAGCCTTGCTTCACGCCGTTGCGAATGGGGAATGGTTCTGAGAGGTCACTGTTTAGTCTGACCTGGCCTTGCTGGTCCTCGTGGAGCTGGACGATCATGTTGAGGAACTTTGGGGGACAACCTAGTCGCTCCAGGATCTGCCACATACCTTGCCTGCTTACAGTGTCAAACGCTTTTGTTAGGTCGACAAACGTTACGTACAGCCCTTTGATCTGCTCGCGGCACTTCTCCTAAAGCTGTCTCAGCACAAAGACCATATCGGTGGTACTCCTGTTGGCTCTGAAGCCACACTGGCCCTCTGGGAGGTGGTCTTCAGCGATGGCAGGTACCAGCCGATTCAGGAGCAACCTTGCGAGAATTTTCCCGGCAATGGACAGCAGGGTAATTCCACGATAATTAGAGCAGGCAGACTTCTCTCCTTTGTTCTTGTACAGGGTGATGATGACTGCATCACGGAGATCCTTTGGTAGTGTTCCTTTTTCCCAGCAGCAGAGAAAGAGGCCGTGGAGCTTGTTGTGCAGTGCTGGGCCTCCATGTTTCCAGATCTCTGGCGGGATTCCGTCAATGCCTGCTGCTTTGCCACTCTTGAGCTGCTGGATGGCTGTGAGGGTCTCTTCGGCGGTGGGCGGTTCGTCCAATTCAACCTTTAGTGGAAGGTGTGGGATTTGGAGGATGACTGTTTCTTGAACAGTGCGTTCAGCGCCGAAGAGGTTCTGAAAGTATTCCGACCAGCGGTTCAAGATGGAGTTATTATCTGTGAGGAGTGCCTGTCCATCAGCGCTTCGCAGGGGACTTTGTACCAGGTGCCTAGGGCCATACACTGCTTTCAGTGCTTCGTAGAAGCCCTTGTAGTCACCGTTGTCAGCGCAGAGCTGGGTCCTCTGTGCGAGTCTGGACCACCACTCGTTCTGGAGCTCTCTAAGCTTGAGCTGGAGACTGCTGCAGATGAGGCGGAAGGCAGACTTCTTCACAGGGCAGGAAGGCTGGGCTAGGTGGGCCTGGTGGGCGGCTCTTTTTTTTGCTAGAAGTTCCTGGATCTCTACGTCGTTTTCGTCAAACCAGTCTTTGTTCCTCTTTCTAGCAAAGCCCAAGACTTCCACAGAGGATTTTACAATAGCAGTTTTCAGTTGTTCCCAGAGTGTTTCAGGGGAGGAGTCTGCTGGATCAACTGTGTCTTTGAGTATGCGCTGTAAATCGGCCTGAAGGGCAGCTTTCTTGTCGTCACGCTGAAGGCTGGCAACATCAAGCTTTTTCTTGGGGGGGGGGGGGGGGAGGGGGGGCCCTTTCTTGGGTTTCAGCTTGAGGCGGAGCCTGAGTTTGCAGCGAACAAGGCGGTGTTCAATGTGGCACTCTGCGCTGGGCATCACTCTGGTGAGGAGGACGTCACTGCGGTCCCTCTGACGCACTAGGACACAGTCGATAAGGTGCCAGTGCTTGGAGCGAGGATGCATCCAGGTGGTCTTTCGACTGTCCTTTTGCTGGAAAGTAGTGTTGGTGATGACAAGTTGCTGCTCTGCACAGAGCTCCAACAGTAGGCGACCATTGTCATTTGTTTTCCCAACGCCATGCTTGCTGAGGACTCCTTTACAGGCTTCAGAGTCTTGGCCCACTCTGGCGTTGAAGTCGCCAAGGATGATGACTTTGTCGTCTGCAGGGGTGCTCTGCAGGAGGCTGCGCAGGTCAGAGTAGAACTTGTCTTTTTCTGCAGGCTCTGCCAGGAGGGTTGGGGAGTACACACTGAGAAGGGTGACGTATTGCTGGTGTCTCAGTGGGAGGCGCATGGACATGATGCGGTCGGAGTGACCCGTTGGTAGGATTTCCAACTTAGTCGCAATGGGGGTCTTCACCATGAAGCCCACGCCTGAGAGCCGTCTTTCTGATGCAGGCCTGCCTGACCAGTAGAGGGTGTAGCCAGCGCCAAGTTCTTGGAGGCTGCCTTTCTCCGGAAGGCGTACTTCGCTGAGCGCGGCGATGTCGATGTTTAACCTCCGCAATTCATGGGCAATGAGGGCGGAGCGACGTTCAGGGCGTCCGCTGTCTGCTGTGTCGAGCATGGTTCGGATGTTCCAGCATTCTACGTTGAGTCCGGTCGTGGTCGTCATGAGAGTGGATCCATTGTTTTTTCTTGTTTTCTGACCGCATGAGAAGATGCCCGTTGACCGCGGCTAGCCAACTGGGGTTACGAGGGGATGAGCTTTGGTTAGGCCATCTTTTCTAGGCCCCTCTCCATGTGGAGCAAGCAGTGCTGTCCCTAGAGAAGTCTGCTTGGTCGTTCAGGGTGTGCCGAGTGACGTTGTCATCCCCAGGTCAACATCAGGCGACCAATATCCTGAACCGCCTGCATGCAGGTTTGAGACTGCGGCTTCCAGTGACATCTTTCACCTGCCGTTTTGCCCCTTGCCCATCGCTACAGGACTTGGAAAGTTCAGTGTCATAGTCCGTGGGCGTTTCCTAAAGCCTGCGCGGTGGATCTTTTTGGTGGAGTGCAGTGTGCGCAGTACTGGCCCCACCCTTTAAACCCTTGGTTTGTTTGCCATGGCCTAGCAAGCTGGGACGGTGGCATCGAGGTCTTCGGGTCGTAGGTTTTATATCAGACTGTCCTTGTCTTAGTCTCTGGCTCAACAGCCTTCCCCGGAGACACGGGGGCTTTGATGTCAGGGGTTTCCTCCTTTTGCCTTTCCGCAGCCAAGCGGCCGGGCCTGCAAGGCACGAGGGGACTCGTGGGGGCCGGGGTCGTCTATGTCCCGTACAGATATGAACATCTGCCCACTGCCCAGACGGTGACACCAGAGGAAAAAAATCCATAGCCGGAACCCGGTATCGAACCTCGCACCTTTGGCATTGGAGGCAGACGCCTTAACCACTGCGCCACTTCCCCGCCTAAAGGACTAGTAAAAGGGGAAACACTCCGCATCGCAAGAAACTGCTCCAACTCAGCCGAAAGAAACGAAGAAATCGACCTGTTCCATACCAAACTACGAGCGAGGGGCTACGGGCAAACCGAGCTAACCGCCCTCTCAGCTCAAATCCTCGACACATCAAGGGAGACGTTAATACAAGAAAACCCGAAGGGGAAGAAAAAGAAACAAACATCCCCCCCGCTGGTATTAACTACCAAATATAACCCAGCCACCACTGAAAGGTCTGTCAAGAGCCATCAAAAAACATTGGACCAAAATCAGGAATGAGCCGGAATGCAGGAACATCTTCGCGACACCCCCTCTGATCGCATATAAAAGACACACAAATCTAGGAGACAGCCTGGGCTAATCTCCTCAAAACTTAAATAATGAGGAATCAAGAATTGAGCAAAATCACGGGAAACAACCCCAGTACAAGGCATACAAGCGCACTGCCACAATTACCTCCCTCATTGTGTCGACCCGAGGTGGATAACTTCACCCAACGAAGCAAACTAAGCTTCTCACCCTCGGTCAAATAAGACGAGGAAAAAGAAAAATCTTGGTAAAACGCCAAAAAAACAAAACAATTAAGAAACATGCCCCCAAAACCAGGGGCAAACACATCTGACCCGATAAGTAAATCGGTATTAAATGTAGGACACTGAAACAACAACAGCCAAAAACTGCTGTGAACTGAAAGTGGATGTCTCAAACGGGTTGGTCCGCTGACGAGAGGAGTACCGGCTACGAAAGCAAAACGTCCTCGAAACACACCTCATTCTTAAACACAAAAAAACTGACTGACTTGTTGTGAGAAAAGAGTGTGTCCGGCCGGCCGAAACAAACAGGTCACTTCATCGGATAGTGTGCGATGTGATACACTTTATTACAAGCCTTTCTCCAGTTGAAAAAAGTGTGGAGTACCAGAGAGCTGTCACAACACACCAAAGTCCGGATTTTCAACTCCAACGTAAAAGCAGTTCTCCTATATGGAGCAGAGACTTGGAGATTGACAAAAACCACAGTCAACAGAGGGACAGATCTTCATAAACAGTTGCCTTAGAAGAATTTTGAAAATCCACTGGCCAGAGAAGATCAGCAACGTCAGACTCTGGGAGAGAACAAAGCAGATAACAGCAGAGAATGAAATTGGGCGAAGAAGATGGGGATGGATTGGTCACAGTCTGAGAAAGCCAGCTTCCAGTATCACTAGGCAGGCATTGTCATGGAACCCCCAGGGAAAAGAGGAAAAGAGGCAGGCCGAGAAACACCTGGCGTCGAGACCTCCAAGCAGACATCAAGAGACTGGGAACCACCTGGAGTAAAATCGAAGGAGAAGCACAGGACAGGAGTCGCTGGAGGTCTCTCGTCGACGGCATATACCCGGGGAGGGGTGACAGGCGTAAGTAAGTAAGTAATGAGGATCTGTGCCTCTTGCTGACACCACTTTGTATCCATGCAGCTTGGACGGCTGGGATCTTTGGCGATGAATTAATGGAGGTTTCAGAAGCGTAATCTGCATCCACTCACAGTGAAAGAGTTAATAAGCGTAAATTCAGCACCAGGACAATGTGGACACAATAAGCTTGTTCTAATTGATGGCTTCCAGGGGCAGTTTTATGTCTGTTTCTGGCCGTCTTTCCTGAATCGCTGGTTTACTTGTTGTCTTGTTTCAGTTTATCATTTGTTGTCATAGGTAGCAATTTTTCATTGTCTCTGTTTTATCTCTTATTTATTTAATTTTAATTTTTTGCTTTACAGTCTACTTTGCTAATAACAAGGTCGGATATAAAGAAAGTCCAATATGACAATACTTTTTCAGAGGTCCCAGCACAGCACTCTTTCTATATAAATTACTTTGATAATGACGAACTTTGGCTCTAACAACAAGGAAAACCGGGTCCCCTGGTGATTTGTTGTATCCAAAGGTTATTGTATTTTCGTATTGTAGTGGCTTTTGTATCAACATTTTGATAAAGTCAAACCTGTGTAATGCGGCTACCCAAGGAACCATTAATCCATTTAGCTCTGGGACCCTGCAGCAGGAGATGGACTGATCATGATAATTCAAGGGTAGTGCCAGATTGAGCTTGGCGCCTTCAGGCGCCAAGCTCATCTGGCACTACCCTTGAATTATCATGATCAATCCATCTCCTACATGTAACTGGTACATGGTCGTTAGACAATACCTTGACAAGTTTGGAAATGCGCCTGTGGAGTTAAGGGGGTTAAAACGCGGTCACCTTAGACAAGTGGCCTTTTTACGCAGGCTCATCTACGTAACAGAACACCAAGGGACCAAAACTGGATGGCCTGTTAAGACAGGTGGGTGGCTTTACAGGTGGTCACTTGGACAGCTGTAACTTGACACGCCGAATAACAACTCATGATTGTCGTTGTCTTCTACAGGAGAGGAGTATGTGAAAGTGGTGCTGCATGAAGGCCGACTGGTGGGAGCCATTTTGATCGGAGAAACGGACTTGGAAGAGACTTTCGAGAATTTGGCGCTGAACAGAACAGACCTGACTCCGTTCAAGGATCATCTGTTGGACCCAGCTGTCGACATTGATGACTTCTTCGACTAAATCGGAAGTTTCCTGTCAACAAGATATGTCTGCAAGAGGCATAGATCCTAATGAGTCCCTGCATGCAAGGGCTCATGAGGATCTATGCCTCTTGCTGACTGCAGGGGCTTATGTGCATCTATGCCTCTGCAGGGGCTTGTGAGGATCTGTACCTCTTGCTCCTGTGTTTACAAACTGTGAATGAACACATGAAGGCAGTCATTGTCTGTGAGGTGTGTGCGTATTTTCAAAGAATTGTCTTAACCCATTTAATGCCACTGCCACATTTCGCAAATTTGGGTGTCTCTTAACAACAATGTATGAGTTCCAGGAGATGGATCGACCATGATAACTTAAGGGCAGAGCCAGCTTAGCTCTGCACCATTATGCAACAAGCTTATCTGGCACTAACTAGCCTTGATTTATCATGGTTGAGTCATCTTCTGGTGTAGTATGTTGGGCCTACATGATTTAACCATAGGTAACTTTGAGCTGAAATCTAAGTCAAGCAAAAGGCCAGTGTCATACAATTGGGGGGTTTGAAGACTGCATAGCAGTTCGTGCAGGAGGTTGATTATTATAGTTGAAGAGTTGTCTTAGAATAGTCTGCCCTGAGGCTGTTCTGGCTGTACTCTTGAGTTATCATGGTGAATCCATCTTCCCCTAATACTGATTTGACGGAGAAGGGACGCATAATGAGATTACCATGGAGTAATATCCACTGAAACTAATACATACAGCAGAACCTGTATTGAGCGACCACCCTAATGAGCGACCACCTGTCATTACCCCTTGTAGCCCCAAGGTCCCATTTCTTACATTTGGGAGGTGTTGCCTAATGACTATGTACCAGTTGCAGGAGATGGATTGACCATGATAATTCAAGGGTAGTGCCAGATTAGCTTGGCGCCTGAAGGCGCCAAGCTAATCAGGCACTACCCTTGAATTATCATGGTCAATCTATATCCTGCTGTAGGGACTCGGGGCTAAATGGGTTAAAAGCCATATTTTCTTGTAAAAAAAGCTGGTTTCTGTAAACAAGTTCGACTGTACTTGGGGTAATAAAAAACATTGTTTTGTTTCGGGTAAATACCCTTTGTCAAAATAGACAAACAGAGACATTAGCCGCTACTTATTTTCATATGCAGAAGGAATGTGGCAACTCTTGCAATTGTTTTGTTTGTGCACATGCATGTGTGTGCTCCTGTTTTGAGAAGAGTCTTAGACTCTCCAGTCACACTTTAACCTTTTGGACGTCGGTAGGTGTTTTTGTTGCAATGATTCCTGCAGGAGTCATCGCAAAAATAATGGTTAACGACACCCAAAGAGTTAAAAACCCTGCTCTCTTTTGACTTTCCAACCTAAAGTAACAGTGTGCATGCTGTTCAATGACGGACTGACATTTGAGTTATCAGGTATTAGAATGCTAGCATTGTTGTCAGAGTTATGCCTCTGTACTGATTTGAGTATTGAGACTGGTATCAGCAGAACCTGTTTTGAAGCCCGACCTCGTAGCCACCTAAATGCTGGTCTTTAATGACAGGTGACACTTTTTGCCCTTTAGGCATCTCTTGTGAGAGCACCTGTTTTTTTTTTAATACCACTTTTTCTCTGCATGAAAGGTGTTTGCTCACATCAGGTTTTACTGTATTGATGACGTAAAATGGCACCTCCTTACTATCATCCATTTACTGATTTATGTTGTGACGTTGACGTTTGTTACGATGAGAATATTGACACGTATGCTCAGTTATTTGTGACATAAACTATCGCCCCTATTTTATTCAGCTTTTTACTATCAGCGGCACAAAATCTTGTCTCACTAGATTTACTGCAGTATCAGAGCCAGTCTGAAATTATGTTTCCGCTGTCAGCTTAGATTCACTTTCATGTAACCCCATCGGCTTGGGGCGCACATATTATATGAGTAAGGCTTCGCAAGAGACATAGATCTTCATGAGCCCCCGCAACTGCAGGGGCTCATGAGGATCTATGCCTCTTGCATTTGGATTTTGTTCCCGAGAAACAGGTTAATAACTTGATCCATTTCGCCCAGATGCACTACAGTAGGAGATTGATCGACCATGATGATCCAAGGGTAGTGCCCAATTAGCTTGGTGCCTGATAGCGCCAAGCTAATCTGGCACTACCCTTGTATCATCATGGTCGATCCATCACCTGTACTTGGTACCTACTCATCAAGTAACAACTCCAATATTTGAGAAATGCGAGCTTGGGTTAAATGGATTAATATTCTATCAAGGTTGTCTGTGAGTATAATGAGATACCATGTGACATTCATGTGTTTGTTGAGATGATGTAAATGCATGCACAGATTGGTACCGACAGAATTTCAATCGAAGCAGTGTTATATATTTGATGCATTGCCTTTGGAACTTCAAACTGTGATTATAGCTTGGCGCCTTTAGTTGCCAAGCTAATCTGGCACTACCCTTGAATTATCATGGTCAAGCCATCTCCTGCTGTAGGGATCCGGGGCTAAAATGGTTAACAAGAGACATAAATCCTCATGAGCCCACCGCGACTACAAAGGGGGGGGGGGAGGGGGGGGGGCTTATGATGGTTTATGTCTCTTGCACGGCAGCTGGGCAGCATTGGTCTTGCCCCTGCATTTGAGGGGTTAACGACTTCACAAACTCTGATGCCGATTCTGATGATCATTATTGCTCGTTCTGTTCGAAGAGCCGGAATTCTGTTCGGTCTTCCAGAAACTGACTTCGTTTGGCTTCCTGTCAACCTCACGCGTTAACAAATGTTTTATTCGAGGCGTGCTGCATCGGGATACGCGGCATGGCTCGAATGCGTTTTCGGTCGAGTCAACCTTGGTGACATTCATGATCCTTCATCGGAGTAGTATACAGGTAAATGTTGCGATCTATACCGTTAGTAGTTACTCGCAAGAGGCTTAGATTCTCATAACCCCTTGCTGCGCAAGGGCTCATGAGAATCTATGCCTCTTGCAGATGGCTGACTAATCAAGCTGCCGAGAGACTGTTGCAGCTACTTTAGGAGGAAACGCCTAGTGAGAGAAACTAGAGGTTTTTGTGGGAGCTTGTGAAAAAATGGGGACCAGCTCCCGTCCCCAGAATTGCCCACCGCCGCACTGTCCGTTCGAGGGTGTCGGATTACTGTTTGCATTCATGTGGAGGATTTAAATTCATTTAAGGTTTGACCCGTTCCTCTTCAAAGCCACACAAGCCGCTCCTGGGCAGCAAACATTGTGCTGGTACCCTCCCGCTTTCAGTCGTGGAGATTTAGATGACAAGCTCAGGTTGCCTGTGTTAGTGTATGATTTTGGACCTGTCGACAAAGAGTCATAAGGTCCACAATCAGGGATCGGTACCATGTGAACATCTTTAGGAGATTTTCTTTTCTTTATTACTGTATCTCCTTCTCACTTTTATAACGTGAGTCGAAGAATTCATGATGAGTGCCTGCGCCTACAAAAGCATCATTGTGAACACTGATCTCCTGTAACATGCACGGGTTAGAAGAAGATCTTTGGGTTTAAAGCAGACCTGTGGAAATCAAGTATGATTAGAAAACTAAGTTTGTACAGTTGCCTTTGTTAAGGTTTATCTGACCCCGTTTGACACAAGTCTCTGACTGTAGATGATACATCTCAGAAAAACTGAATATCCAGCGGCTGAGAAAACGTATTTAACATGTAGAATTGAAATTGTTTCAGCTACAGCTACTTAGCTGAAGAAAGGTCGGGTCAATGATAGTTAAAGGGTAGCGCCAGATTAGCTTGGCGCCTTTAGGCGCCAAGCTAATCTGGCACTATCCTTGAACTATCATTCCCCGATCTGTTCACCCAGCAGGTACACGGCTTCATTTTGAGATGTACTGCTCCTTTAATTTGGAATTCCTTACCGATTGAGCTGAGAAATGCCTCCCCCCCCCCCCACCCCACCCCCCCCCCCCCTTACGCAGTTCAAAGCGGCAAAGATAAAAACTGACTTACTTTTTCTTTTTCTCGCAGACTTTCGTGTGATCCCTAGGGTTTTCTGTACACCCTCCCTCCCCCCTCTTGCATAGTATGTGTGTGTGTGTCGTTTTTTCCTGCGCATTGAGTTATATTATAAATATGAAAAATGCGCCATATAAACACCATGTATTATTATTTTTTTTAAAACTGACGTCCCTCATAGGATTTGGGGAAGACTCACTCCGGTCGCTGTGGATCTTTGCACCTAGCAGGAATTTGCTTTACTTGCCAGCTCGCTAACCATTTTTGCTTGTTTGCCTGGTAAAAACCTCCAGCTTTTAGCAGACTTGCTCTGAGGTGACGATAGACCCACAGTTCCTTTCGCGGCACATTTTTGTCGCTAATGTTTGGTTTGCTACTTGTTAGCACAGCGTTCGTTTTCCTTCAGAAATTGTAACGTTTGTGTATTCAGTCATTCATACCTGATAATGACTTTTTTTTATTTCTCAGACCGATATGAAGAGAGCTTTTGACGATTGGGTGGATTGTTCAGTGGTTGTGCCAGATTAGCTTGGCATGTAAGGGTTGTGTGCCTACCTTCTAAGGTGATAATAGTTCAAGGTCATGATAGTTCAAATGTAGTGTCGGATTTGCTTGGCGCCTGAAAGGCTCCAGGCTAATCTAAACTGCTCTTGAGATATTATTCCAGTCTGTCTCGCGCTGTAGATGAATGCCCCTAAAACTGAATGCTGGTAATATTAAAAGTGCAAGGTCAGCTGCACTGTTGTTGCCTGTATGTCTATTTACTTTCGTATAGTCAGACTGGTGGCAACGTCAAGTCAAGTAAAAAAACTTTATTTATCCCACGAAGGGGCAATTCCAGTTTGGACTGGAGCGTATAAATATATCAAGTGAAGTAAAAAAAAAAGTGATAAGATGGACATACACACACATACACCCAGGCACCCATGCACGCAGAATTAAGAACTGTACTAAAACTGACAGCTATACTAATACTGACAACTGTACTAATACAAACAACTATACTAATACTGTCAACTATAACATAAACCTTACAAGAACAAAACTGGCACTTTCCATCCCCCTCATTGCTCGAGTACAGATGTCGCAGCTGAATACATTTTTTTTTAATTGTGTTTTTTTTTTAAACCACGGGATTAGGTGCACGTCTGAAAGTGAGAGAAAAGTTCAAGACAACATTACCAGACAGGATTTCCTTGTTCTAAATCACCTAATGGTCGATCCATCGCCTGTCTCTAGGATAACTCATTCTACCCCAGACACACCACAGCAAGATCTGGATCGACCATGATAGTTCAAGGGTGATGCCAGAATAGCTTGGCGCCTATGGGCGCCAAGCTATTCTGGCATCACCCTTGAACTATCATGGTCGATCTGTGTCCTGCACTAGAGTGCAGTCTTCAGAGGACAACGGCAAAATTTGCGGATTTCGGTGTTGGGGTAGAATGAGTTAACACCTCCAAAATTTTAGAAATGCGGCCTTTGGAGTTAAACGGTTTATCAGTTTACTTATACACGAAGGCACGGTGTACGTCACAGCTGTTGAACCCTTATCATTCGGAATACATTCGGAATACACTAGTGTGTGAAATAAGTTTGACTAAAATAGTTCAAGATGATTTAACATGGACGTGCTACTCACACGTTAGCCACAAACTAATGAATGTTGTCACTTCCTTTGAGAGAACCGAGGAAGTGTATAAATAGAAAGGGGGTTACGGTGGGGGACTGATGGTACAGAGAGAGTGTGTGGTTGTTTTGGAGGGAGGCCGGTGTGTGTGTGTGGGGGGGGGGGGGGAGCTTCATATTTCATATTCATAGGCGCCAAGTTAATCAGGCACTACCATTGAACCATAATAAACGTTTTAATTTCCCAGTTGTGGTGTCTTTAACCCCATCGCTGCGTGTCTGAAACGACTGCACACGGACTGATATTCGCGTGAAGAACACAGAAATAGGACAAAGACGGATAAAGAAGACTGGACTAACAAGAGACATAAACCCTCATGAGCCTCCGCGACTGCGGGGGCTCATGAGGGTTTATGTCTCTTGCGACTGGATAGATTTAGTTGCCCTAGCAATGTGAAGCAATGATGGCCCAAATGTTCACAACACGTGCTGCCAGGCCGGCCCAGACAAAAATGAACTGACAGTTAAATTGAAACATAATAATAAATAATAATGCATAGGATTTATATGGCGCATTTCTCATATTTATAATATAACTCAATGCGCAGAATGTAGCCGCGAACTGAACCCAACAAGCACGCTCACGTGAATCACACGCATTCACTCACACACTGTACGTAAACACAGAACATTCACGTGGTGCTAAGGGCAAGCTCAAGCGAGCTACACGGTATTTGGAAATCGTTTTGTATTTGAAATTTTATTAAGTTGGCTGAAACTGATACCAAAGTGGAGGGGGAGGAAGAGCCGGAGTACCCGGAGAAAGAACCCCGGACGGTCCGCCCGAATTAACGGTGACACTTACTAGAGGAGAAAAATCCGACGCCGGAACCCGGAATCGAACCTCGCACCTTTAGCATTGGTGGCAAGCGCCTTAACCACTGCGCCACGGACCGCCCCGTCATCAGACATTATCTTTGAGCTTTCATGGTTCTGAACTCATGTGGACAAGTAGTCATCCTATAGTCTCCCTCAGAGCACAGGTGTAACAGTACATTAACACTTTTAGCCCCAAGGTCCCATTTCTCAAATTTTAGAGTCATTGTTGCCTAACGACTATATACCAGTTGTAGGTGATGGATTGATCATGATAATTCAAGGGTAGTGCCAGATGAGCTTGGCGCCCTTGAATTATGATGATCAATCCATCTCCTGCGGCAGGGTCCCGGGGCTCAAAGGGTTAATCAGGCAAGAACAGTTTTTTCTTCCCTTATCGAGCCCTATAACCGCTTGCTTTTGCGTTATGTACACCGAACGTGTGCACGTGCATTGCTAACTGCACGAGGAGAGAAAGGGACCGGGAATGCAAATGTTGGCAGCTCAGCGCGAGCCAGGAGCGGATTATTGTGTCGGACCGTGCAGGTGATCACATAACAGGACACCTTTGTCTGCTGGAATCGTGAAGTGTGTGTAGATCTATAGGCTGTTAGGGAGGTGACGTTTGCGCCGAACGACTTCCAAGAACGAACGAGAGCCAAGTCACAGCCGAAAGAGCTTCTACTATAAGGCATAGACTGCACTCGAAACATCTCCAAGAGGCATATATCCTCATGAGCGCTCCGTGCTCATGAGGATCCATGCCTTTTGGAGATGTTTGGAACATTGTCTTTGCTTGTGATACAATCTGGTCACCTACTGTGTCTTCGTTCGCGTTTGTTGTTTGGGAGTCTCTCCGGCGTAAACGTAATCTCTCTGTTAACTCATTCGAGACGTGCTGCAATCGGATACGCGGCATAAAGCCTGAATGCAACACGTCTCGAATGTGTTAATATCGTCTAGTTTGTCCCGGCCAAACAATGGCTCTCAAATGCAGAGTGGGTGTATCAAAGTCGAATTGGCAGGTGTTGTAGACTAATCCCGCTTATGATCCTGATACACTCATTGCTTGAAGTTGACGCTCGGGAATGAAAGTAGACATCACTGTCACACGGTACATAATCCAAACCGCGAGAAAAACGCCGCTAATGGCGTACATCGCAAAATGATGTATGTATTCGGCATCAGCCGTATTGCTTGTTTCGCTTCATGGCGAGCATAAACTGCCACAGAAACAGATGCATAATATGTGGGGTTAGTTGCATGAGCGAGCTTCGTCCTACGCCAGCTTAGTGACTGGCGCAGGACTAAACTCACTCATGCAACTGACCCCTGGTGCCCACAGGTCTGTACCATAGAGCGTAAGGAAAGGGAGTGGCGATTCCAGCCTCGCAGAGTGCGGCGTCGCACGCTCAGCCGGGTCGCCATCTTGTGAATGCCGGCGCCAGCGTTTCTGGCACTAGCGGCAGAGACAGCGTTCATGTTTGCATTCACACACAATGACGGGCTGCGCAGCTTTCAACTGCAACAATCACGAAAATCGGGAGAAAGGCATGACTTGAGAAAATAAAAGCTGGAGGAAGACGTGGGGGAAGGGGGGGGGGGGGGAATAAATCAAATAGAATTGGAAAAATTGAAAATTGGCGCAATGATGTAAAATTTCCAACAAGAAAGTTGAACCTCACAAACGCTAGGCTACAACTCTATGCGAGCATACCTACGAAAGTGAGCCAACGACCTACTAACACAAGTCAGTATAAAAGCCCTAGAGCTACCAATCCTAATCCCTTGTGCCAGCGGGACCTTAAAATGAAGAAAATGAAAAAATCCTAATCCCTAGCCAATACGGGGGATAGGGTTTAAACGGACTCGAGATACGTGCAGCAGAACGCTACACTAAATTTTCATCTCCACGGTTTGGTCCGCTGACGATGAGGAGTACCGGCAATTCAAAGCAAAACGTCCTCGAAACACACATGAACTAGACATACAAATTCAGACTGACTTGTGTCGCTCAAGTGTGAACGGCCGGCCGATAAACAGGCCATTGCATCATATAGTGTGCGCTGTCAAACACTGACATCTTTACACACATGGAACGGTATGATAAAGCTTGTACACATAGTACATTGTATGCACTTTGGTTAGTGGCAAAAGTACACGTGGCGTAAGACACAGACGCACAGACATTTTCTATGGCACTGGCAGTCCATTTCAGGCTTACATCATTAAAACAGAATGTCACAAATATTATTAACTTGACTAGGTGATGCTGTGATCACTGTGAGTGCCACAGTGGTTGATTTTGTATCCCTACCCCAAAGTTGTAAAAATACACAATCCTAACCCTATCCTAACCAATAAAACCTAAAAAAGACCTATCAGTTGTATACAAAATTTCTGAGGGCATCAGAAACAAGGTACGTTTCCCAATTCGGGAATTTTAAATGGGAAAAAGCTATCATTAACCACGAACGTACCGTAAAGGATGCCGACTTTCCTTATTTTCTTGCACTTTATGCTCACATTATTGAAACTTAATAGGTAAAGAGAGGTCAAAATGAAATGGAATAACTTTAGTATTTTTTTCTAATTAATTTTGTGTATTTTTACAACTTGGGGGTAGGGATACAAAATCAACCACTGTGGCACTCACAGTGATCACAGCATCACCTAGTCAAGTTTATAATATTTGTGACATCCTGTTTTAATGATGTAAGCCTGAACATGGACTGTCAGTGCTATAGAAAATGTCTAAAGGCATCTGACACATTATTTTTGTCTTGTTTTGCGATTTCGCAGAAATGGCCGTTTACTGGGTGCACAAATACCTTCACTGTGAGCCAAAGATTCAATATTGTTTCATTCTGGTTTTTTTTTTCAGAGGACTTAGAAGGTGTGCCTTAACATAACATTGCCTGATTTGGGCTTCTGGAATGAATTCTGATTTATTTAGAGGAAAATGTTTCTCAACCTCATTTTAGCATCTGCGAAGAGTTTGAAGGGGGGTACCCTTGCGCTATCGGCTATATCTCTGGTGTGTTCCTAAGGGGATTTTCGGGGAACATGGCTTAAACACCTCAGGACATACTAGGGTATACTTTGAAACCCATCTTATTGAGTACTGGGGAGGGGGGGGGGGGTGCACGGTAGATCTGGCTAGCTTATGGACTATATGTATACGCTCTATGGTCTGTACGGCCTAGTGCTGTGAAGTGCACACAGCAGACTATAGCACACACAATATTTTATTGGGGTCGATTGTATCGGTTACTTTTATTCATGGCTTGCACACACAAAAAAAGAAGATCCGGTGCACGCAGATTTTTCTGGTCTGCGTGATTTTGGACCTCATGACTGGAAGCCGTAAGGTCCAGAATCACAGACCAGCACACCTCATAGCTGCTCATTGCATGCTTAATGAAACAACTGAAAGAAAATATACCAATCTTTTGTTTAAAGTGGAAGTAATGAGATGCACAGCGATTTGAAATCTGACAAATTTGAAATGTTCATCTGGGTCCCAGCCCTTCACTAGACACAATGCCTACCCTGCCCAAGCTCTGCTAACATTCGTTACTTGATGTTAAAGAAGCAGACAAGAGAGACTATCTTGTCAAAACACAAAAAAATATGAATGCATACATACGTACTTTAAACGATAATAAAGAATGTTAGGAGAGCTTGAGCTGGATAGGCATTGTGTCTAGTGGAGGATTGAGACTGTACGCAACGTAAACTGAGAAGTCATTCCTAAAGCATTTTCATGGATTTAAAATCACAATACATCTCAGTAGTTCCCCCTTTAGTCTGAATTTCCTTTAGCAGTGTGCAAACGTCAGATGTCACAATGAATCGACCATTCGTGTGCAACCCATACAGCAAACGTTCGCTCGGTTTGGGGGTACAACCGCCAATGTATCACACCAAGATGGCAAAAGACTGTAAGTCCATTTTTGTGAACAGCGAGATTTTCACTGTATTACAACGAAAATCTAGCTTTTAACAAAAAATGGACTTGATGTCTTTCGCCTCTACAGCGCAAAAGTGGCGCGGACACGTTCCTGTTCTACTGATAACAAGTGACGTATGCTTATTCTGATAGCAAGTTCGGTAGCCACCAGTAAGCATAAATTCCCCGGGCCCGCGTCAGTCGGTTGGCCCCCGCAAGACTGGTAGCGGGCCAACAGCGACTGACGTCGGCCCTAAATCCTTTGCCTGCTGGGTGGTGGTGGTGGTGGTGGGCATTGACATACGTGTCAAGGGCCGTCACCGGATCTTGCCTTGCTTCGTTCCTATGTAAATTGTATCTCTATGCATTTGTGAACAACAACTGTGCATTATTTCTACTGACGGGTAGACTACTGTTCATTTGATTGGAATACAGTGGTCTCTAAGCTTTATCATCGGCCACTAGGGTGCAGTACGTTGGTTTTGCTTGTGAACTGGTGTTTTCTCACAGTTTCTGAAACATTTTTTTTTAGTTCTGTGTGATTATACCGACTTAGCGTCTTTTTGTTGTTCCGTTGTAAAGTTACATTTCCACTGTAGATAAATGTCCGCAGAGCTGGTCTGTGACTTCGACCCGAATGTGAAGATATATGAGGTGGTCTGTGATGTTGCACCTTACGTCTTTCAACCGTAAGGTCCAAAATCTCAGACCAGCTCACGAGATAAGTTTCCATTCTGTGGTGCATTCAGAAACCCAGATAAAACGTGGAAGGACTTAGTGAACACCCTGTGATAACTATACAGGTGCTGTTCCTTCCTAATTTAACTCATTCAGCCCGACGGCCGTATTTCCCAAATTTTGGAGGCGTCATCTAATGACTATGCACCAGTTGCAGGAGATGGATCGACCCTGATAATTCAAGGGCAGTGCCAGATTAGCTTGGCGCCGACAGGCGCCATGCTAACCTGGCACTACCCTTGAATTATCACGGTCGACCCATCTCCTGCTGCAGTGCGACAGGGCTGAATGGGTTGGTGGTATGGTGTCTCCGAGGCGCACATATACATCTAATTAATGATGCTCAAGGCGCCGTAGGGATGGAAGCTGAAGCTTTGAAAGCGTGCTGCTACTAAGCGCTACTTTATGTGCAAACCTCCACCCTACTATTAACATCGGTGCATGTGATATATTTCTGTTTCCATTTCATATTTTTCCATTTCTTTTCGAATAGTGGTAATGGGATTTTTAACGTGCGCACTTGATGATTATGCATGCTGTACACACAAAGGCGAGACAGGCAACCGTAAGCCGAGTCTGTACGTAAATTTGACTCGATGGAAATGAGGAAAAGTCCACATCCCATTCCTGCCCACCAGGGGATTCGAGCCCGGGATCTTTCGACTGCCAGCGCAGTGTCTTATCCACTAAGCTACGTCCCCATGTCAATAGTTATATCTGTAATCGTAACCCTTTGGCTGTCGGCAGCCGGGTGTTGTCGCGATGACTGCTGCAGGAACCATCGCGATAAATCCCGTCTACCCCGACAGCCCAAGGGTTAAAAGTCACTGACCTATTTCTTGGACATTATTACAGTGTAAATATATTCTTATTCTTCACGTGGCGGTATCAGACTACAAAATGAAGACGCTGTTCGGACGAAAGTCGTGCACATGTGTGTGCGTGCTTGCTGTGTACACGGTTGTCTTCATTGGAGTGGCTTGGTACACTTGTGACAAGCAAAGAAGAACAATACGGAGTTCAGATTCTGATCTAGACTTTGTATCGTCAGGATGTATGCGCCACAATTATTTAAAGAGAACCTCGAACAGACAGAATTCAGGATTCAAAGACAACGATGGGAAAGTGGTATTTGAGGGTGAGCCAAGAATAAAACATATGTACCAAGTTGGTGCGCCCAACGCAAAAAGTCAGCATAGCCAAACTGAGTTGACTGCAGAAGAAAAAGTGAACAAAGATTGGGCGGATTATTCAGATAACAACGTGAACCGCGGAAGGCCACAGGCAATGGGTCACCGCTCGCCAAAACTTTTTACGGACGCCTCGCAGGTCGATTCCAAGACTCGACAGCACGTCCAGTCAGGTGACCATTTGGCTAAACAGAAGACTGGTATTAACCCGCTTGTGTACGCTGCCACCGGTACTGTAAACAGTTCCGGTGGCTGCATGCATAAAAGGGTTAAGCCGTGTGACCCCAAGACACCAAGCGCAGACTCCGACAAACATGGCGAGAGAGATCACTTTCGGGAAACACCACAGACGTCATACATGCAAGAAAATGGCTCCACTGATGCAGATTTTCAGCCCGTACACAATCGGACCACCATAGTTTTGTTTGTGTATTCTGCGTATTTCAACAATGTCTCCAAGCCCGCTGTTGTGACGGTAGTTGCCATTGTAAACCGCAGTGAAGAAGAACGATACAAAGCTGGCATCGACTGCCGGTATCAGTGGGCAGGTGATGGTTGGACGAGGGTCACCGGAAAAGTAGATGTACTTCCTGATCACCATGGAACAACGTAAGGAAAAAATAATTTCGCACTAATCAATCAATCAATCAATCAATCAATCAATCAATCAATCAATCAATCAATCAATCAATCAATCAATCAATCAATCTCTAAAAATTATCAGGGACATAACCAACTACAAAAAGGAAGCCAGACCAAAGACTGAAGTGACTGCCAAGCGTGTAAAATGCAGAGAACAACGCAACGAAAAAGAAACACGCTTAGAAAATACACTTACATCGGGTTAAACCCTTTTTCAAAACAGACATAGAAACAAACACACAATTATTATTTGCAACTTCTCTTTTCTTGATCGAAAGCGTCAACTCAACAAGAGTGTACTTGTTTGCATGTCTATTTTGAAAAAATCGAGTTTCTTTCTTTTGCTCAGACAATTACAACACAATCTATTAATTTTCGTGTTTTAATAATAAATACATTATGTATCAATAAACTGTGTTATAATTGTCTCAACAACAACAATAACAAGCAAGCCTCGGAGCAAAAATGGCAAAACAGTAAACTAATCTGTCCGTGTTATTCTGAAGTGTGTTTAAATTTTTTTGTCATTCCAAGGAGTGTTCCCTTCCTTGTGTTTTTTATTTTTTATTTTAAAATATAAAAAAAAAATCAAAAAATCTTTATTATTTTTAAATGTTACACATAATATTGCAATTTTATCAGCACGAAGTAGTATTCAGTCTTGGCTGTCGCTCGTTTGTCTCAATTTCATTTTAAAAAGCAAATATCATATGTAATTTCAGTTTCAGTTTCATTTATTTAATCTCGGACCCATTGGGGGCATGAGAGAAATGACAAAATTAAAAAAACAAAAACAAAAACAAACAAACACACAAACATGAATGTGCTCAAGAAATAAATATGACATTGACATTGAGACTAAAGTATGCGTTAGATTATCAAAAATACAACACAAGGACTTTCAACAGCACGAACAATTGACATACATATTATAGATCATACTCAGATAAGATCATCCTGTGTGTGTTTGTGTGTGCATGCGTGTGTGTGTGTGTGTGTGTGTGTGTGTGTGTGTGTGTGTGTGTGTGTGTGTGTGTGTGTGTGTGTGTGTGTGTGTGTGTGTGTGTGTGTGTAACAGACAGTAAATGAAAGTATACGCCTCACGCAGAGTACATCCTGAAAGTTCGAGACGTTAGCCATGGCTAACCTCCCAACCTCCCAACCCCCCCCCCCACGCCCCCCCCCCCCACCCCCCAAGATGCACTCCACGTGACGCACACACTCTCACCTCCTGTTTGTTGTATAGCAATTCTGACTTAATGATAAATAAGCCACGCAACCTGGTTGACAGTGAGCGCGAGGCAAAAAAATAAAAATAATCCAAAGTAAGTCAGTGTAAAAAGGACTAGTGTAGATGCGAGCTTCAGCCAGTTTTAACTCGACCTGCCCGCGACACACCACAGCAAGATATGGCACGACCACGACAGTTCAAGGGTGGTAGAAAGAACAGTTTGGCGCCTATACAAACCCGTACATACATGTGGTATAATCTGACAAGCCATCACAACTAGTGTGTGAGTAGGAGGAGGAGAACATGAGATAACTACCCAATTTGGACGTTAAAATTCCTTCAGTATTAACTTTATAAAATGAGCTAATTTCAATAGGACAGTTTCGCTGCCGCAAGTAAGTAGCCGTTCAAATCTGACTGCGTTTGGTCTGCTGTAATAGTATTTTTTTAAACACAGTTTACGCTTTTCAGCAAAGTAAGGGCAGCAAAATAATTAATGGAATTCATCCCCAATTTCCCCACTGTTACATTTATCACATACTCTATTTTCTCTACTAATCCCTCTGGATCTGAGTGACTGTACATGTAGAGAGTGATTAAGTGTTCTAAAGTGTAACATTGATTTTGCTAGGTTTCAGATAATTTTTAAATGTAGTCATCCATACCAAACTTTGTATTGAACATTCTATAATTATAACAACATTTGGATGACTCCACATCAACATACCACTGTTGAATATACCGGTCCTGGAGGCAACGCTTAATCTTTTCTTTATACCATGTGTAACCATAATCTAAATTATTCTGATTAATCCAAAATCCACCGAGACCGAGCAAATATCAGATGTAATAGAAATGTATGTTTACTGGTAGGAAAACACGATGATTATCTCTGCGAAATAATCAGCATAAAGTTCACTATTTATTATATTATTTATTTTATTCACATTTATAATTATTATTATTTGCATATTTATTTATTTATTTATTTGTTTGTTTGTTTGTTTGTTTGTTTGGTTTGTAGTTTGTTTAATTGCTTATGTATTTGTGCATGTACTGTAAGATTTATGTATTTATCAATTTACATTTACCTGTTTGCTATTCGCCAAGCTAATCTGGTACAGCCCTTGAGCTATCAGGACTGATCCATCTCACACAGCTGGAACACAATCCTTATAAACACCAACTAAAGTAACAACATTTAAACGATATTAAAGTACTAGGTCAAAGGTCACGCAGTAATTCCCATGTTCACAGTCGATCGCAATAGTACCTGGGGGGATTCACTTTAACCCTTTGTCCACTACTGACGATATCGCTCAGCGGTCGCGTGAGTACCAGTCAAGGGGTTAACCCTAAATTGCATCACCAAGCTGTGCACCTAGAATACGGTAGCGTTCGCCCATAGGGTAGAGTTTGCAAGATAATGTTCTACTCTGTACGCGTTGCTTCTTGGCGACTACGGCATTTGTTGATGAGTAGCTACGCAGTGCGCAAATGTCATCGGGATGACGTTTCTGCGCATTTGGGTAGTTTCTTGGAGTGTTATCATGTCAAGTTCCAATCCTTTAGTCTGTGTGCAAACAGAGAAATGTACGTGTTTCCTGTGCTTGATGTATCTTTCTCTTCTAGTGCCAACTATGGCCCACTACCGCCGTAACTGTTCAAAGATACACTTCCGTAACAGATGGTTACGAAACGCTGCACACAGGTCTAGATATGGTTCATTTAGACACAGGAGAATCCAGTTCAGCACATGTCGTCTTTATGTCAGATAACCTGACAATGACTCCACTCCGTTCTACAAATACAAAGCTATCAGTACGAGAAACAGCTAAAAATAGATTGACACGCTAACTGCTTGCGCAGAATAAATAAGTGCGATTACGCGTGTGCTGTTGCTGCGTGTCCCAACTGCTGTTAACGTTCATTAGGTGTGTCGACAAGGCATAACAAACACAAATAGTGCTGAAATTTGTCTTCAGTTTTTCGCGTAATGGTACTTTAACTAACATAGCTATGTATTAGTGACTGACAGGCTTGATGCTGAGAGAGATGACACGTACGCTAATCATATACATTTGAACACGCGTACATATTTTCTATATCATGCAGTTTCCGTTTTTCTTTTCCGTCGTTTTGCAACCTAATAAAACCAGACTATAAAATTACCGCAGAACCGGTATTATGCGACCACCCTTATGAAGAACCACCTGCCATTAAATACCATCATTCAGGTGGCTACAGCCACCTGAATGATGGTCTTTAATGACAGATGACACTTTTGGCCATCATCTCTTGAGAGAGTACCTGTCATTTAAGACCACCTTTTTCTGGAGAAAAAAAAACTGTAGATGCTCAGAACAGGTGCTACTGTACAAGCCAAGACATTCATTTAAAGACGTCGGATACATGACAAGAACTAATTAACCCTTTGGTTGTCGGTAGCGGTTTTTGTCGCGATGATTCCTACAGGAATCATCGCGACAAAACCCGTTGCCGACAGCCAAAGTGTTAAATGGAAGCCGACACCGCCGAAAGTACAGATACTTTAACATTGTTCTGTTCTTGTTTCAGGTTCGCCCCTGCTTTCATTTACTGCCCTTCGCCGGAAGCTACTGACAACAAGAAGAACCCGCCGCGGTATGTCTCCATTTCGATGAACAACACCACAGACCCTGAAAACCTGATGAAAATTCACTACCCGCAACCCCGCCTGTACAACTTCCTTCTATGCTTCTCTCCCCTTCACTGAACCTTCAATGACGTCACAATGATCGTCCAAAACCTTGAGCTGGCGCAGATGCTGGGAGCGGACCACGCCGTTGTGTACAACACCAGCATAGGGCCCGGGGCGGACAGGGTTTTGAGGTACTACGCTGACAAGGGCTTTCTAGAGGTCAAAGGGTGGCGAAACCCGCCTGAACCTGTCCACTATGCGGGTCAGATTGGCGCTATAAATGACTGCCTTCTGATGAACCGTAACAGGAGCGAGTATCTCGTCTTCATGGACTTTGATGAGATGATAGTGCCCCGGTTAACACCTGGTCAACGTTTGTCGAAGACGTCCTCGGAGAGCTTGCATTTTCAAAAAATGCCGTCATCAAAGACGTCATTTTCATGTCCGATCTTTGTACCAGGCTCTCTCACGATCAAACTCACCTTCTCGGTTGAGACGTTCACCTTTAGAATCTTCTTCAAGGTCACCCTCTCGACTGAGACCTTCACCTTCAGAATCAAATCAGCCGAGAGGGTGTCCTTGACTCAGAAGCTCGTCGACATTGGAGCATTCGCTTTTCAAAGCAGCGTGTTTCTCTGGGACGCAGTAACCAATCTTACTGCGGAGGAAAAGCAGTTCGCGACGAAACACTATGTTCATTTTCTTCTCAAACAGAGAAGGACTGTTCAGGTGTGGCCGAACCGATCAAAGAACATCGTCAATCCTCGAGCCGTGGAGATCATGGGGATTCACCGTGTAGCCAGATTCGCAGGGCAGCAGAAAACACTGCTAGTGAATGAGAGTGTTGCCTTACTGCAGCACTACCGCTGGTACTCCCCTAATGCTCCTGTAGTCAAGGACACAAGTTCTTTGAGGTTTGCGCACCAGTTAGTTGAAAGGATGAAAAATGCTATGTCTGAATTGAAAGCGTTATAAAATAAACAAATAAACAAAATAAGTAAGATCACACTTTGCTTTGCAAAGTGTGATCTTACTTGTCTATTTTATTTTAGGGTATTTTTATAATCATTCTTTCTGCGTGATATAGCCATTCTTTCTTTTACGAATGCCTGTATTTATTGATACACTTTTACAAATGCTTTTTTCATTTCAATTCGTTTGATTAAAATGTTTGTTTTATTGTATTTTCTTTTCATTGTATGTAATATTACCTTGAGAAAGCGAAGCTTAAAATCTGGGAATTGAAACATTATGTTGTCGTTTTTCTCCCTGTGTGTGTGTGTGTGTGTGTGTGTGTGTGTGTGTGTGTGTGTATGTGTGTGATGGTGTGTGTGTGTGTGTGTGTGTGTGTGTGTGTGTGTGTGTGTGTGAGTGTGTGTGTGTGCGAGCGCGCGCGCGCGCAAACATGTACCGTTCATAAATTTGCCTTTGCATGTCTCTAACGACCTCAGCAATACTTCTCTACTGCTCTACAAATGAATGCAGAGAATAAACTTAAATACCTAACTAGTCATTCTGGAAGAAAAAAAAACATTTTATTGATTTTTAATTCTTGTAGGCTACATAATAGGTCCAAGGTATAGGCGCCGACGGTGAATCGTCTGAGAATGGCCATACCTCGGTCGGCCCTCAAAACTCATCATTCCCCCTTATCAGTATATATAGAACCAATGATGGTGCGGCCTTGACGGCGCGAGGTACAACTGCTCGCAAGCAATTCTAACAAGACAGACATTTATAATCGAGACGTGCCGCATACGGATACGCGGCAATATGCCGGAGGGGAAGTGTCGGTGGGAAGTGTGGGAAGGAAGGAAAGGGGGATAGTTGGTATAATAGTAATAAAGTGTATGTGTAAAGTAAATGTGTTGTGTTGCTTGTGCTGAGCTGTAACCTGTCTTGAGGCAAGACGCTAGGGTTCTTTATCTATCTCTTTCTTCTCTTCTACTCCTAACCTTCATTCTCGTCTATCTTTCTTTAGTCGGGGCATTTGGGGGTTCTACTGCTATTCTATCTTCCATTCTCGTCTGTCCCTCCCTAGTCGTGACAATGCGTAACAGTGTCTGGGGGAATGATCTGTAATTCTTCTCTAACAAATGCCCTCTGTGGGGCTGGCTCATATAGATAATAAATCGATGCGTTAGCGCCAGGAACTATTTTTTTTATATTGTGAATAGATGTAGACCATATTGGATCAGTTGCCCTACGTCTGACGTCATTCTCGGCCTCGCCAGGTTGATACAAATATCTCACCTGTTTTGTAAACAAGCTTGTGTCTGGCGCTTTTGTTTTTATTTCTGAACCTGTTGGTATTGTTTTTAATTTAATAGCATCAACAGGTTTAAGCTGGCCCTGGTTATTCATTGCTTTTATCACAGACGTTAATCTATTAACCCACTCAGTGTTACGTGCATCATGCATGAGTTCCTTAGAATACTGATAGCGGAAAAGTCTCTCCGATAATTGTTTGTTGAAGTTCTCAACAATTGCCTGTGACCTGTGCACACCTGGTATGCCTCGCCTCACTAGCACGCCATGCTTTGCAAATAGCTGATTAACAGTGCCTTTAAATTCAGATCCGTCATCGACTTGCACAAGCCTAGGGTATTTTAAAGGGCCTCGACTATATATTTGTGTTAATGCAGTGGCTACCGTACTAGCATTCTTGTCAGTTATGGGTTCAGCTTCCTTGTACTGTGAAGCTATGTCAACAACAGTTAATGCATACTTGTATCGTTTCTTTCTTATTGTATCATGTGGCAGGAACAGAAGATCCATTTGATGTGTGTCATTAGGGGTAGTATTTACAAAATGAGGTCTTGTTATTTTTCTTGGAGCAGGTAAATATATTTGCCAAATTGCTTGTCTTTTGAGCCACTGTTTTATTTGTTCGAGTGTAACATCCCCGCCCACAGCGGCATGTAATTTTTCTATTGCAGTATTCCCTTTCCAGTAGCCAATAGGGGAGTAATATATTTTTGATAGTTTAGCCCCGGCATTGGTCATTTCTTCTAGCAATAAAAACTCCTGTAAAATATACTAATGTCATTCCTACTAGAACAAAAATTATTTCTCCATTTCTTTGTTCTGGACTTGGTTGATAGTAGTCACTAAGTTTTGGTTGCGGGATGGTCATATCTTCGCCAGTAACAAGAAAATATTCTTTGATCGCGTCATCGACATTTGAAAATGTATGCTGTGCGTGACCTTCAAGTCTGAGTTTTTCATTGATAAAATCAAGTTTCTCTATTCTTTGCTTCTCATAATCCTGTTGAGCTTGTGCCAGTTTTTCAGATGCCTCATTGTGACGCTTCATTTCTTCTGCTGATTCCTCTCTACCCATTTTTGAAAAGAGATATTTTGATCCACTAAATGCAAGTGTGTTAACAACAGCCCCACCAATCATAATAGCTATAGCTGCCATATTTTTTATTTACTTAGAAACATTTTCTGGAATAATTCCTTGCTTGACTAGAAAGTCTTTTGTTGCAATTGATGCTGTTACAACAGCTACTAGCTTAGCACTGTCTTCGAAGTCTAATCTACTCAAGTCTGCCGATTTCATTTTAAGAAGACTTTTTCCCAGCATAGAATAAGCAACTGTTAGCCCACTTATTACGGCAGAGTGATAGACGAGGTTCATTATGTTGTTTGTGTCGCTCATTTTCTTATACCACAAAATTAAGATAATAAATTAATTCACTGCATAAGAAATGGGCCAATGGCTTTGGGTGTTGCTGGTAATGTGGTGACTACTTCTTTTATTTTTGGAGTGCTTGATTTTTTGGACACCTTTTGAGTCTGTGGTTTGTATTTTTTGTATAATTGGTAACCTACATAACCAAATCCGACAACAAATTCAGCAACTATATAATTTGTTGTTTTAGGTTTAGACTCGGATGTTTGTCTCTCACTTTGATGAGGGTGTGAGGGTGTTGGTCCTGACGGTAGTGACTCTGGTGCTGTTGATGGTGTCAGTTACATGAGCTTTTTCTGTTAATGCTTGAAGCTGTAATTTTTTTGTCTGTTATATTCAGCCAATTTCTTTCCAGCCTCAACCCTGCCTGGACTTTTAGCTTTATTCACCATTTGAACTTGTGTCAAGACAGGACTCTGATGTGGAGTCGTCTGGGTCACGTCCATTTTTTTCTAAGTTAAAATTTATTTTTGAAAAATCTATATGACTACTAGTAACAAGCAATGTTACCACAGGTGCAAGGTAATTGCCAAACTTGTAAAACATGAGGCATGCTAATTTGCCGATTGAACTTGAAACTATGGGGTTGCTTTCTAGATCGTGTGATAAGGAGTCACTATCAACAGGTAGGAAGTGACTCACAGCTTTTGTATATAGGAAAACAAGAGATCGACTCAAATCACATGTCATTAGTGAAGCAATGTGATTTTCATATTTAGCATGAAGTTTGATTAGCTCATCGGTGGTGAGGGATTCTATGTCTTCTGGTATGTATTGTTTACCAAGAAAAGCTTTTGATTTTCCAGAAACAAGTACGGAGAGAAGCCTTTGTTTTTTAGAGTCTAAGTCTTTGCTCTCTACAGCACAGATATCATTTAAAAGTAGCAATTCGTCTTGCTTCATTTTAAAACGTAATATAATAATTTTGTTTAAAGAAGTCAATAACTGCATTCATTATTTAGGTGGGGGTGGGGGATCTGCCTTAATAATCACGGGTTGACAGCTAATAAAAAATCGTTGCTTAAATGATTCTTGGAATGGAACTAGTACGGCTGGGCAGATAAAAGCATTGGTGGTAAGTGCTGGTGTGCGTTTGTCTAATTACCATGCTAATTAGAATAAATCAATTGATTGGGGAAGTGGTGGGCATCAAGTGTCTACTTATCTATATCTGATGCCTAACCGACACCTTTTTTGTTGATGAACTGGATGCGTTCAGTAAATTCACTTTCTTGCTGTTTGTCTTGAGCATCATTACATTTGCCAAAGCTGTATCTGGTCTGGATTAAGGCCATGGGGAGAATTTGTTCAAATTTAAAACTTCGCACATAGCGGCTGACAGAACGTTGGTCGAGTGGTGGATATGTCATCAGAAGCAGCGAGAAAAGACCGTACGTCACAAACACAAAGGTGACGAACTTGACCAGACATATCTTCTTAACTCGCATGGTGTTAGCTGTGTATGATAATTATGTGCTGCACTTTTGTCTTCCGTCATATACAAATAAAATTAGCGTGTTCGTGAGACACTGCAATTTGTGGTCCGTCTCAAGGCCACTATGATGCCGTTGCTCTTTAACTGCACTGGCGATTGTCAGATTCTCAAATTGTCAGATTCTCAAATTGTCACATTCTCAGATTGTAAATTTAGCATTTCACAAAGATGGACTTACTGTCTTTTGCCTCCACAAGTCAGTACGTCTGTAAAACCGACGTACTGATTTGTGAAGGCAAAGTACCATCTTTGTGAAATGCCAAAATTTCATTGTATTACAAAGTAATAAGGCTTTACGTTCATTTCTGTGGAAAGCAAGATTATCATTGTATTACAGTCGAAGAAGCTCACATGCTATGCCGCTGCTATGATGTGCCCCGCATATATATGTCAACCTGGCTCAAGAATGTGTCCCATGTTTGCTGTGATTAACTCATTCTACCCCAGACACACCACAGCAGGATAAGGATCCACCATGATAGTTCAAGGGTGATGCCAGAATAGCTTGGCGCCTATGGGCGCTAAGCTATTCTGGCATCACCCTTGAACTATCATGGTCGATCTGTGTCCTGCACTGCAATGCAGTCTTGAGAGGACAGGGGCAAAATTTAAGGATTTTGGTGTTGGGGTGGAATGAGTTAAACAGGAGATCTAATGTCACATCCGACAAGTGTGACGCCACTTTTATGTCGCATCAGTAGGCCGCTTTCAGCCGTCAAAAACGTTTTATAACCGCTTGTAGGCATGCTTGGACGCTGTTCATTCAGACATGTTCGATCAATCAGGGACTGGGGCGGGGGGATTTCGAAGGTGGGGATGGGGGGGGGGGGGGGTGGTTCCAGACGACTGTCCATCTTCGTGTATGGTGTTGTCTTTTTGTTTTATTGTGAAACCCCAGCCGAACTTGTTGTCTCTGGGTTAACCGTCAGTGAATATGATTAGATCTTGCGGTTTACTATTCTATTCTAAAAGCATGTCTACAATCTTTCAGTTTCTGCTTGATCAATGTACTGTCCCTACTGCTTGGAAATCATCAATCATTGTTCCGATTCATAAAAAATACAATGCTCGTGAATTCAACGATTTCTGCCCAGTTGCACTGACTTCTATTCCATCAAAATGTATGGAAAAGGTGGTGTGGAGACATCTGTTAAATGATGTTGCCGAACTACTGGATCCACTCCAATTTGCTTACAAAAATCATAAGGGTGTAGAAGATGCTTGCCTTACTCTGTACAATCTTGTTTTTCAACATCTTGAAAATTCAAAAGCACATGTGAGAATTCTTTTATTGACATTTCTAATGCTTTTAATACTGTTGAACCACTGATGCTTTTGCAGCGTATGATGGACTTTCATGTGAACACAAGCATTATTCTGTGGGTGCGTGACTTTTTGAAGGACAGGCCGCAACGTGTAAATGTACATGGCAGTCTGTCTGGGAAGCTGGGAAGATCATTGGCCTAGGACAGTACCCATTAGATGATCTGTACCATAGGGCTGTCCGAAGGAAAGTTGCTAGCACTCTTTGATCAGTTTCCCCTGCTACCATCAGGCAGACGTTTCCACATGCTACTTGCCACAAAGAATGTTTTAAGAAGTCTTTTATTGCAACTGCTGTATCGATTTTGAACTCTTGTTTATAACGACATGATATATAATGTGTGAACTACTTAACATCGCCTCCCATCTTGTGATAGATTGATTGTGATAGATTGCCTGTGATAGATTGATGCAATGATAATTTCAATGGAATGTTCTTAGTGTTTATTGATGTCTTGTATTGTTTTTTTTATGACGAGCCATAAAGCAAATTTCTGCCGTGCTTTGACTGGAACAGACAATAAAGTTGTATTGTATTCTTCTCTCTCTCTCTCTCTCTCTCTCTCTCTCTCTCTCTCTCTCTCTCTCTCTCTCTCTCTCTCTCTCTCTCTCTCTCTCTCTCTCTCTCTCTCTCTCTCTCTTTCCTGTTGTCCCAGCTTAGACAAGTAACGGATACACATACTCGTAAACTGTTTTTTCATGCCCATATCAAGTCTCACGTTGATTATGTTTCCACAGTGTGGGACGGTTGTAGTGATGTTCACATGAACAGGTTAAACTCTATATATAAAAGAGCTGTCAAAATGATAGATACGCGGCCCATTCCTACCACAGACAAATTTAGACATCTAAACATTCTCGGCCTGCGTCAACAACTTAGTTTCAACAAATGCATCCTCATGCACAAGATATTAAATAACACGACACCGCAGTATCTAACCACCAAATTTGTGCCACAGCAAGAACGCGAACGGTCCTCAAGGAACAATACTTTACCCCTACCTCTGCCTAGAATTGACCTCTTTAAAACTAGTTTATCCTTTTCTGGACCGTTTGTATGGAACACTATTCCTGCACATTTGAAGACTATAGCCTCACTTGGAATCTTCAAAACGAAACTTTTCGATTACCTGATGAGCCAAACATAACAACACTGGGCATTTAAACAAACCCTGATGGTTAATGCTTTATGTAATATAATTATGCATTTATCTATATTGTTGGTGTGTGTGTGTGTGTGTGTGTGTGTGTGTGTATGTGTGTGTGTGTGTGTGTGTGTGTGTGTGTGTGTGTGTGTGTGTGTGTGTGTGTGTGTGTGTGGTATAAGATGAATGTTAAGTGTTATTATTTTGTGTCATTTTAAATTTTTTTTTTATTGTTGCATGAAATAATATGTGTAAATATAATTCTTTATTATATTATTATCTTTTAATCTATTTTATCTTGTAGATGTTAGCAACGGCAAGTTTGTAAAATGACGATTTGTTTCTGTCAAAACTTTTTACCGTTGATAAATAAAGTTTCATCATCATCATCATCATCTCTCTCTCTCTCTCTCTCTCTCTCTCTCTCTCTCTCTCTCTCTCTCTCTCTCTCTCTCTCTCTCTCTCTCTCTCTCTCTCTCTCTCTCATGAATGAATGAATGAATGAATGAATGAATGATACTTTATTTCTCAAGGATGGAAACAATAGGCGCACAGGCCTCTTTTCATGTTTGTCCTTGCTAAACTTCAACATTAAAAGAAATCATTAAAACAATATGTTAACAGCACAAAACAAGCTGCTACACTCACAGGTCACTTGTGTTACATTCCGATACAAGTTCCAAAGTCGCTGAAGATTACACACACACACACACACACACACACACACACACACACACACACACACACACACACACACACACAGTGACACACACACACAGTGACACACACACACACACACACACACACACACACACAGAGCAAAATGACAGGGTCTTGGGGGGGGGGGGGGGGGGGGAGTGGGGTGCGATGTAAAGTGTGTTTATAGAAAGCGACTGCATACTTATGATACAGCTACTCATATGTACGAATTTAGTGAGCAGGCAAAACACTACAATAAAGAGAGATATTATGTAAAAGCTAACAAGTGCAAAACGGAGGACCACAGGAAATCATTGACATGGCTCTTTTGGACATATTATCTACGTTTCTTTCAAGTTTGCTCAGAGATGTATTTAAAAGATTTCGTCCTAAACAATGTAAGATGTCTCGTTTGCTGTATATGTGGAGGAAGTGAGTTCCATAAATAGGCACCCGCGTAATAAAGACTTGATTTAAACAAGTCAATTCGGGGCCGTTCAATGACGAGACTGTGCCTCAAAGTGCTGTAAACCCTTTCGCTCTCAGTGAAAAGCTTAGCGAGGTAGAGGGGGGCTTTCCCGTTCAGTGCTTTGTGCATAAGTACGCACTTATTAAACGGAGAGAGAGAGAGAGAGAGAGAGAGAGAGAGAGAGAGAGAGAGAGAGAGAGAGAGAGAGAGAGAGAGAGAGGAGAGAGAGAGAGAGAGAGAGAGAGAGAGATATGATGATGATGAAACGTTTTTATTCAGGATAAAAAGTTTTAGGCATAGCAATGCCTATCTTCCAAACTGTCCTGCTACTCTACACATATAAAAATACATCAGACGATACATCAAAAGATAAAACATATGTAAGTAAAAAGACTCATCCCCCTCCCCCCCCCCTCCCCCCACCACCACCACTCAGAGGGAAAAAAAAAGAAATTAAAATATATATATATATATATATATATATATATATATATATATATATATATATATATATATATATATATATATATATATATATATATATATAAATTATATACACAGGTATGAACCTGACATGTTAAAGCAGACAGTCGAACTATTACATAATCTGTAGCAACAGTAGAAGAGTATTAGGTAATAGGAAACTTGTCACTAACTATACGAATAGTAGCATAAGGGAGCCGAACATACTATTACTTCTGAAGTAAATATTTATGGAGGCGATCTTTGAAGACGCTAATCTTACAAATTGATTTCAGGTGTGGAGGTAACATATTCCACGCTTTAGCGCCTGAAAAAGACAGACTGGTTTTACAGATGTCTAATCTAATTTTTGGAAGGTGGATCAAAGTATTTCTCGTGTTTTTCCTATTATTGTCGGAAAATAGAGTTTTTAGATAGGGTGGGGCTTTTCCGTGCATGATCTTGTGCAGTAGAACACAGCGATTAAATTCAAACTGTTTCTTCAATGTTAGTAACTTGAGAGATTTTAATTTTCATCAGTCGAAGTGGGACTGGGAAGTATTAATTTAATGCCCCGACGATACAAGGAATTAACGTTTTTCATGTGAACTTCGCTGCATCCATCCCAGACGGTAGAACTGTAGTCACAATGCGTTTTGATATGCGCATGGAAAAAGAGTTTACGGATATCAGTATTAACTATATGGCATAGTTTTGATAACAGGAACAGATTTTTGGAGATTGTTTTGCATATTGAGTCAGTATGCGGCTCCCAGCTTAATTGGTTGTCCACTATAACGCCTAATAAGCGATGCCTAGTTACTTGTTCAACAAGCTGTCTATCTAAGGAAAGTGTTAAAGGTGGTAGGCCATGCTGGTGTTTCTGACGTGTAGTAACTAACATGCTCTTTGTCTTTGGAATACTAATAATCATGTGATTATCACTGCACCAGCCTGCTACTTCATCAAGACTTTGTTGGAGTACCTTATTAATGGTTGTGATATCTTTATCAGATGTGTGTATGGTCGTGTCATCTGCGAACAGATCGCAGTTTGCGTCTAAATGAAATATGCACAGTGGCAGATCATTAATAAAAAGATTAAATAATAAGGGCCCTAGAATAGACCCCTGTAGAACACCGCAAGTTACTAAACCATCAGAGGAATACTTGCCATTTAGCAGTACTTTCTGTGTTCTGTCCCTGAGATAGGAAGATATAAAGGAGACAGTATTTGAGTCAATGTGATAGAATGGTAGTTTTTTTTAGTAGGATAGAGTGGTTGACAAGATCATAAGCTTTTTTCAGGTCAAGAAAGATTGTACCTGATACTTTATTGTCATTTATGGCAGAGAGCCATTTATCAATTAAATGATTGAGGGCAGTTTGGCACGAATGTAGAGGTCGAAAACCTGATTGTGCTGCAGTTATCAGATGGTTTTGCTCCAGAAAGTTTAGAAGATGAGTATGGATATGTCTCTCGAGCGGTTTTGAAATACAGGATAATATGGAAATGGGCCTGTACTCGTTTAGGTTGCATAAATCTTTGCTTTTGGGAAGCGGGATTACCTTCGCTTTTTTCAGCTCTTCGGGAAAAACGTTATGTCTGATCGATAAATTATAAATAAAGGTCAGGGATTCGACGACGTAGGGCAGAGATAGTTTTAAAATCTGACTACTAATGCCAGAGAGAGAGAGAGAGAGAGAGAGAGAGAGAGAGAGAGAGAGAGAGAGAGAGAGAGAGAGAGAGAGAGAGAGAGAGAGAGAGAGAGAGAGAGAGAGAGAGAGAGAGAGAATGTTACGATTGTGGTTGTGTTATCCTGTGAGAGCATGCATGTGTTAATCGTAGGAAACGATCCGATATTTATTTGAGCTATCATGATTACGAATCACGTACCTTTTTAGTGAGATTTTCTCTGTTCGCGCGTAGAGCGAATTTCATAAGTTTTACCGGAAGTTTCTAGAAAAGTCGCACGGAGAATAGCGGTCGATCTTTGTTTCGCGTAGATTAGAACCTTCGATAAAATCGCACCGTCTAGTGACCTCGTATGTGTGACGTCGGGTAGTTGGCGACAGTTCGCAACATTTTGTTTTTCTGTGCGCGTGAACTGAGCAGCCTTTTTTTTGTTGTTTTGTGAAAGGTCAGGAACCTTCTAGAGCGGATATGCAAGGTCGTGATAGGGCTATCATACTTTTATGTGACTTCATTATACATTAGAATTTAGAGCTGAAGTTAGCAGCCGAGTTTTCGTAGCCTGTTATAGCTTTTCTGGAAAGTTTATTTTAATGAGTTTCGGCTGCGTGGTTCGTTCTGATTGGTTGCATTGTATGATTTTTGTAGATGATTCTGGAAATTGGTAGTATATATAAAGAGGACGTTAGGAAAGCACGTGTGTACATTGTCTTGCATTTCAGTGGTAAAGACATGCAGTTTATCGTAGGAAAGTGGCCCGTATTGGATGTACATTGTGTGAGACGCTGCGTATGAGAAACTGTGTGTGCCAGTGTGGACATTGCAGAAGAGACTTTGTATCAGTATTTGTGCATTTGAAATTGCATTGTGTGGAGATCGCATCGCTGAATTAAATATTGTTGGAACTGTTACTCCAGTATTGTCTACATCCTTAAGCCACGTGTGACGGATTGCAGCTGAATGAAGTTTATTTAAAAGAACCTTACGTGCGTGCGTCTGGTGTGTTTATCATACTACGACTACAACTCCACCACGTAACATTTTGGCACCTCCGACGGGACTTCTTCAGTTGGTCCAGTGGATAGTGTAGCAGGAGAAAACGGCCAGCAGTGAAAAGCAGAGATGGCGACATCGGAAATGGAGACATTCCTGAAAATTGGAAAGGAATGTGGACTCGAAGGAGCTCAACTCCTCGAGTTTGTAAAGGAGAGAGAGAAGGAGAGATGGGAGAGAGAAGAAAGAGCTAAGGAACGTGAAATCAGGAAACTCGAAATTCAAGCAGAAGAAGCAGAGAAACAGCGAGAACATGAAATTCATCTAAAGCAGATGGAGATTGAGGCACAGAGCCAGAGGGTTTCTGAAGCAACAGCCTTAGCCAGCAGAGAGCAAACAGCCCGTGCGCCAAAGCTTCCACCTTTCGTTGAAAACTCAGATAAGATGGACGCTTACCTAGAGCGATTCGAGCGCTTCGCAAGTAGCAACAATTGGAAACAAGAGACTTGGGCTATCAAACTGAGTGCACTTCTAACTGGCAAAGCGCTTGAATTTTATACTCGCTTACCAAGAGAAGAAGCCGAAGATTATACGCAGTTGAAAGCCGCCCTGCTGAGAGAGTACGACTTCACTGAAGAGGGTTACAGGCGACGATTTCGGAACTGCAAGCCTGAAGAAGGAGAAACACCCGGCCTATTCATTGAGAGAGTCAGAAGCTACCTGGATAAATGGATAGAGCTGGCTGGTTTAAACAGAGAGTACCAGGACTTGTGTGATCTCATCATCAAAGAGCAAGTCCTCAACGCATGTTCTAGGGACCTGGCCGCCCACCTCAGAGAGCAAAAAGACCAGTCTCTAAAGGCCCTGGGCGACTTCGCTCAAAGATATCTTGACGCCCACAACATGAAGTTCGGGTGCAGTAAGCCGCAGCGTGTGTCTGCACCAGCAGAGGAAATTCACAATGTCAGAGACACCCCGAAATACAAGCCGATGGAGAACCTGACATATTTTCTCTGTGGAAAGGAAGGTCACAAAGCGATACGGTGTCCTTCTAAAGATGTTTCCCGAGGCGACAACATCAGAAGATCCAACCAAGATCGCGGGATAGCAGGCAGAACCAATACTACGTCTCAACACAGAGCCGCTGCTGTATTAGCCAATGATGTGACGTCATCCAGTGACTTTGAGTCTAGAGAAACGCGAGTGACACCAGAGCTGATTGAATCTTTCAGAAAGAATGGACGCATCCCAGAAGGAGATGGGACTACATTTTTACCAGTCTCAAACATCGCGCTGCCTGAGAATGAAGTGCCGAATATGCCGGTGGTGTCAGGATTTGTCGGCAATGCATCAGTGAGAGTGTTGAGAGACACTGGTTGTAGCTGCATCATCGTGAGAGAGGACCTAGTAGCTGAAGACCAGAAGCTACAGGAGTGGACCACCCTCATTTTGGCTGACGGAACTGTAAGGATTATTCCCCTTGCCAATGTCAGTGTCGACACCCCATACTTGACAGGAGAGGTGAAGGCATTGTGCGTAAAGACCCCTGTCTACGATCTTATCATCGGAAACATTGATGGTGCCAGAAATGCAGACGACCCAGATCCAGAGTGGAGACCTGAAACATGTGCTATTACCACAAGAAGTCAAGCAAAGAAGAGTCATCAGACCATCCCTCTTAAAGTGGCGGACAACACGGAAGCAGCCGTGGTGAATAAGGAAAGGCTGGTGGAGCTACAGAGAGCCGACCATACGCATGACAAGTTCCGAGGTCAAACCGAACCCGTGTCGCGAATGGGAAAAGAGATAACCTTCGAGACCAGAAGTGATATCCTGTACCGGATATTCGACAACAATGGAGATAAACCTGTGCGTCAAGTAGTAGTTCCTGAACTTTGCAGGTGATGAAATTGGCCCATGATTCCATATTGGGAGGACATTTGGGAATCAACAAGACGCTTGATAGGATCCGAGCCGTCTTCTACTGGCCTGATATGGGAGGCGACGTCACCCGATTCTGCAGGTCGTGCGACATATGCCAGAAGACAATCTCTAAAGGAAAGGTCCCCAAGGTTCCTCTAGAGAAAATGCCACTGATCGATATGCCTTTCAAGCGGGTAGCTGTGGACCTGGTGGAGCCAATATCCCCTCCAAGTGAAGATGGTCATCGCTATATTTTGACTCTGGTGGATTACGCTACACGTTATCCTGAGGCCATACCATTGAAGAAGATCGACACTCCAACAGTGGCGGAGGCGCTCGTCGACATATTCAGCCGTTTGGGGATTCCTGAAGAGATCCTGAGTGACCTGGGAACTCAGTTCGTCTCCGACTGCATGGAGGAAGTCAACCGGCTATTGAGCATCCGACACCTTTCTACCATCCCTTATCACCCCATGTGTAATGGGCTGGTTGAAAAGTTTAACGGAACATTGAAAGCTATGCTGAAGAAACTGTGTGCTGAGCATCGAAGGTTGTGGCATAGATATATCAATGCCTTGCTCTTCGCATACCGTGAAGTTCCTCAGGATTCGACAGGGTTTTCCCCTTTTGAATTACTGTACGGTAGGACTGTAAGGGGCCCATGCACATCCTGAAGGAGCTGTAGACCAAGGATATCGACGCACCTGAGGTGAAAATCAGCTACCAGTACGTCTTCGACCTGAGAGAGAAGCTGGAAGATACCCTCAGGATGGCTCGAGAAGAACTGGGGAAGGCGCAGAACAAGGGGAAGCATTACTATGATCGCAAGGCGAAACCTCGACGATTCCAACCAGGTGACCAAGTGTTGGTTCTTCTTCCTACCGACAACAACAAACTCCTGATGCAGTGGAATGGACCCTACGTTGTCGACACGCTGGTTGGCATCAACGACTACAGAGTCAAGGTCAACAACAAGGTGAAGACTTACCATGCTAATCTGCTGAAGAAGTATATTGAGATAGGTCGTCAAGACAAAACACAACTGGCGGCATCGGTGCGTCTTGCTGATGACGAAAGACTAGACGACGAAAACCTGTTTGACCTCAATGAACTCCGACACAAGGAGGATGTAGAAGACATCCAGTTCTGTCAGAATTTGACCCAGACTCAACAAGAAGAACTGCGAAACCTGACCCAAGAGTTCAAACATCGGTTTACACCTGATCCAGGGACAACAGACACCGTCCAGCACGAGGTTAATCTAACATCCGACAATCCGGTTCGCGACGAGTCGTGTCGTCTGTTTCGCAACACGAGGGAAGGACTGAGAGAGAATGTTGGGGAGACGCCGGATCCGGAAGTCGACAGAGATTCCAGATTACCAGTGGTCTTCGGGAATAGACCAGAGAGATTTAGTTTGATGTGTGGGGACTTTTGTACTTTCCGTGGGCCGACAGTATCTGACCCAGGACCAATAACTGTGTGAACTGTGTACTGTACCCCATGATTTGACGATGTCCAGAAGTGAACTTTGACATTGATTTTAGTTTAATCAAGGATTCACAGAACCATGGAGCGGACTACCTGAGCAGAGCAGTTTGAATGAACATTTCTGTGTCCAGAACAGTTTAGATAAACATTTTGGTGTCCATAAGAATTTAAAGGGACATGTCTGTGATCAGGACAGTTTAAAGGAACATATTTTCATTCGAGACATTTTAAAGGAACTGTGAGTTAATTATTTTAAGTAGTTAATTTGATTTAATTTGTTGTGAAATTGTATTTGTTTAAGGTTCTGTGTAGATTAACACAGCCACAACCGTATTTTTGGATTTGAGAAGAAATGTTGTGAAATTTCGTTCTAAAAGGGGGGGGGGGGGGGGGGGTAATGTTACAATTGTGGTTGTGTTATCCTGTGAGAGCATGCATGTGTTAATCGTAGGAAACGATCCGATATTTATTTGAGCTATCATAATTACGAATCACGTACCTTTTAAGTGAGATTTTCTCTGTTCGCGCGTAGAGCGAATTTCATAAGTTTTACCGGAAGTTTCTAAAAGAGTCGCATGGAGAATAGCGGTCGGTCTTTGTTTCGCGTAGATTAGAACCTTCGATAAAATTGCACTGTCAAGTGACCTCGTATGTGTGACGTCGGGTAGTTGGCGACAGTTCGCAACATTTTGTTTTTCTGTGCGCGTGAATTGAGCAGCCTTCTTTGTTTTGTGAAAGGTCGGGAACCTTCTAAGCGGATATGCATGGTCGTGATAGGGCTACCATACTTTTATGTGACTTCATTATACATTAGAATTTAGAGCTGAAGTTAGCAGCCGAGTTTTTGTAACCTGTTATAGCTTTTCTGGAAAGTTTATTTTAATGAGTTTTGGCTGCGTGTTTCGTTCTGATTGGTTGCATTGTATGATTTTTGTTGATGATTCTGGAAATTGGTAGTATATATAAAGAGGGCGCTTGGAAAGCACGTGTGTACATTGTCTTGCATTGCCAGTGGTAAAGACACGCAGTTTATCGTAGGAACGTGGCCCGTATTGGATGTACATTGTGCGAGACGCTGCGTATGAGAAACTTTGTGTGCCAGTGTGGACATTGCAGAAGAGACTTTGTATCAGTATTTGTGCATTTGAAATTGCATTGTGTGGAGATCGCATCGCTGAATTAAATATTGTTGGAACTGTTACTCCAGTATTGTCTACATCCTTACGCCAAGTGTGACGGATTGCAGCTGAATGAAGTTTATTTAAAGGAACC
>BTPG01000006.1:204523157-204551789 GCA_036245525.1 Semisulcospira habei
TACGCTTCCCCGATCACATTTGTGCCAGCGGGACGTAAAAAGGAAGAAGATAGATAGATTCAGGTTACGCCGTATGCCCACCTGAAAAGGCCCCCCCCCCCCCCACCCCTTGGGGAAAAACCAGTCGTAGGCGTCAAAATCTTAAATCTACTCAGCAAGTCCAATATCTGTTTGGAAATATTTTATAGCATACCCCCTTGCGGGGGTGGGGGGGGGGGGAGGTCTGGATATTCTCCAGCGGGTGGCGGGGCGCCTGGGGGTAGTTTCTACTGCTTTATGTAGTAAGTGTTCAGTGGAAGGCTCAAAATGACAGGTCTGTCATTCCTTCTCTCCCACTACCCTCTCCTTTCTAGAACTAGTGAGCGATGCAGTCACAAAAAGGACAGCTGACGACACAATGCAAGTTTACCAGCCTGGAATTCCATGACATTAGCACAGCACAGCATTCTCAGAATTGAATGAAAAATTACGTCCCTTTGAGCCAATCTGAGTGCATTTTATGGCTTTGGACGACGCCTTTGTTAAAAGTAAAGAATATATATATATACACACACACATTTGTGTGAGTGTGTGTGTGTGCGCGCACGCCCGTGCATGTATGTTAATCTACATGTGCCTTTCCATGTCCGTAAAGAATATCTTAACACACTCTGAACTGTTCCACAAACAGGAACACAAGACGCAAAGAACAATAATAAAGTCAATACCTCTTAATAATTCTGTAATCACATTTTATTATTTTTTTATTCTCTTGCTTTTTTATGCTTCTTGTATAAAAAATCATCGCTTCAAGAGCCAACATGACTCGCATTTCTAATTCGTATAATAAAAACAAAACTACGTACAAGTCGTGATTGATGGGTCGATTATTATGGATTAAGGGCAGTGCCTGATTATAGCAGCTTCCCAGGCGCAAAATGTAATGAACACTTCCGTTGTGTTTAATCCATCTCTCTCAGACGGCGCTAGAAGTGCGCAAATACACGCACTGACGCGTCATGATTAACTTAAAACGTTACGACAATTTTGTTTGAGTATATTTGAAGATATTTGGGTGGTTACATCTAGAAGACAACAGCAGCAAGGTAAAGCCATACAAAACGCTACACACATGACTAGGCATGGGCTTGGAGATACGTCTGTGTTCCGGTCTGTGATTTTCGACCTCACGGCTTTCAGCTGTAAGGTCCAAAATCACAGGCCGGCACAGATTAACAAGGTGCCATACAATCCAGATTGGTTTCTTTTGAACACATGCATGAAAAGCGACGCACATCTGGTGAACGAAAGGTGTCAGATCTATACATGGGGCTAGACGGGAGGACGGGGAGGTGGAAGGGGGCGGGGAGGGTTGCAATGTTGCCTCCCTGCCCGTCGTTTGATTTTCCTGCCTATGGTGCCTCCCTGCCCGTCGTTTAATTTTTGGCCACTGAATAAAAGGTCTTCTCCACTCCCCGTAGTTTTTTTTTCCTCCGAGGTCTTGGCTCTGGCGGCACCCTCTGTCTCATGTAAAAAAAAGAAATCTGGAAAAATCTCGAGGTACCAGATCCGCCCCTGCCCTCCAGATCCTGTTGTGCACCCACACATACCCTGGTCAGTCTATTGTACACAAATACTAGATCTGACAAACTTGTTAGATCCGGGAAAGCATGTGGGGATTGTTTTTTCTCTCTCTCTCTCTCTCTCTCTCTCTCTCTCTCTCTCTCTCTCTCTCTCTCTCTCTCTCTCTCTCTCTCTCTCTCCAGATTCACTGATCTTGGGAAGGAGGGTGTTGCTGCAGTTAAAGCTGTAGAGTCCCGAACTGTCATCCGGGATAACGAAAACAACGCCCTACTAGGTCAGCTTGACGCTGCAGTAAAAGCGTTCGAGTCCTGGGTGGCTGACCTGGAAAGGGAGAAGGTCGCGCTAGCCAGTCAGCTTGGCGCCACTCTGGAAGCTCTCGAGTCCCGGGTCGCTGATCTGGAAAAAGAGAACATCACCCTGGCTAGTCAGCTTGTCGCTGCTAATAAGGACATCACAGCACTGCAAGCACCGCAACAATCTGTGGCTTCATAGGGCGTCCAGGTCACTGATTTCAAGCCGTCAGGAGCTTGCAGGTCCTCACTGTCCACTGAGAAGCCTACAACGTGTGAAGTGGCTGCCACTGCCACTGTCTCCACAGGTAATAGCTTTTCTGTCCTAGATGACAACAGTGAAGACTCAAACCCTATTGTTCCCAAGAGCGGGGACTGCACTGGCAGGATGAAATCGGCTATACCGGGAAAAGGTGCAGTCCCCGTCAGCAATGATCGGCCAGCTACGTCCTCTACACATAATGACTTCCTCTCATCATGCGAACAGCTTCTCCAGCAGCCTATCATGGGCGAGGTTACCTTCCTCTTTGTTGGAGACTCCGTGCTCCGTCCAGTTGATGTCTACAGGATGGTGCCGGCAGGCAGTAGAGTCCAAAAATGTGCAGTCCCTGGTCTACAAATTGCCGACATTGAGAAGTGGGTAACTACCCAGCCAGGCCCACATCACCACGTGCAGCATCTCACCATCCATGTTGGGGTTAATGTCTGCACTGACAAGTCAGCTGTGGAGGAACGCAGGTGGTCCCATCTCCTTCAGACATGTAAAAAAGCCTTTCCCGCTGCCAGACTACACATGTCTTCCATTGTACCTGCGAAAGGTGCACACCCAAAAAAGCCAGCAACCCTGACGTCAAATGTGAACTTGAGCACAGCTTGCAAGAAACTTGGCGTTGAGTTCATAGACCATAGCAGCATCTTTCTCACTGCTAATCAAGCACCGCGTCAAGCTCTCTACCGAGACTCACTACACCCCAGCCCCCGTGGCACAAGGTACTTGGCACTCAACGTAGCTGCTGTATTCGCGTCTCCATCCAGTGACAACCCCCACACCGGGAATCGCTCACACAGGGTTACAGCGGGCAGAGAATCAGAGCACACGCCCGCTCGAAACAATTACCGTCGACAACACAGCTTTAACTCCTGGGGGCACACTCCACACTCTCAGCAGTCTCTGCAGTCAGAGACTCCTCAGCGGTCTGAAGAGCTCTGCCAGACACGTCTATACAGTGCAGTGGTTGCTGGAGCGCCCTCTACCCAGCATACGTCTACTGGGGCTCAGAGTATAACAGATGCACACATTTTGACACCCCCACACTATGACCCTGCTACTAAATCACCTTCTGCAGGTCAGCCATTCTACCTGCCTCGTACTCATCACATGGCGTCACACCCTCTCTACAGCCACAACTCTGAGATGGGTATGTCTGCCCAGCATGTCTACCGGCCTACACCACCACAGATGGTGCGACCCACACCCACACACGTTCAGCCCAGCGTCAACCCCTTGGAGATGGGGCAGCCTGTCTACTCACCTGGCTTCAAGGCCCCTTCAGCTCCATCTGCACAACCCTTTGACCCCCTGCGGCTTGTTGCAGAACTCCTAAAACCCTACATTATGAGCTGAGTTTGCAGTACGATACACGGTGGCATGCCCACTCTATGCTCATAACCTTCATGCACCTCATATCTCTGTGTGAGAAAGATGATGGGCATAGACTTGGGTATGGCCTTCTTGTTTTATTTTGGTAGTCTCAATCACAGTGTTGTCACTGGCTTACTCCATTTTATGCCCCACGCTTTAGCCCAATGGAAATCTACATGTCTAGACACTCACCGTCCAATACATGTTGGAAGGCGCAGGGCATAGAATAGAGTATGACCCTGTAGTTCTAACAATATATTCCGATGTGATGCCGATTCAAGATCTTCATCGACCGTTGATTGTGAGCTGCGTCTGAGAGAGAAAATGAAATATTGCTTTACTAGCATATGTTGCCGCTTTACTAATGATGCATATCTGAGACTTTTCACTTGTCGAAGGTGCTAAGCATATAAACTGAATATGATCTCTGCCTGCGTTTGAAATGATATTCTCGGCAGGATCCTTTCAGTATATCAGTAGCATACTTTATTTTATGCCCATCGCTTTTTTTCCCGTTACTGTATTGTCTTGACGTGCACTCATACACATTATACGAGGAAGGCGGTGAGCATAGAATAGACTACGACTCTCTATTTATTTTAATTCTTTGGTGATATTCACTACATCATAATCACTAGAATTTTTCATTGTCCGCCTGTCGACTTATCTAATATGTCAGGCTATGCAAGGCACTCATACTCAATACAATAGAAATGTGACGGGCATAGAGTGTCTTATGATTCCTTCAGTATTATAATGCCGATATATTACTAGATGAAAATAGTAATTCATGGATAGCATGTCTTACTGTATTTTGATTACTAATATCTATTTAATATCTTAAAATTAATGTGTGCTGCGATGGCATCATCTTGACATATCGTGCGAGTGTTGACACTTTCATCACAAGCATATTTGTATCTGCTTGTGCTTTTCTTGGGATTTGTCCGGACATAAGAAATTGCTAGACGCTTCTGCGATTTAAAAAATAATAATTTTAGGGTATCTTGTAAGGCAGCATTGAGTTATAGGATCATTGAACTCTCATTTGTGACACGTACCGTGTTTGGAAATCTTATTGCGTGTCATTACTTATTGCATAGATTAGATCGTTCGTGTTAAACCTGTTATCGGGTATTTAGCTTCGGTTATTTAGCTTTACTTTCTCATTCTCTTGTTACTTCACATGTGCAACCAGTTTCTTTTTTCTCCCATTATCCTGTAGTCAGAAAGACAGATGTCACCAAATACCAACAACCCAGATCGTCTCTTGAACATTGGCCACCTTAATGTGTATCATCTCTGCCGCAAAATACCTGACATCACTATTCTCTTAAATCAGCCATCACAATTTCATATCTTTGGCTTCACTGAATCCCGCCTGACAGACAATATCAGTGATCAGGCAATCTCCATTCCTAATTTTGCTATTCTACGTCGTGATGCCTCTGTTCTAGGCCAAACTGGCATAGTAATATACATACATGACTCTATAATTCAATATGTGACTAGAAGACTTGACCTAGAATCAAAGCAAATTGAATGCATGTGGCTGGAAATAAAAACATCGAAGTCATCACCCGTTCTTGTAGGGTTTATTTATAGAAATCCAGCGGCCACAGTGGCATGGCTTGATGACTTTGAATCAATGACTGACACAGTACAGAAATGCAGGGGTGATATACATATCCTAGGTGATTTTAATGTTGATTTGTTAAAAGACTGTTACTCTTCATGGAATTCAATGATCTCTTTTCTTGGTTTAACACAAGTTATTCAGTCGCCCACACGAGTTACTTCATCTTCTGCGACAATGATAGACCATATCTATACTACAAATGTAAATGCTGTTAATAATGTCCATGTTCTCAATTTTTCTATCAGTGATCACTTCCCAGTATCTTTCTCGCTGTCTGCCAAACTAGCTAAGAAATCTTGCACAGGGCATACTACTATTATTTACAGGTCTTTAAAAAAATTTAACCAGAATGCCTTTCTCTATGACTTATCCAATACCCCATTTAATGATGTGTTAAATTACAATGACCCAAATGAAGCCCTCACCCGCTGGTCTGAACTGTTCCTCGGTGTTCTAGATAAACATGCCCCAGTGCGAACAAAACGTGTCAAACATCCCACAATTCCAGAATGGCTAACTGGAGAAATAAAAGCAGCCATGCAACTCAGAGATACACTTAAGAAAGAAAAGAAATTTGTTGACTATAAAAAACAAAGAAATTTTGTCAAATCTTTAGTCCGAAAAGCTCAAAGACAACATGCTGAACAGATCATTGCAGACGGCAAGGACCTGCGCTCTGTTTGGCAAGTTATCAACACCTTTACTAAAGGTCACAATCACAGAGACATGAACATTGCACCTGAGCTCACTGCAGATACCTTCAATACAAATACCAATGTTCTGAGCAACTACGATTTCACAGTAACAATACTGCTGGTTGTGTTTTCTCACTCCCCCAACGACTGTTTTTGACGTGGGTAAATATATATCTAATATGAAAAAGAGGTCATGTGGTTCAGATGGCATCAGTTGCGAAATTCTTAAAATAGCTCTGCCCTACATAGTTGAGTCTCTAACGTTCATTTACAATCTTTCTATTCAAAGAAATATTTTCCCTGATGAGTTAAAAACAGCTAAGGTCATTCCCCTTCCCAAAAGCAAAAACTTAAACTCATTGAATGATTATAGACCTATCTCCATTCTACCAGTTATCTCAAAACCTATTGAAAAACATATCCATACACATCTGCAAAATTTTCTAGAACAGAACTGTCTACTCAGTAAAATGCAGTCTGGGTTTCGCCCGCAACACTCTTGCCAAACTGCCCTTATACATATCATTGATAAATGGCTTACAGCCATTAATAATTCTCAGTTATCAGGTGCAGTTTTTCTTGACCTTAAAAAAGCTTTTGATTTAGTCAACCACTCTATCTTATTAAAAAAACTACCGATGTATCACATCGATTCCAATACCGTACATCTGATATCATCCTATCTAAGTGACAGAAGACAGAAAGTTTTGCTTAATGGTAATTACTCGAGTGAAGGTTTAGTAACGTGTGGTGTTCCTCAGGGGTCAATTTTGGGCCCATTGTTATTCAACATATTTATCAATGATTTACCATTCTCTATCTCACATCCCGATGCAACATGTGACTTATTTGCTGATGACACTACCATACATACATCAAACAGCGAATTGCCAAAAATAAACGAAGTTCTCCAGCAAAGTCTTGATGAGGTTTCAAGCTTTTGCCAGCATAATCATATGATAATTAGTGTCCAAAAGACAAAGAGTATGTTAATTACTTCACGCCAAAACATCAACGTGGTTTCCTGCCCTTAACATTATACCTGAACTCTGAGCCCCTTGATCAGGTTAAAAAACACCGTTTGCTTGGAGTCACAGTAGATAACCAGCTCAGCTGGGAACCACATATCGAAAACACATGCAAAACAATATCTAAAAATCTATTCCTGCTATCAAAACTAAGTCAAATAGTTAACACTGAGACTAGAAGACTCTTTCTCCATGCCCATATTAAGACACACTGTGATTACTGCTCCACTATCTGGGATGGATGCAGTGACGTACATTTAAAGAAACTTAACTCATTGTATCGTCAAGGGGTAAAGTTAACTGTGCCTGGTCCCTCTCCCACCGACGAAAAGTTTAGAACCATCCGACTGCTAAACCTAAACAAACAGTTCACATTTAATCGATGCATACTTATGCATAAAATTCTTCACCGTAAAACCCCATCTTACCTTCGTATGTTATTTTTGGATAGTCAAAGACAAAACACGAGGAACAGTTTATTACAGCTACCATGGGCCAGGCTCGATATATATAAAACCAGCCTTTCGTTCTCAGGTGCCAAAGCCTGGAACAAACTACCACCCCAAATTAAATCCATTTCTAATTCTAGAACCTTCAAAACTCGTTTATATAACATCTTGTTACAGTAACTTACTACCTGAACGGAATACTTATATTATCGATATTATCGATATCGATATTATATATATATATATATATATATATATATATATATATATATATATATATATATATATATATATATATATATATATATATATATATATATATATTTCTATATAATTATTATTCACTATTATTGATATGTGTGCGCATTATTTGCATTGCTAAGTTTTTCCAGTTTATTTCTTTATGTTTCGATTTATTGTGTTATTGTGTTTCTTACTCTTTGCTGTTAATATTTCTTTTCTAACAGGACAGTTTGTAAGAGAGACGTTTCGCCTAAAACTTTATCCTGTCAATAAAACGTTTCATCATCATCTCTCTCTCTCTCTCTCTCATGGTTATCGTTGTCATACAATAATAGTGAGGTCACGTTTACGCCCAATGACTCCCAACAAGGAACGAGAGCGAAGTCACGTCGGATAACAAGCGTGTATCATAAGCATAGACAACACTCCAAACATCTCCAAGAGGCAAAGATCCTCATAAGCACGGAGGGTTCATGAGGATCTTTGCCTCTTGGAGATGTTTGGAGTGTTGTCTAAGCTTATGGTACTTCGCTCACGTTCGTTGTTGGGAGCCGTTCGTTTCAAACGAAACCTCACTAATGTTTCTAGAAGACAGAACTGGTTGAAGGCAATGAATAGTTGATACCTGAACAGTGTTATCGTAATCATTTTGATAAATAAAGTTAACAGGGACATAAAAAGTATGTTGGCTTGGACACTGTACCAGTAAGTCTTATCATGAAAATAATGCCCTCTGCAGCACCGACAACAGCATTAGATGAATTATGGATTTTAAACAAAGTTTAACCCTTTGACTGACGATACAGTTCGGATTGAATTGAATAAAATAAAAAAAATAATAAAAAGCAAACATTAAAATAAATTAAAATAAAATTAATGAAATAATTAAAATAAAATAAAATAAATAATAAAAATGAAATTAAAAAAAAACAAACAAAAAAAACAACCAACAACAGCAAACAAAATATAGTCCCTCTCTCATGACAGGATATTGTTTTCATTACAACAGTTTGTTGCTTGTTCACGTGATCACACCTCCCGCATGCCCTGACTCCTGAGGTCCCTGTAAATTCTCTTCACGTTGTCTATAAGCTGCGGAGCGAATTTTTGCGCACTGGCATCGAAAACTGTCTTACTGGGTGGCCAGGAGCGGTAGTGGTGCAGAAGGGCAAGTTTGGAGTGCACCCTTATTTGTGTGTACCCCTTGGCAATGTGCTGCGGGTAGTGTATACCCACCATGGCTACCTGTAATGGATCCAGGATCATCTTGCTGCGGTCGTTAAAGCCCCAGACGAGCTCTGTGCGATACAGGTGGCGGGTGGATCGCAGGTTCAACCAGCGGGAGTCTTGTTCTTGCTCGGCCGTTAGGCCTGTAGTGATTTTGCCTGGACAGAAGTAAATATACAAAGAGCGTTAGGCCTTGTTTTTAGTGACCATTAGGTCGTTAATCTCTTCACTGTCAAACCAACTGCAAGAGACATAGATCCTCATGAGCCCCCGCACGCGGGGGCTCATGAGGATCTATGTCTCTTGCTCAGACCAATTTGCATCTATGTTCCTTAGATCTTTGTAACTCTCGGTCGTTAAACGAAGAAAGATTTCCGAAATACAATATACGTTCAGTGGAGGGGAAATGGTTAATTTCTACAATCAAGAGGAGTAATCTTCTTGTTTTGTCCTGGCGTAATTTCGGAGAATAACCCAACGAAGAAAAAAACGACAGTTACAACACAACTGTAGGCATGGGATGAACGTTGCGTAATTATTGATCACCTCTTAATACTGGTAAGAGGTGAGCATTTACGCAACGACCATCCCATGCCTGTGTTACAAACCTCCATTTGTTTTTATCCCTACGTCACACGACCAATTTACTTGAGCGCAAACCGTACCGTGTGACCTCGCTACAAAAACTTTGTAGCGACTAATGGCGGACTTTTTGTAGTCCTCTCTCTGACGCGTCTTGGATGCGTGTTTTTTTTTTTTTTTTTTTTTTTTTTTTTTTTTTTTTTTTTTTTTACAAAAGATCACCAAAATGTTCCAAAGTACACAGTTCCTTAGTGTTGTTTGAAACAACAGGCACACTACTGGAGACGGCAACGTCATGAAAGATTTTCAGTGAATCCGCCAACTGTGCTTTGAAGCGACTCCTATTATTATTTTCCAGGCAGTGTTGTGCCATCAAGTTGCGAGGAAACAAAGATGTGCTTTTTTTTTGACAACTTTATGTGATAGCTGTGGTGTACCGACTATTCACTGAATCGTCTTAATTTTGTACTCGGAATTTGGACTTGTTCACCAGTCGTGCCAGCCTATGTATCTAAAGAAGAGCGTGCAGATGAACTGTGGAATTACTAAATATGTGCTGTTCTGGACTCCATCCTACATTATTCACAGACTAACCCACTGCCAGATTTTTCTTCATTCTGACTGACCCCACAGAAGAGCGTGGAAGCAGACAGAAGTATTTACCAGCGAGCTTTCCTACCACCGTGTTTAAGTGTATCACGTACTGTCTGGCCCGCCGACCTTCGCTGTTGACAGATATTCCCAACAAGCCAGTGAAAATAATAATAATATAATATATAGTATTTATATGGCGCATTTCTCATATTTATAATATAACTCAATGAGCAGGACATAGCCGCGAACTGAACCCAACAAGCACGCTCACGTGAATCACGCGCATTCCCTCACACACTGTACATAAACACAGAACATTCACGTGGTGCTAAGGGCAAAAGGGCAAGATCAAGCGAGCTACTGAAAGTTTGGAAATTTAAATCGTTTTTATATTTTTGAAATTTGATTAAGTGGACTGAAATTAATACCGAATTCGTGGGGGAGGAAAGAGCCGGAGTACCCGGAGAAAGAACCCCCGACGGTCCGCCCGAATTAATGGTGACCCTTACTAGAGGAGAAAGTCCGACGCCGGAACCGGGTATCGAACCTCGCACCTCTTGCATTGGTGGCAGGCGCTTTTATCGCTGCGCCACGGACCGCCCCGTGGCGCAGCGATAAAATGACTGTGAGGGGGTGCTGGTTTTATTTCATTAGTATAATGACTCATGACTGTTACCATCATGATAATTATTATGTGTTAAAATGATGTTGACGGACTTTGTCGGAGCGGTGCCTTGTGAACACCGGCGCTGTACTATAGCGACGGGCCTCCAGGTTCAGATTTGACCCATAGGCGTCCGTTGATAGTAGCTTTGACTAATGCAAATCCACTGCGTCACCGCGTGTGCGCAAGCGCTTATACTAAGCTCAAGACAAAATACAAGGGAGGAAACGAACGGCACACGCGAAAGACGATGCACTGTGATTCCAGAGAAGGCAAAGCATAGGGGTCCGTTGATAGTAGTTTTGACTAATGCAAATCCACTGCGCTACCGCGTGCACGCAAGGGCCTATACTAAGCTCGAGACAAAATACGGTATTTTGTCTTGAGCTTAGTATAGGCGCTTGCGCGCACGCGGTGGCGCAGTGGATTTGCATTAGTCAAAGCTGTTATCAACAGACCCCCTATGCTTTGACCGTTGTTTTATGTTGCCTAGATCGGAGATTATTTTCCTTTCGACGGTTATTTGTTTCTGTTGTTAACTTGTATTTTTTATGTCAAGTAGGAATTTAACAAAAGAGCCTATACTATAAGTGTGTTCAGGAGACATAGGGCTGTCTTAGCATTCTGTTTTTTTTTTGTCAGGGAGGTTCGGGTCGAGATGCCATTGGCGCCGGTCATTAGATGCCTTGGCGACGGACTTCACCCGTCCCGAGTCATTGTCCATTTTGTAGCTCTGTTATTGTAATTTGTGGAATGAGCGAGTGAGGGAATGTGAGCAGCACCTGCGGTGGCAATACAATTTTTGCTGTGTATAATCTTCTATTACAGCAACAATAAAGTCATCTTGAATCTTGAATAACGTCATAAGTCTGTTATGTATAAAGGTATATTCTTTTGACGTCAGTCGTGTCTGGTGTGATCCAGGTTGAAATATTTCTTCTTGAATTCTTTTACGAAAATAGCGGAGGAATGAAAACAAATACGTTATTCGTAGCAGGGACTTGCTGCACGGACCAATGTAGGCCTGAGGGAGCACAAAAGAACCATTGTACCCCTCAGGCCTTCGGACTTCGGGGTACAATGTTTCCTTTGACCTCCCTCAGGCCTACTCGGGTCCGCGTAGCAAACGCCTGCTACCAATAACTTAAATTAGGCAACTATACACTGGCATATTGACCGACATGAAGACATTGCACGCTTTGTAAATGATTCAGTGAATAGGCATTTCATTTATCATATTATAGTCGACTTCGTTTATAACGAAAGTCGGATATAACAACACTTTTTCATAGGTCCCGACAGCACTCTTTATGTACAAGCTACTTCGCTTGTAACAAACTTCGCGTATAACAGCGAAAACATTTCGGTCCTCTGGCGATTTGTTATATAGGGGGCGGTCCGTGGCGCAGTGGTTAAGGCGCCTGCCACCAATGCCAAAGGTGTGAGGTTCGATACCGGGTTCCGGCGTCGGACTTTTCTCCTCTGGTAAGTGTCACCGTTAATTCGGGCGGACCGTCGGGGGTTCTTTCTCCGGGTACTCTGGTTCTTCCACCCCCCCCCCCCCACCTCCCACCCCCCCCCCCCCCCACTTTGGTACCGGTTTCAGGCCACTTTACAAATTTCAAATACAAGCGATCAAAAATCTCTGTAACTTCAGTAGCTGAACTGGCCCTTCGTCTGTCTTGTACTGTGTTTGTCTTAAATGGCGTAAATCCGTGTCTGTTACGTAAGTGTGCGTGTTGGGTTTCAGTTGGGTTTGAGAAAAAGCGCCTATATAATAACGGTATTATTATTATTATTATTATTATTATTATTATTATTATTATTATTATCCGAAGTTTACTGTGTATGTGACGTTTGCGTGTTCTTTTCTATTTCTGTCAGCTTTAAGTATTTCTTTGTAAAGCGTCCTGAGCCTGATCTTTAGGGTGGGGACGCGATGTAAAAACACTATTATTATTATTATTATTATTATTATTATTATTATTATTATTATTATATTATTATCATTATTATTATTATTATTATTATTATTATTATTATTATTATTATTATTATTATTATTATTATTATTATTATTATTTGTTGGGCGCTACTGACCTACTTTAATTAATTAAATTATATCGAATCCAGCGCCAACTGTTTGACGGAGATTGACCGTTGTAGCTCAAACAAAGTGCCGAATGAACTTGGCGCTCCAGGTGCCAAGTTCATTAGGCACTACCCCGTTCGGTTCCGAAAATGTATTTCTTTTGCTCGTCAGTATACTATTCCGTGAGGACAAAAGGAACCAAGATATGTTTTGTGAACAGCAAGCTTTTCATTGTGCATGTATTAAAATGAAAATTTCGCGTTTTACAAAAATGGATTTACTGTCTGGTGCCTTCACAGGGCATTATGTCCATATAGCTGGTGCTCATACAGTGTTTAACCCATTTAGCCCCGAGTCACTACAGCAGGAGATGGACTGACTATGATAATTCAAAGGTAGTGCCAGATTAGCTTGGCGCCTTCAGGCGCCAAGCTAATCTGGCACTACCCTTGAATTATCATAGTCAATCCATCTGCTGCAAAGAGTACATAGTCGATAGGAAACACCTCCCAAATTTGAGAAATGGGACCTTGGGGTTAAAGGGTTAAGCTGTGTTTCCATACCACGGTGCGACAGCAACAAGAAAACGGCGGCGACCGCGAGAAACATCGAGAACATAGAAATAAAGGAGTGTTTCTATAAGCGCGATGCGAAAGCGGCACGACAGCGGGGCGACAAGCGACATAGCGCGACAAATTTTTATCACTCAGTCCAGCGATTCAGATTCGATTTCATTGTGATCAAGCACACGACAAATTTAAGCTATTTTTCCAAATCAAAACAAGGGCGTGAAATCGCTTTGTTTTCATCCCTAAGTCACAAGACCAATCACTTTAGCGCAAACGGTACCATGTGACCTCGCTGCAAAAACCCTTGTAGCGACTAATGGCGGACTTCTTGTAGCCCTCTTTCTGAGGCGTCTTGGATGCCAGTTTTGTTCTACAAAAGATCACGAAAACGTTCTACAGTACAAAGTTACTTAGAAACAACAAGCACACTACCAGAGACGGCAACGTTATGACAGATTTTTAAATTACATCATAAGTCTATTATGTATAAATGTTTGTTTTCCTCCCTACGTCACACGACCAGTAAATTTAGCGCAAACTGTACAATGTGACCACTGTAGCGAAAAATGGCGGACGTTTTATAGCCCTCTCGATGACGCGTTACGACCTCGTTTTCGAGTCTTGATAGCAACTCGGTTCGACAAAATAGCAGAAAAAAACCGCACTAAAGTAGTCCTATTTGACGTAATACACATCATCTGCCTTATTTTTCACGACATGAGGAGCCAACTAAACAATATTTCACCACTAATTACATAGCGCAAACAGCAAAATCCTTTCACCGAGACATTTTCAAAGTTCGGGAAACCACGAAACAAAAATAGCTTCCGAGTTTTTTTTTTAACCAATCAGAGACACAATCCTTGCAAACCGGCAGCACACTGTCGTCTGCTCAAACACCAACAGGCAACACGCCACAATTTCACCAAAGCACAGAGCAACAAATTCAAGAACTAAAACGAAAATACACACCCAGCAACACTATACACAAAGCACGCTATTGCCAAATTTTCACGTCACTCAATGCGGGACTATCTGAAGAAAAACATCTCCCGAATTTTCGAAGATTATCTGACATCATGTCTACGCTGTAAAATAAAATCTTACCTTAAAATCCATCAGTCTCAGCACTAGTCCTGCTGTTAACAACGAGCGTTTTGTTTTGGTATTCCTTTTTCCAGATATCCCAACAAACATGACACTTTAGGATATAACAACGACAATCTGCTGCACACTCGAAGCCATCCCCTTCTGTCATCTTGAATCTAAAAGCACGAGGCACCATGCTAACTTGTACAAGCTGTCACATCAGTGGTCAAATGCCGATCGCTTCATCAAAAAGTTCTTAATTTTTCTGAATCACACAGCAGTCAAGAAGCACTGACACTGTAGTACTTTAACGACCTTTTGTAGACATTGCAGCTTGAATCATTCTGTACACAAGCCAAGATTAGCTTTTTACTCGCGAAAACAAGACTTGAGCTTCTGACACGGAATCATGCTACGCCACAGTCTGGGAACCCCCGGCAGAACATGTATATTCAATGGTGTCACCTATCCGCCACAGAAGCGGCCGTCTTCATAAACCGGATTTTTTCTAAACAATAAACGGAGGAAGGAAAACAAATACGTTATTGGTCGGAGGGGTTCGCTACACGGACCTTTGTAGGCCTTCGGGAGGTCAAAGGAATCATTGTACCCCTCAGGCCTTCGGGGTACAATGATTCCTTTGACCTCCCTCAGGCCTACAAAGGTCCGTGTAGCGAACCCCTCCGACCAATAACTTATATTGTCGCACCGCGGTATGGAAACACAGGAAGCGATTTTCAGCCTGTAGTCCATATACTTTTTCAAAACACAGCATAAAATGGGGGATTTTCTCTGATGACCTGTAGCTGTGTTGCCTGGATGACTTCCGTTGATGGAGGGATCTTGCGGAGTCTGGTAGAAGAAGGCGTTGCGGAAGGTGAACACAGCGATGTGCTCCGGGTCCTCCGTGTGCTGCCGTATGGAATTCAACATGGCTGCCCACGTCCTGTGCACGCGCGGGATTATCACCTCATCAAGGTCAGTAAACACGACCAACTTGGCCACGTGCCGCATACGAAACATGCAATCGTTAATGGCGGCGATCTGACCGTAGTAATGCACTGGCTGAGGTGGCTCGCGCCACTGATGCAAGTTCATGTCGCCGCGTGCGACGTAGTTCTTCAGCACGCGCCATACGTCAGCAGAGACGTTGTTGACGTAACCTGTCACGTGATCAGCGCCCAAGATCTTGACTAGTTCCAGCGTCTCGACGGCCTGCTGACAGTTGCTGTAGTTGCTGTGTAGTGGGGAAAGGCACAACGCCATCTGCCAGCGAGGCGGACCGGGCTCAGGGTAGGTAATCCTGTGCTGGGTGATGGGCGGCTGTGTCTTATCCACAATAAAGGATACGTGTTCAGGACGGGGCATCCGTCTAGGCACGTCACAGTGCACGAAAATGGCGCCGTGTCTGCAAACACGTAGCATAACAAATAATTATGTGTATGTATATATTATGAGTTATTGTTCGGAGGGGAATGCTACACGGACCCTTGTAGGCCTGAGGGAGGTCAAAGGAAACATTGTACCCCGAAGGCCGAAGGCCTGAGGGGTACAATGGTTCCTTTGACCTCCCGAAGGCCTACAAGGGTCCGTGCAGCGAACCCCTCCAACCAATAACGTATTTGTTTTCATTCCTCCACTATTTTCGTAAAAGAAATCAAGAAGACATCTTGCGACCAGGATCACGCTAAACATGACTGACGTCAGAGATATATTATAAGTTATTGGTCGGAGGGGTTCGCTACACGGACCTTTGTAGGCCTGAGGGAGATCAAAGGAATCATTGTACCCCGAAGGCTGAAGGCCTGAGGGGTACAATGATTCCTTTGACCTCCCGAAGGCCTACAAAGGTCCGTGCAGCGAACCCCTCCGACCAATAACGTATTTGTTTTCCTTCCTCCATTTATTGTTTAGAAAAAAGTCCGGTTTATTAAGACGGCCGCTTCTGTGGCGGATAGGTGACACGCGGCTTCTGTGGCGGATAGGTGACACCATTGAATATACATGTTCTGCCGGGGATTCCCAGTCTTTACAAGACAGAGTGTGATGTAGCATGATTCGGTGCGAAGCGCAAGTCTTGTTTTCGGGAGTAAAAAGCTCATCTTGGCTTGTGTACAGAATGATTCAAGGTGCAATGTTTACAAAAGGTCGTTAAAGTATGTCAGTGACAGTGCTTCTTTACTGCTGTGTGATTCAGAAAAAATAAGAACTTTTTGATGAAGCGATCGGCATTTGACCACTGATGTGAAAGCTTGTGCAAGTTAGCATGGTGCCGCGTGCTTTTAGATTCAAGATGACAGAAGGGGATGCTTCGAGTGTGCAGCAGATTGTCGTTGTTATATCCTAAAGTGTCATGTGTGTTGGGATATCTGGAAAAAGGAATAACCCCCCCCCCGCCCCCCCCCCCCCACCCCCCCAAAAAAAAACAAAAAGAAAAAAAAAAACGCTCGTTGTTAAGGACTAGTGCTGAGATGGATTTTAAGGTAAGATTTTATTTTACAGCGTTGACATGATGTTAGATAGTCTTCGAAAATTCGTGAGATGTTTTTCTTCAGATAGTCCCGCATTGAGTGACGTGAAGAGAGAACTTTGGCAATAGCGTGCTTTGTATACGGTGTTGCTGGGTGTGTATTTTCGTTTTAGTTCTTGAATTTGTTGCTCTGTGCTTTGGTGAAATTGTGGCATGTTGCCTGTTGGTGACTGAGCAGACGGCAGTGTGTTGCCGGTTTGCAAGGATTGCTCTCTCTGATTGGTTAAAAAAAACAACTCGGAAGCTATTTTTGTACCGTGGTTTCTCGAACTTTGAAAATGTCTCTGTGCATGGCGATGAGATGAATTTGTCGAAGGCTTTTGCTGTTTGCGCTATGTAATTAGTGGTGAAATATTGTTTAGTTGGCTCCTCACGTCATAAACAATAAGGCAGATACTTGTGTATTACGTCAAATAGGACTACTTTAGTGCGTTTGTTTCTGCTATTTTGTCGAACCGAGTTGCTATCAAGACTCGAAAACGAGGTCGTAACGCGTCATCGAGAGGGCTATAAAACGTCCGCCATTTTTCGCTACAGTGGTTTTTATATCACGGTCACATGGTACAGTTTGCGCTAAAGTGACTGGTCGTGTGACGTAGGGAGGAAAACAACCCTTTATACATAATAGACTATGACGTAATTTAAATATGTCATGAAGTTGCCGTCTCCAGTACTGAGTGTGCTTGTTGTTTCGAACAACACTAAGTAACTTACTACTTTAGAACGTTTGGCGATATTTTGTAGAACAAAACTGGCATCCAAGATGCGTCATCGAGAGGGCTACAAAACGTCCGCCATTTTTCGCTACAGAGATTTTTATATCACGGTCACATGGTACGGTTTGCGCTAAAGTGACTGTTGGTGTGACGTAGGGAGGAAAACAAATATATTTGTTTTCCTCCCCACGTGTGATCCAGGTCGGAAGATGTCTTCTCGATTTCTTTTACGAAAATAGTGGAGGAATGAAAACAAATACGTTATTGGTCGGAGGGCTTCGCTGCACGGACCCTTGTAGGCCTTCGGGAGGTCAAAGGAATCATTGTACCCCTCAGGCCTTCGGGGTACAATGATTCCTTTGACCTCCCTCAGGCCTACAAAGGTCCGTGTAGCGAACCCCTCCGACCAATAACTTACAATATAATATAAGTTAGAACTGTTATAAGTTGTAACTGTCTTTCCTAAGCGTGTTTCTTTCTCCGTTGGGTTTTCCTCTGTACTAAATCTTAGCCAAGTACTCTATATTATACATGTATGTACCAGTTGCGGCAGCCAAAAAAGTCCAAAATCGCAGATAAACACACGTGTGTGTGTGTGTGTGTGTGTGTGTGTGTGTGTGTGTGTGTGTGTGTACACACACACACGTGTGTTTATCTGCGATTTTGGACTTTATGGCCTTTTGCTGTAAGACACTAAATCACAAAATGCAGATTAACAAGATGACTGCCAAAGCGAAGAAATAGAAGAACCCAACGGAGAAAGAAACAGGCATAGAAATTTATTGAGTTGTAACTGTCTTTCCTAAGCGTGTTTCTTTCTCCGTTGGGTTTTCCTCTGCACTAAATCTTAGCCAAGTACTCTATATTATACATGTATGTACCAGTTGCGGCAGCTATACCAGGAAGAGGCTTTCCTAGTTAGCGTGGTATGCGCGCACTCTGTCGTGTCCAACTGGGTTTACTGGACACAGCAGTGTGCGTGTACGACGTTGCATATGAAACAAAGCAACTGGGGAACGGATTGCGTTGATCGACGGACAGAAGGACAAATAAATGAGTGCATAACGAGACGCTGACCTCACCCCCACCACCCCCATCCTTGCACCCCCCCCCTATCCCCCTCCACCCCACCCCCCAAAATAATCATAAACAAGGCCAGTAGCCTTTTTTTATAATCTGGATTCAGAGGACTTCGCAGAAGAACGTAGATCCATCTGCAGAGGGTTTATGTGCTGAGACAGCTTCAGGAGAAGTGCCGTGAGCAGAACAAAGGGCTGTACGTAACGTTTGTCGACCTAACAAAAGCGTTCGACACTGTGAGCAGTCAAGGCATGTGGCAGATCCTGGAGCGACTTGGCTGTCCCCCAAAGTTCCTCAGCATGATCGTCCAGCTACACGAGGACCAACAAGGCCAGGTCAGACTCAACAGTGACCTCTCAGAACCATTCCCCATTCTCAACGGTGTGAAGCAGGGTTGTGTGCTGGAACCGACTCTCTTCACCATCTTTTTTAGCATGATGTTGAAGCAGGCCACAGTGGACCTCGACAATGACGATGCAGTGTACATCAGGTATCGTCTCGATGGCAGCCTGTTCAACCTCAGACGACTGCAGGCCCACACCAAAACCCTAGACCAACTGATTCGTGAGCTGCTCTTTGCTGACGACGCTACCCTCGTTGCACACACAGAGAGAGCCCTGCAGCGCATCACATCCTGCTTTGCAGACGCTGCCCAGCTCTTTGGACTCGAGGTCAGTCTGAAAAAGACAGAGGTCCTCCATCAGCCGGCACCCAAGGTAGAGCATCGCCCTCCCCACATCACCATCGGCGAGTCTGAACTGAAGTCAGTGCACCAGTTTACCTACCTTGGCTGCATCATCACGTCAGACGTCAAGCTGGACAAGGAGCTGGATAGCAGGCTGGCAAAAGCAAACAGCGCTTTAGGGCGTCTATACAAGCGGGTGTGGCACAATCAACAGCTGAAAACAGGCACCAAGATCAGCGTGTACAGAGCTTTCGTCCTCACCACCCTGCTGTATGGTTCCGAGTCATGGGCCCTCTACCGCAGCCAACTACGACTCCTCGAATGCTTCCACCAACGCTGCCTGCGTACAATCCTTGACATTCACTGGAGTGACTATGTCACAAACGTCGAGGTCCTTGAACAGGCAGAAACTGTGAGCATCGAGGCTTTGCTGCTGCGGACACAGCTCCGCTGGGCTGGGCACGTCCCCAGGATGGAGGATCATCGCCTACCCAAGATCACCTTGTTCGGTGAGCTCGCCACTGGACACAGAGACAGAGGGGCACCAAAGAAGAGATACAAAGACTGTCTCAAGAAGTCACTTAGTGCCTGCCAAATCGACCACCGCCAGTGGTCTTCACTTGCTGCGGACCGTGACACCTGGCGCTCCACCATTTGCAAGGCAGATGTCTCCTTTGAGGACTCTCGCAGAGCTAGCCTTAAAGACAAGCGGCTCAGGAGAAAAAACAGAGATGCCGCAACTCAGAACCCTGGCCAGACCTCCTTCTGCAGCCACTGCGGTCGAACCTGCCTGTCCCGGATCGGCCTCCGCAGTCACGAGCATGCCTGCAGACATCGTGGACAACCCCTATAGAATCTTCGTTTGCGAAGTCAAGCCAAGACAAGACTGGAGACTATGGATGTGGGGTTGTGGCGTAAAAGTGAAGCCATTCCCAGGAAGCAAAATGTCTTCGGGCCCACGACGGCCGCAGTGGGCCCGAGCACATCCGTGCGCGGGCCCAGGATGTGCTCGGGGCCACTGCGGCGGTCGTGGGCCCGAAGACGTTTTGCTTACTGGGAATGGCTTCACTTTTGCGCCACAACCCCACATCCATAGAAACAAATACAGAAACCCTCCTTAGATGGATTTGCGTTCTTCTGCGAAGTCATCTGAATCCAAATTAAAAAAAAAAAAATAGGTGACCGTGTGAAACGAACAAGCACAAAATCTGAGTCACTTCTTCCCCCACTGAAAGATAAGCTCATGTAGCTCGTGACTGTCAGTATGCGCTTTTTTTTTTTTTAACCCATTCAGCCCCGACGCCCTACAGCAGGAGATGGGTCGACCATGATAATTCAAGGGCAGTGCCAGATTAGTTTGGCGCCTGTCGGCGCCAAGCTAATCTGGCACTGCCCTTGAATTATCATGGTCGATCCATCTCCTGCAACTGGTGCCTAGTCATTAGATGACGCCTCCAAAATTTGGGAAATACGGACGTTCGGGTGAAGGAGTTAAATAAATTATATTGACTCGAAAATCTAATAAATTGTGTTGTGTTTTTTATACGGTTTTCTATGTGTTTTTTTGGGAAACGTCGTATCTTAGGGAGGGATGGAGGGATGGATGGATGGACGGACGGATGGACATGCGTGAGTGTGGAGTGAGTATAGATTGCTTTACGTCCCGCAAGCGACAAAAGCCTTCTCAGGACGTGCCTGCGCTAAATGAAGAAAAGAACTGCAAGAAGCGCAGACAGGAGGGATAATTTCAAAAGAAAAATACAGATAAATGGACCAGAAAGACAGAAATACAAACCCCCAAAAGAGTAGAACCCACCTTGCAGGGGTTAGACAAGGTGACCCTAGGAACTAAAAAGTAGACAACCCCACCAAGGTCCCCTAGGGCAGACCCGGTGGGGGGTGGGGGGTGGGGAGGGAAGGACATGCGCGTAGGTACATGATTATACCTGAAATAAACAATATTCAAAGTGTGTCAGTAAATGCATGGTTTGCAGAGGAATAACGAATTCGCGTTAGCCTTCCCACACCCAACCACTCCCGCCAAAAAACGTGAAACATTAGGGTATGACGTAATGTGTCCACCACAAAGGTGATTTCAAAGACGGGGCACTGAAAAGAAGTCTGTACAAATTTAGACCCCAGCTGGGTTCGAGAATCGAACGCTCTACCGATTGAGCCCACGCAGCTCCCCCCAACCACTCCAATACTGCACACCCTCCTGGAAATTCGATCTTCACCTAATCTAGTACGCTTGAACCATCTCTCTCCCAGGCACGCTTGCCAGCTGCAGTCAAAATATGGGCAGAGCAGGATGGATGAAAAAAAAATGAGGGGAAATTACAACCCTTTGATCACGTTAATGTGTCCCGTAGAGATAACCTCGGCAAGGCGATTTACCTTCCAAATTCAAGAGTATCTTAATCTGTATCAAACCCCTCACTGCCAGTGGCCATAGACTGCTGTTCTGAAATCTGTTGTTAACTCATTTTGCCCGCAACACGCCACACCAAGATATGGCTCGACCATGATAGTTCAAGGGTGGTGGCAGAATAGCTTGGCGCCTATAGGCGCCAAGCTATTCTGCCACCACCCTTGAACTATCATGGTCGATCTGTCTCCTAAATTGTAATGCAGTCCTTAGAGGATAACTCCAAACTGTGGGTATTTCGTACCTCGGGCACAATGAGTTAACCCTACTCCAGACCGCCCCAGCCGTCCATGATACAAAGAGGTTATCAGCAAGAGGCGCATATCCTTATGAGCCCCCGCAACTGTAACTCAGCAAGAGACATAGATCCTCATGAGCCCCCGCAACGGCGGGGGCTCATGAGGATATATTTTTCTTAATTGCAGTTGGATCGTGTTCGCTTTGTCTCGGCAGTGAAGGAGATAATCCAGGCTGTAAATTATCCACAGTTTGGAACTTCTGATCCCCATATTCGCGCATGTTTTATCAGCAGTGTTGAAAAGCAGTGTTGCCATGTAGTCCTTTCACTTGCAGTGCAAACTTAGGGAGTCTGATCGACAGGGATGACTCAATGATATCGCCTGATTCGCTTGGCGCATCAAAGCGCCAATCGAATCAGACACTACCCTTGATCTGTCACGGTCAATATTTTAGCCAGTGCTCAACTGACGTGTTCTTTGTTTTACTCTTAAACGCTCAGAACTAAATGACTCCCATCTATAGAATGGAAGTCATTCAGTTCTGGGAGTTTTCGAGTTAACGGACGCTGGTCACATGGCTCTTGAAAACGAAACTTTGCCGGAGGGTGGTTCGTAGTTTTAAGGGTTAAAAAAGTGTTGAGAGGTGTGTAACGAGAAGCCTGTCAACAACAACAGTGCAGTTGCTGGTAAATCGCCGTGCTATGTATTGCTTAATTGTGTTTGCTCTTCATTTGCAATACTTTAAAAAAATCAAATACAGGCACAATCATCAAAGAAAAATGCGGTCGGTGGATTGTGTAATGTCGAGGCGACCGTTTCGAACAGAACTGTACTCTCTCTCTCTCTGTCTGTCTGTCTGTCTGTCTGTCTGTCTGTCTGTCTGTCTCTCTCTCTCTCTCTCTCTCTCTCTCTCTCTCTCTCTCTCTCTCTCTCTCTCTCTCTCTCTCTCTCTCTCTCTCACGCACACAGACTAAAACCATTTGTATCTATATACGCGCCGAGGTCTGAAATATCACTTTTCGAACTTGAAAATGTGAGTATGGAAATTGAAAAAAAAGCAAAAGGTAGAACGATAAGAATACGACACCAAAAACGAACAAGATGGGATGAACCATAACCCTAAGTCTTTTCTATATGAGAGCTGTCCTCGCTGTAAATGGTCTCTACCTTTTGTCTTTGACCTGATTCTGATGTTGAATTATTTCCTATTGAAAACGTCTCGCAGATCTGCCAATGCGTCAGTGAGTTCTATAAGGGGCGCAGGACATACGCGTCAGTGATTTGTCAAACGTCATTTGTCATGAGGTAAGTTTTAGTTTTTACCGAATTTTATATTTTACGTGATATGAGTTTCACTTTCGCTTCATAGGCTTGAGAAAATGGTGACAAAACTAGAACTTCATTGTACAATTTTAGTCTTGCTATAATTTGTGTGAAAGCAGGTTGACTTTACCTAGCTACATGATATACTAAGTACACGGGTCACTTGCATGCTCTTCTGAAAGCGCGTCGATGTGTGCGTGCGTGCGCGCGCGCTCCAAACATCTCCAAGGGGCATAGATCCTCATGCGCCTGAGGGCGCATGAGGATCTATTTCTCCTGGAGATGCGTGCATGTTTGTGTATGTGTGTGTGTGTGTGTGTGTGTGTGTGTGTGTGTGTGAGAGAGAGAGAGAGAGAGAGAGAGAGAGAGAGAGAGAGAGAGAGAGAGAGAGAGAGAGCCGCGCGCGTGAGAGAGAATGACGTCATATTCAGAGTATTATGTCAGTGTCTGCGTGGTGACGGAGTTGTCTCTTTTACGTCACCGCCACTGTCTGACTTTCTCTAGAAGTAAGTTATTTTAGTGATTTAATTCTTTTCTGAAAAGAATTAATAATTTTTACTAAAGAAGTTGAAAGGATACAAAGCTGGCTAACGAACTCGTCCAATCTCTTTCTCCAAACTAGCTATATGCAAAGGTTCAAGAAAATATGACAAAAAATACTGTCTCTAATCTGGGTCAACCGAATTCCTATAAACGGTTGTTTATGTCTTCAATGAGAGATTCAGTTACAATTTGCTCGGAGGCTCTCTTAGCCACCCACTTAAGAAAGCATTTCGCCAAGTTTTAAGCTTGTGTGTAGAGAAATCTCGGAGATCCTCTTGTTTACATACATAGGCACACAAATACCCACATACATACATACGAACATACGGCGCTTCTCGCCAAATGTACGTTCAGCAGCTAGGTTAGCTTAAAAAGACATGACGCAATTTTTATCGTGTTACTTCAGTTGTTAGGCCTGCCCGCCTTTGACATCATGATACTATTCAATTCGCACCACCGCGACCCGTCCTAAAAAGTCCCTTCTATAAACAGAAGGGACTTAAAAAAGAAAAGCTGAAAAGATGAAGATGACGGAAATGGTGATGCGAGGATTAGGACGTCGTCGACGACAACAACTATGATAGTATGATGTTTTGTTTGCAACGAACGACTCCCAACAACGAACGAGAGCGAAATCATGGCGGATAAGCAGCTTGTACCATAAGCAATACAACACTCCAAACATCTTCAAGAGGCATAGATCCTCATGAGCCCAACGGGCTCATAAGGATCAATGCCTCTTGGAGATGTTTGGAGTGTTGTCTGTCCACCGTGATTTTGCTCCCGTTAGCTGTTGCGAGTCGATTGGAGTAAACGTAACCTCGTTATTGTCCAACTTACGGTTGCGAGTGGCTGTCCGGCATTCGGACCACGGTGCCTTCGGCGTTGGCATAATTGATTGTGGGCACGTTCACAGCCTGTCCATTGTCCTCCACGCCCGTGCTGTTACTGCGCACTGTCCGCGAAAAACGACATATCATTTTTCTAGGCATAGTCCTGAATAAACCCAATCCGATGACTGTCACTTTCGGGGGCGACTTGCAGTCGTTGTAGTGGGCCGAGTACACGTACATGCTGACGTTGGTCTGAATCTGGTGAAAGTCGGTCACAGTCGACGGCTTTTGTGGCGACGAAAGCATCACTGGCGTGCGAACCGGATGCCCTCTTGTCGTTAAAACAAGTGACCTTGTAACATCAGCTGAATTTCTAACCGACACATTTTTGGTTGATGAACTGGACGCGTTTAGTGAATTTGCTTTCCCGCTGCTTGTCATAACCATACAGCTGTTGGACTTGACATCAGTTTCGTCCCGTAAACTTGCATCCGCTAAGTAAAATCGTCCAGCGGTATAGCTGTAGTTGGCTCGCATCAGGGGAGAGACAAACCTTTCAGTCTGCGTCACATTGCCAGAGTTGTACCGGGTCCGGACCAAGGCCGTAGAGAGAATTTGTGCAAAGTTAAAATTTCTCACATCTCGACTGACTGAGACTTGTTCGATTGTGGGATACGTCACCAACAGCAGCGAGAAAAGTCCGTAAGTAGCCAGCATATACGTGACAAACTTGACCACCCACATCTTCCTCACTCGCATGGTCTTATCGGCGTACGATATGTGCAGACCTTTGTCTTCCGTCACATAAAAATGAAACTAACGCCTTCATAAGGTGTCCGTCTCCGGGTTTCTGACGCCGACTCTCTTTTCAGTCGTTTCTGGCGATTGTCAGTATCTTGGGTTTACTGACCTGTAAAGGTAAAAGACAGCATTCCATTTTTGTGAAAAGTAACATTTCGATATATTTTTACAATGATAATAAGTTTTTTTTTCTAAAATGCAAAATTTTTCTCGTATTACACAAAAAGTATGTCGATTTTGGTGAAAAGCAAGATTTTATCGTATTATGACTCCTTGTGCCCGAGGTACAAAATACCCACAGTTTGCAGTTATTCTCTGAGGACTGCATTAAGATAAGATAAGATAAGATAAGATAAGATAAGATAAGATAAGATAAGATAAGATAAGATAAGATAAGATAAGATAAGATAAGATAAGATACACTTTATTGCCATATGCATAAACATTAGAATTTTTTTTGCGGCATAACCGACAAGAGTCCATGTTAAGATCAACACATCAAAACACACACATCACAATCAAGCAGACTCTAAAATACCAAACCACACATATGCATAAACATTAGAAAGCAGTCATTCTACTAAATGTGCACACACATCTAAGTAAATAAAATAAGATAATCTATCACATAATAAGCATATTCTGACGCCAAAAACTGCCAAGTGAGCCGCAACGAAAACAGATTAACTAAATTCATATGTATTTATAAAACTGTATATCCTGTCTAAAAAATGGTTAAGAGAACATATAAAGACTATAAACAACTAAGAAGGGCTGTAGGTAATTCTAAAGGGACTTTGAGCGAATCAGCTGAGTTAAATCATATCATAGCCATTATTACATATTGCCGAGGGGAAATATAGGAAAAGTTAAAACAAAAGCACCAGGACGGCATTGAAGGGATAAGGAAAATGGCGCCGGCAGATGGCGACATCGATTACAATTCAGGAGACAAATCGACCATGATAGTTCAAGGGTGGTGGCAGAATAGCTTGGCGCCTATAGGCGCCAAGCTACTCTGCCACCATCCTTGAACTATCATGGTCGATCCATATCTTGCTGTGATGTGTCCCGCCGTGAGATAGCCTTAGTTGCCTGCTTGGCGTTAAACCCAAATAACTAACTAACTGTGATGTGTCGCGGGCACAATGAGACAAAGAAAATCTCGTTTTTCACAAAAATAGACTTACTGCCTTCACAGTTTTCTTGAAGCCTGGGAGAACGTTTACAGTTTTCTTGAAGCCTGGGAGCCTTTTGTAAGTTAATCTGTAATGAAGCCTTCACATGACAATAAGCAAATTAAAACAAAATCATCCTCAGGAAGTAATGGGTTAACGTATTTGAGACGTGCTGCCTCCGGATACGCGGCTTTTGCCGCGTATCCGGAGGCGGCACGTTTCCAATGAGTAATAGGAGTTGAAATGCACGTGTTTGGATTGGTCAGAAAAGTCTATGAACAGGTCCGCAGGGGGCAATTATCGAAAATTTGTCAGTCAATGTTCTGACTTGAACATATTTACCTGCCAACTATGTTCATGGTGCTTTCCTTTTCTTTTTTGACGTCGGATCAGTGCCCTGAGTGCAAAATTGTGACGTTTCAGTTTCCTTCCAGACTTTTCTTTGTGTTTAAATTTTACCGAGGCGTTTGGAAAGAGGCACTTTCCACGGTTTGCGTTTCTATTGTCAAAGGCTGCAATCCATACAATCTAAAACAATGGAGATAAAAATGAACACAGCACTGAGGCACGTGGTGGCAGCAACAACATTTAAAAAAAAAATCAATTAATTCGAACATTCAGCAAATAGTAGTTACAATCAACTTTTTGACTTTGGCTGGTTAAGCTGAACTGAACCGTCCTAATTTATCCCTTTCACAAACAAGGTCCCATTTCTCAAAATTTGGAGGTGTTGCCTAACCACTATGTACCCGTTGCAGGAGATGGCGTGATCATGATAATTGAAGGGTAAAGGATAATTCAAGGGTCGTGCCAGATTAGCTTGGCGCCTGAAGGCGCCAAGCTAATCTGGCACTACCCTTGAATTATCATGGTCACGCCATCTCCTGCTGTAGGGATGCAGGGCTAAAGTGGTTAAAAGCCTGCATGTCCATTTTTGAAGAAAGTGAGTTTTTTTCTTCGTATTACAACGAAAACTTCACTTTTCACAACAGTAGACATACTGGCTTTCAGGGTAGTGCTTGGTAAAGTTGAACTGACCCGTCCTAATTTAACAAAAAGCCAGTATGTCAATTGTTGTGAAAAGAGAGATTTTTGTTTGTTTGTTGTTGTTGTTGTTTTTGTTGTTGTTGTATTTTGTTGTTGTTTGTATTACAATAAAAAACCTCACTTTTCACAAAAATATGCATAATTAATTTCAGGGTAGTGCTGTTAATTAATCCTTACTGAATTTGCCTCGCTCTGCTGGGTACCATTCAGCTGGCTTGGCTGTCACTCCGTATCCTTTCAGCTGCCTCTGACCACGTATCTTGCCAAGTCTACGCTGATGTCGGGTACCTCGAGGCACGGGCAAAACAAACAGCGGCTCCCTGAGGTATAAGGGACTGAAATGCCTGGCCAATTGAACAAGCCTCGCTTACAAGTTTGCTTTCTTCTTATCTAATCACACAGGGGTCGTGGGCATTTTAGCAGTCCGAAATAGCTCAGGCGGTTAAGCGTCTGAGCAGGAGAGCGAAGGGAATCGCCGGGTCGTGGGTTCGAATCCCCGTCCCGGCCCCGGTAGCTGGACTCGCAATCCAGGGGGAAAAGACGGGCTTGTTCCGCAATAGCATGTCCGTTGAAAGGTCCTGGTAAATCAAAGTGGCATAGTTGGAGTGCGCCTGACTTGATCAGTGTTCAGGTCGTACTCCATAGGCAATAGATTTCCCTGTCCCCCATAACCCGCCCGTCAGGGCCGTCCATTATCACTTCGGTGCCGTGGACGTTAAACCCAGAACTAATCATCAATCGTGGGCATTAATGCCGGACACACACACGTTAAGTCTTGCACTGATCTTTCTGTAAGACGCGGGAATGGTTGTCGGTTTGTGGTGGGGTGGGGTTGGGTGGCGTGTTGTAGGCGCGGCCGAAGG
>BTPG01000006.1:204553529-204701029 GCA_036245525.1 Semisulcospira habei
CTTGCCGAGGACCGTTTGTTTACAGGATCCTCTCTCCGTTTTTCTTCTTGGTTGGTTCAGTGGTTAGTTCGAAGTTTAAAGTCCACGGCACCGAAGCGATAATGGGCGGCCCTAGCGGGCGGGTTATGGGGACAGGAACAGCTATTGCCTCTGGGTACGACCTGAACACTGATCAATTCGGCCGCACTGTAACTGTGCCACTTTCAATTTCATTTACCAGGACCTTATAACGGACATGCTGTCTAAACAAGGCCGCCGTTCTCGCCGGACAATTCTTCTTCTTCTTTGCGGTCGCCGTTATATCCGCAGACCAGTAGCCGAGATGACATTGGCTGTTCATTAAAGTTCCGCTCTGCTGTCATTCAGCTTTTCCTGGAGTGCGGCGGGTGTCGTCCTGCCGCCAATCGCAGGAATCTTTTCAAAGCCATTAACTGCCAATTAGCCCTTTTAATCCTGATACAATATTGCTTGAAATCTATTTGACTACGACAGTTCAAGGGTGGTGCCAGAATAGCTTGGCACCTGAACTAAAATGGTTGACCTATCTCCTAATCTGTAATGTAGTTAGTTATTTGGGTCTAACGCCGAGCAGGCGACTAAAGCCTTCTCACGGCGGCTAATCTGTACTGTAGCCTTGATAGGACAATAAGCAGATTAAAAAAGAAAATCAGCATTAGGATATAATGGGTTAAAGAACCATTACGCATAAATCTGAAGACAAAATTTAGCACTATTTGTGTTTGTTATGCCTTGTTGACACACATAATGAAGTTTAATATATATATATATACACGTCGTCTGCAGGCATTTTCGTGGCTGCGGAGGCCAATCCGGGACAGGCAGGTTCGACCGCAGTGGCTGCAGGGGAAGGTCTGGTCAGGGTTCTGAGTTACGACAACTCTGTTTTTTCTTCTGAGCCGCTTGTCCTTAAGGTTAGCTCTGCGAGAGTCCTCAAAGGAGACGGCTGCCTTGTGAATGGTGGAGCGCCAGGTGTCACGGTCCGCAGCAAGCGTGATGCGGACCGTGATGCAGTCATCATTCGATTTGGCAGGCACTAAGTGACTTCTTGAGACCGTCTTTGTATCTCTTCTTTGATGCCCCTCTGTCTCGGTGTCCAGTGGCGAGCTCGCCGAACAGAGTGATCTTGGGTAGGCGATGATCCTCCATCCTGGAGACGTGCCCCGCCCAGCGAAGCTGTGTCCGCAGCAGCAAAGCCTCGATGCTCACAGTTTCCGCCTGTTCAAGGACCTCGACGTTGGTGACATAGTCACTCCAGTGAATGCTAAGGATGGTACGCAGGCAGCGCTGGTGAAAGCGTTCAAGGAGTCGTAGTTGGCTGCGGTAGAGGGCCCAAGACTCGGAACCGTACAGCAGGGTGGTGAGGACGACAGCTCTGTACACGCTGATCTTGGTGCCTTTTTTCAGCTGTTGATTGTGCCACACCCGCTTGAATAGTCGCCCGAAAGTACTGTTCGCTTTTGCCAGCCTGTTGTCCAGCTCCTTGTCCAGCTTGGCGTGTTACGTGATGATGCAGCCAAGGTAGGTAAACTGGTGTACAGACTTCAGTTCGGACTCGCCGATGGTGATGTGGGGAGGGCGATGCTCTTCCCTGGGTGCCGGCTGATGAAGGACCTCTGTCTTTTTCAGACTGACCTCAAGTCCAAAGAGCTGGGCAGCATCTGCGAAGCAGGACGTAATGCGCTGCAAGGCTTTCTCTGTGTGTGCAACGAGGGCAGCGTCATCAGCGAAGAGCAGCTCACGAATCAGTTGGTCTAGGGTTTTCGTGTGGGCCTGCAGTCGTCTGAGGTTGAACAGGCTGCCATCGAGACGATACCTGATGTACACTGCGTCGTCATCGTCGAGGTCCACTGTGGCCTGCTTCAACATCATGCTGAAGAAGATGGCGAAGAGGGTCGGTGCCAGCACGCAGCCTTGCTTCACGCCGTTGCGAATGGGGAATGGTTCTGAGAGGTCACTGTTTAGTCTGACCTGGCCTTGCTGGTCCTCGTGGAGCTGGACGATCATGTTGAGGAACTTTGGGGGACAACCTAGTCGCTCCAGGATCTGCCACATACCTTGCCTGCTCACAGTGTCAAACGCTTTTGTTAGGTCGACAAACGTTACGTACAGCCCTTTGTTCTGCTCGCGGCACTTCTCCTGAAGCTGTCTCAGCACAAAGACCATGTCGGTGGTACTCCTGTTGGCTCTGAAGCCACACTGGCCCTCTGGGAGGTGGTCTTCAGCGATGGCAGGTACCAGCCGATTCAGGAGCAACCTTGCAAGAATTTTCCCGGCAATGGACAGCAGGGTAATTCCACGATAATTAGAGCAGGCAGACTTCTCTCCTTTGTTCTTGTACAGGGTGATGATGACTGCATCACGGAGATCCTTTGGTAGTGTTCCTTTTTCCCAGCAGCAGAGAAAGAGGTCGTGGAGCTTGTTGTGCAGTGCTGGGCCTCCATGTTTCCAGATCTCTGGCGGGATTCCGGCGATGCCTGCTGCTTTGCCACTCTTGAGCTAGTGGATGGCTGTGAGGGTCTCTTCGGCGGTGGGCGGTTCGTCCAATTCAACCTTTAGTGGAAGGTGTGGGATTTGGAGGATGACTGTTTCTTGAACAGTGCGTTCAGCGCCGAAGAGGTCCTGAAAGTATTCCGACCAGCGGGTCAAGATGGATGTATTATCTGTGAGGAGTGCCTGTCCATCAGCACTTCGCTGGGGACTTTGTACCAGGTACCTAGGGCCATACACTGCTTTCAGTGCTTCGTAGAAGCCCCTGTAGTCACCGTTGTCAGCGCAGAGCTGGGTCCTCTGTGCGAGTCTGGACCACCACTCGTTCTGGAGCTCTCTAAGTTTGAGCTGGAGACTGCTGCAGATGAGGTGGAAGGCAGACTTCTTCACAGGGCAGGAAGTATGGGCTAGGTGGGCCTGGTGGGCGGCTCTTTTTTTTTGCTAGAAGTTCCTGGATCTCTACGTCGTTTTCGTCAAACCAGTCTTTGTTCCTCTTTCTAGCAAAGCCAAAGACTTCCACAGAGGATTTTACAATAGCAGTTTTCAGTTGTTCCCAGAGTGTTTCAGGGGAGGAGTCTGCTGGATCAACTGTGTCTTTGAGCATGCGCTGTAAATCGGCCTGAAGGGCAGCTTTCTTGTCGTCACGCTGAAGGCTGGCAACATCAAGCTTTTTCTTGGGGGGGGGGCCTTTCTTGGGTTTCAGCTTGAGGCGGAGCCTGAGTTTGCAGCGAACAAGGCGGTGGTCAGTGTGGCACTCTGCGCTGGGCATCACTCTGGTGAGGAGGACGTCACTGCGGTCCCTCTGACGCACTAGGACATAGTCGATAAGGTGCCAGTGCTTGGAGCGAGGATGCATCCAGGTGGTCTTTCGACTGTCCTTTTGCTGGAAAGTAGTGTTGGTGATGACAAGTTGCTGCTCTGCACAGAGCTCCAACAGTAGGCGACCATTGTCATTGCAGTTCCCAACGCCATGCTTGCCGAGGACTCCTTTCCAGGCTTCAGAGTCTTGACCCACTCTGGCGTTGAAGTCGCCAAGGATGATGACTTTGTCGTCTGCAGGGGTGCTCTGCAGGAGGCTGCGCAAGTCAGAGTAGAACTTGTCTTTTTCTGCAGGCTCTGCCAGGAGGGTTGGGGAGTACACACTGAGAAGGGTGACGTATTGCTGGTGTCTCAGTGGGAGGCGCATGGACATGATGCGGTCGGAGTGACCCGTTGGTAGGCTTTCCAACTTAGTCACCATGAAGCCCACGCCTGAGAGCCGTCTTTCTGATGCAGGCCTGCCTGACCAGTAGAGGGTGTAGCCAGCGCCAAGTTCTTGGAGGCTGCCTTCCTCCGGAAGGCGTACTTCGCTGAGCGCGGCGATGTCGATGTTTAGCCTCCGTAATTCATGGGCAATGAGGGCGGAGCGACGTTCAGGGCGTCCGCTGTCTGCTGTGTCGAGCATGGTTCAGATGTTCCAGCATGCTACGTTGAGGCTGTCGTGGTCGTCATGAGAGTGGATCCATTGTTTTTTCTTGTTTTCTGACCGCATGAGAAGATGCCCGTTGACCGCGGCTAGCCAACTGGGGTTACGAGGGGATGAGCTTTGGTTAGGTCACCTTTTCTAGGCCCCTCTCCGTGTGGAGCAAGCAGTGCTGTCCCTAGAGAAGGCTGCTTGGTCGTTCAGGGTGTGCCGAGTGACGTTGTCATCCCCAGGTCAACATCAGGCGACCAATATCCTGAACCGCCTGCATGCAGGTTTGAGACTGCGGCTTCCAGTGACATCTTTCACCTGCCGTTTCGCCCCTTGCCCATCGCTACAGGACTTGGAAAGTTCAGTGTCATAGCCCGTGGGCGTTTCCTAAAGCCTGCTCGGTGGAGCTTTTTGGTGGAGTGCAGTGTGCGCAGTACTGGCCCCACCCTTTAAACCCTTGGTTCGTTTGCCATGGCCTAGCAAGCTGGGACGGTGGCATCGAGGTCCTCGGGTCGTAGGTTTTATATCAGACTGTCCTTGTCTTAGTCTCTGGCTCAAAAGCCTTCCCCGGAGACACGGGGGCTTTGATGTCAGGGGTTTCCTCCCTTAGCCTTTCCGCAGCCAAGCGGCCAGGCCTGCAAGGCAGCAGGGGACTCGTGGGGCCCGGGGTCGTCTATATCCCTGCCCACTGCCCAGACGGTGACACCAGAGGAGAAAAATCCAACGCCGGAACCCGGTATCGAACCTCGCACCTTCGGCATTGGAGGCAGACGCATTAACCACTGCGCCACTTCCCCGTCAGAGATATATATATATAATTATTATTCACTGTTATTGATATGTGTGCGCATTATTTGCATTGCTTTCGTATTGTTGTTTTTTCAGTTTATTTCTTCATGTTTCGATTTATTGTGTTATTGTGTTTCTCTTACTCTTTGCTGTTAATATTTCTTTTTTAAAAGGATAGTTTATAAGAGAGGCGTTTTGCCTAAAACTTTATCCTGTCAATAAAAACGTTTCATCATCATCATCATCATCATCATCTCTCTCTCTCTCTCTCTCTCTCTCTCTCTCTCTCTCTCTCTCTCTCTCTCTCTCTCTCTCTCTCTCTCTCTCTCTCTCTCTCTTTCTCCCCCCCCCCCTCATTCTCCCTATCCGTCCATCCATCGTCGTCCCTCCGTCCATCCATCCAACATACCCGCCCTATTTTGTCTTTATTTCTGAACTTCACAGGCACACAGGCATGCATGCACGCACGTCAGTACACATACACACACTGTGAACACTACGGCCAACTGAACGGCTCCTCTTTTATTGAAAGATGGCATTTTATGAAGACAGATCTTATCAAATGGCTGTGCAACCCCCCCAAAAAAAAAAAAAAAAAAAAAATGCTCGGACCCACCTGTATCTGGCTCGGCCCCCCCCCCCCCCCGCCCCCCCCCCTCATTCAAAGGTGCTGCTATAATGTTCCTACCACGATCCCAAAAATGGATTAGCTTTAATGAGTTGGCTAAAATATCTTACAGAATTTTAATTTCTTCACCATAATGTTTAAAACTGTGAACTGTAGCTGTCTTGCTGCATTCTTGCACATTTTCAAGTCAAGAGTAATCTATTGGATCGTAAGGTGCAGGAACATTACTGAAAACAGCACCTTCCTAACAATTCATGGCGGTACATTTTCCGAAATACTGACTAAAAATGAAGAGGTCAGAGCCAAAGCAATGCGGGTCTAAGATTTTTTTTTTTTTTTTTTTTTCTCCATTAGAGCCATGACATAGCAGTGTGATACAAAGCTTGAATCTCGGAGTGTAAAAGACATGAAGAGAAAAGAAAGTATATGTTTACTCTAATAAATCAAGAATAATTACACACAATTGGTCATATTTACGGTTTTATGTTTGGTTTGTTTTCAATTGTTACATTTTTCTTCAGATTGGGCTTTTCATGATCTGTCAAGCTTTATAAAGACTAAGTAGACATCTCAGCTCAGTTGCCGAAAGAGTCATTTGTAATGCATTGTACATCCATCTTTGTAGCAGAATGCCTAAAGTTTGACACAGGCTTCACTACTCTTGTAATAATTTTACGTGACATGCAAATCATTACTGAGTTCAAGTTGCGGAACAACTTAAGACTGACTTCAGTGAAGGGTGGGAAAAGGGTGGGGTCACAATGAAGCCCAAATGCGACCATCCTGTGACGGTCCCTGTGAGCCCTTACTTTGACTCTCCTGTGGCGGTTACAAACAAGACCTAACTTACAGTGCCCATGCTTACGATTGTCTCAGGTGAACAAGTCAACACGGGTACTTTCACTTTCCCGCGGTTGAGCCTATATCCGCTTGGTCGCCCTGGTGACGGTAAGCTGCGCGTGCGCAGGAAGTAGTTTATTGTTAATTAAGGATCGGGGCAGGGACCGAGCGGTAAGTTGTCAACAAAGTTATCTGCCTCCCTTTCACTGATCTTCTAACACAGTAGATAGCCCCTTTTGCGCAAAGCAACCTCTAATGCATTTCAACAATCGATTATGCATGGTTTTGGTCCTGCCTGTGTTGGTTTTGCAGGCTGTATAGCGGTGTTATCGTTATATCGACGCCGGTGTACAACCCCCTTGTTCAGCTGTTCGCAGAAATTTTCATGTCTTTTAAATGTGACAGAGACGTGTGGTGTATGTTTCCTCGTGAGTGTCGCAATGATTATTGCCATCAGAACTCTTCATACACTAAAATTATCAGGCAGTTCCTGCAGAGAAGCAGTCACAATTACGATCATAATAAACTTTGTCAAATCGGCCTTCAGGGATATTTAAATGTTTCTTGTCAAGTCTGGACACTTTAAAGCCCTATGACAAACACCTTTGCAAACATTACAGTTACACGACAGATATCAAAGCGTACCCATGTGTAAAAATAAATCATTTATATTAAAAGGGACACAGCAGGCGTCTGATGGCGAGAAACAGGGCTCATCAGCACCCCCGCCCACCCCACCCACACCCATACCCACACCCACACACAAGCACATGCATGCTGTCACACAGTGACACATTGAATAGAAACATCCAATGCTCAGCAGAGTTTATATTTCAGCAAATGTAGAACGTGAAAGGTACGTAAAAGGGGTCACATTGTTTCTTTAACCCTTTTCACCCTTTTAAATAAATTTGACTATATTGTATAGTTTAGGGTGGTGCCAGAATAGCTCGGCATGTGAGGGTGCCAGGCAATTCTGACACCACCCTTGAACTACCATGATTGATCCACATCCTGTCATAGCATCAGGCTTTCCACTAATGGAAAATTCTGTCTTTGATGGTCAAATTTTGACAGTGATGGAAAGAGATGGAAGGCCATCCGTCACCAGGACAGACAAATCTTGAGAAAAAATGAACTTACCCTGCCATGTTTCAAGTACACCATGGACTGTAGAGTGCCTTGGACAGATTTTTTGTCACGCTGTCCGTCCTGATGATGGACAATTTTAACACTTTCTACCCCAGGACCGAAATCCCCAAATTTTGAAGTTGCCCTCTGAGGGACTGTATTACAATTCTATAGACAGATTGAGCATGATAGTTCAAGGGTGGTGCCAGAATTGCTTGGTGCCTATGGGTGCTAAGCTATTCTGTCACCACCCTTGAACTATCATGCTCAATCCATGTCTTGCTGTGGTGTGTTGGGGCTGAATGAGTTAAATCCTTGCATGTAACAGCGAAGAGCATAGGCAGGGTACCGCAGTGTCCCAGCCTGAATTCGAGCTGACAGTGTGAAAGCATAGCACTGCTTCTGCTGTGAATGTACCCATTGGTTCATTGTTGGACATGTAGCTTACTCCCCTTTATTTGCAGCCACTGTTTACAGTACCCGTGTCTGCGTGCATATCGGGGTTAACTTTTGGGCTGTCCAAAGCGCTTGTTTTCAAGGTGATTCCTGCAGGAATCACCTCAACAAAAGGTGTCAAAAGGAAATTAAACATAGAATTAGTTGGTCATTATCTACCTTTTTTCTGCAGTCACCATGGCGACCCTAACTAATGGTCCTGCTGCCAAGAAAAAGACGATCAAATTGCTGACGAGGCTGTCGATAACTGAAGACGACGCAAAGATTCTTGGGCGCACCACCAATTTACGCCGAGATAAGACAGCCTCGCTGGACCAGCTCCATACACTGAAAATGAAAACACACAACAGTGCCTGGACACCAATAGTGCACAAACCTTCAAATGAACAGGTATTTTGGTTGACTCTCTTCTCACCTGTGAAACATTGAACACTTTATATGTGCAACCATTGGTACTCAGGCTGTTAACCTTTTGGCTGTCGGTAGTGGTTCTTGTCGAGATGATTCCTGTAGGAATCATCTCGACAACAACCACTACTGACAGAAAAAGGGTTAACAATACCAGAGGCTGCATCCACTAGGGGGCTAACTCATTCAGCCCTAAGGTTCATAAAGCCTATTTTGGAGTTGTCCCCGAAAGGCCACATAGCAGTTCAAGTGACAGATTGATCCAGATAGTTCATCTTCAGTGGTGGTACCGTGAAGCTTCAGTGGTGGTACAGTGAAGTTTGTCAAGGTGACCACTGTGAAAAGGGACCATTTGTTTAAGCAGACCACCCATTTGTCCTGTGGTCTTCTTTCTGTTCTATTGATGACCACCTGTCTAATGTGATCATGGTCCTCAGGTGGTTGCTGCACACAGGTTTTACTGTAGCACCTAAATTCTGCCACTGCTGTTGAATTTTCGTGGTTGATCTGTCTCTTGCTCAGGTTGTTGTAATATATAAGAAATAAATGTGTTTTTTTACTTCTGAAGCACGCATGTGGTTATTAGCACCTTCTTTGTTTGTCACTATGCAGATTTTTTTTTTTTTAAATGAATAATTTTTTATTTTTTATTTTTTTATTTTTTAAATTTTAGTCTGTTTACGTTTCATCTTTTATGGGGTTGTTTGATCTGTGTATTTTGTTTAGAGATTTTATATTTTGTTGGTTTTGTTTCTGAAACAGATTTTCAAGGAAAGAAGAGACTTAGTCTCTCATTGGGTGAGTTATGTTGTTTTTTTGTTTTTTTAATGAAAGTTATTTGTGTCTCTAACATGACTAGGATTGATAGTTGGATATTTTATACTTTTAATGTACAGGCATGCATGCAGTGCCCATTTTGTTTGTTTGATATATTCTCATGAGTCGTTGCAGCCGAAGGGGCTCATGAGAATCTGTGCCTTCTACTCGCAAGATGTTGCATTGTTTACATACCCAGTAAAGAGTATGAGGTACTGTCAGGGAGGTGCATGCCACAGTGGTCATGGTAATCCAGCAAAACTGCTCCTTTCCCAGCAAGCAAAGGTCTGCGGGCCCACGGTGGCCGCAGTGGACCTGCGCATGTCAGTGCGCAGGCCCACTGCGGCCACGTGGGCCCGAAGACATTTTGCAGCTGAGGTTATTGCTGTGTGGACTTCCTTACTATAAAGGGGTGCAACCTACTGTTTTTGATATGGTTTCAGATTTAGGAATAGTATGAATTGACCACCAGTATCAAAATTATACTGTTATACTGGTCGCTATCGACTAACAAGTGTCTGTGTCTCAATCAACTAATCTCTGCCTTTTTGCCTGCAGTTCGACCTGTGGACAGACTCACAACGCAAGCGTTTCATGGACATGGTGTTTCGCCAGTGCACTCGCTCGCAGTACAAGTTCGTGCAGGAGTGGTTTCACGAGCGTGTGCCCATGCAGCATCTGGACTTTACCACCGTCCTCCCACGCTTTCTCTCCCTCTACATCTTCTCCTTCCTTGAGCCTAAGAGTCTGTGTCGCAGTGCGCAGGTGTCCTGGGCATGGAAATTTCTGTCTGAACAGGTGAGAAAGTTTGTGTTTGAAGATATGAACAGGTGAACAAGTTTGTGTTTGCATATGTGAACAGGTGAGAAATTGTGCTTGAAGGTGTGGGCAGGTGAGAAAGTTTGTGTTTGCGAATGCAAGGACCTCTGTGAATCTATCCTGGTTTGCAAAAGGTAATTTGGCTGATGTTGGCTGCAGATGGCACATGCACAGCTGTGTGCTGGCCCTCCGCAGCCAATATCAGGCCGATGATCTTTTGTGCGCTGGGTATCTTGTGAGATAGAAAGGACTGACTTTCTTGTTCAACCCCGATGCACTACAACAGGAGAAGGATTGGATTGACTGTGATAATTCAAGGTTAGTGCCAGATTAGCTTGGCGCCATCAGGCGCCAAGCTAATCTGGCACTACCCTTGAATTATCATGCTCAACCCATCTCCTGAATCTGCTACATAGTTGTTAGGTGTCGCCTCTAAAATTTAGAAAATACGGCGTTGGGGATAAAGGGGTTTAAAAATAGATCAAAATGTTAGGCATGACATTTATGTTTCCTTCAGGATGACGTATGGATGCCCAAGTGTATCCGCTATGGCTGGTTTCTGCCCTACACCCCCGCCGACAATGAATATGGAGCTTGGAAACGTCACTACGTGGCCTGCGTGCACACTCTGGACTCTATGTCTGGCAGTCGCAAGGTAAGTTAGCTGAAAAGGATGTGGATTATCATGTCCTTAATGCCTTGTTGGTGTGGCTTTGCAGTCTTTAGCTACAAGGAAGCGGGAAAGGGATCTGTTTTGTATGTGCTTGTCCACCATCTTTGCAAAACCATTCTGTGTTTTAGTATCATTAATTTACTAACTTGTAACAAAACACTTTACTGATTAACCCTTTGGCTGTCTGCAGTGGTTTTTGTTGCTATGATTCCTGCAGGAATCATCATGACAAAACACAGCTACTGACTGCCAAAGGGTTAACACATTTATCCTTGATACACTACACTGGGAGATGGGTCAGCCATCATGGTTCAAGGTTAGCCTGATTCCAGCAAGGTGCCAAGCTTATTTGGCACTACCCTTGAACTAGCATTGGCTGATCCATCTCCCACAAAGAGTTCACAGTCTTTATTGATGTCCCCCAAAGCGGTGTATGCCTAGATGTGAATGCATGTATATTTTGTCTAGATACACTTGTACCTGACAGTGTAATCAAGTGTTTACTCTTTGGCTGTTGGTAGCGCTTTTTGTCGAGGCGATTGCTTGCAGGAATCGACTTGACACAAGGCGCTACTGATAGCCAAAGAGTTCAGACGAAGACGATAATTATCATTGGTGCTCATGAACTGAAGTCTGCATTTTCTGTCACAGCCACCCCCTCCACCACCAGGTTATCCCGAATACATGCAGGGACCCCAGGTGTCTCTCAAGTCCGCTCGCCTATCTCGCATGGACAGCAGTGAGTTATGCTTTATGCCTTCTTGTTTGTTAAGAAATAATAATTGTTGCCTGTCACACATGGACAGCAGTCAGTAATGCTTATGTCTCCGTTTTTTCTTTTTTTCTTTAAATTTTTAGAAATTGTATGTTTTCTTGCAAAATCTGTAGAGATACTGGTAACATAGCCTTCAACCTGCTTTCCTAGCATTGTTTCTGATGCACTGCATGACAGAAATAGAAATGTGCCTAATTTACATCAGTGTGCTGAACACTTGCATGAAAGTCCATCATGGGCAATAGAAGCTGCTGTAGTTCTCTATAAATGAGGAAAATAGGCCTGTGTGTAAAATCAAAACCTGATCTCTAGGTACACAAACGAAGCACTTTTCTGTTGTGTTGTGCTTCATTTTAATCCATTTAGCCCTGACACGCTACAACAGTATAGATTGACCACGATAGTTCAAATGTGGTGCAGGAATAGCATGGTGCCTACAGGCGCCAAGCTATTCCTGCACCACACTTGAACTATCATAGTTGATTAGTCGCATAAACTGTGATGTAGATTTCATAGGACAGCTCTGAATTTTGGGAATTGTGATCTTTGGGTTCAGTGCATTAATAAAACTTCCTAGGTTCAGTCTGTGCTCACTTGTAGGTTGCCAAGTACATGCAGTATTGTTTCTCCACGGTTAATGCACAAGTAAAAGATGTACATAAACAAAAATGGGCTGCTGCAGGGCGTTTGATGGATATTCGCCCACCATGGCAAGGCCCAGATTGGAAACCTAAAGACATCGATCACACCAACCGCACATTGCTCCAGGGTTCGAACCCCAATGACCCTGTGCGCCCTAGGTCAGATATGGAGATGCACAACAAATGGGGGATCCTGAAATCTCAGCACAAAGCAGCCGTCACTGCTCGCTCCTTGGATTTTGAGATTGGCATGGATTCCAAACGCAGACGCGATCGACATCGGGTTCTGTTGGTAAGAGCCTGTGTGTGCATTTGCATCTATGCATGCTTTTGTTTGAGTGATTTTGTGTAAGTGTACCTTAGTCTTAACCCATATCATACTGAGGCTAAAAGCTTCAAATTTGTACACTGCCATATGCAAGCTACATTATAGTACTTACAGGTAAGGATATAGACCAATGGCTTTAGTTCAAGGGTAATGCCAGAATAGCTTGGTGCCTAGAGGCGCCAGCTATTCTGGCACTATCCTTAGACTGTTTTGGTCAAACTGATTTCACACACTGGTGTATTCCGAAAGATAAGGGTTATAAAACAATCAATAAATGCATCTGGCCAAAATTTCAGGACAAAGTAGGTATTATAAGGCTATCTCATTGCCACAAGGAAGCGTGTATAAAATCACACAAGCCTCAATACAACACACTGGACTGAAACATGGAACAATTTTTGTAGAGCTTTTAGACAATGCAGTGTACTGTACATAACGGTAATTTGATGAGTTTCAGGATGCCGATGATGACAATGTTCTAACAATCTGCAGAGGCTCATGAGAATCTGTGCCTATTGTAAAAGCACAATCAGTAAATCTGCATGATTTCTACACACAGGCAGGGGAAGACTACAATGTCCCGAAAGCTGGACGGCAAACATTGAAGGAGTCGGTGCGGCTTCAGACATTCGAGGAAAAACGTATGGAGGAGCTCGTTAACACTGACTGGATACCCCCCACCTCCTCCATCATGAAACGGTCAGTGTGCAAAAGGTCATCATGGCTGATATCGGCTAGATGGCCTCTGCTTGCGATGGCTGCACATGCAAATGATACTATCATAAATCCAGTGCTTGTTCCTCTCTGTTTAGAAGTATGGCTGTAGAGGCCAGCCTTGATGTTTTTTGCACCTGCAACCATGTACCAGTTGCATGAGTGAGCTTAGTCCTGCACCAGCCTCTAAGCAAGGTGCGCTGCTTTAGCGGCGCACCTTGCTTAGTGGCTGGTGCAGGATTAAGCTCACTCATGCAACTGGCTCCTGTATTGTAAAACCGATATTTGGCCAACATGTCTGCTTGTCTTTTTGCATTAGATTTACCTTTTCAAGCGCTTAAAGAAGCATGTGACATATAAATGGGTTAACCCTTTGACTGTCAGATTGTGTTTGAAATTTTTGCAAATTCATCATCAAAGATCCCTAGCCATCAAAGGAACATGGATACACAGTGACTTCAGCGAGAGGCATAGATCCTCATGAGCCCCCGCAACTGCGGGAGCTCATGAGGATCTATACCTCTTGCAGCTGGGTGGTCCTCACTTTTTCATGGCATTGAAGGGGTTAATCTGTTCAGTCTGTTTTCACTTAAATCGATAATAAATGATCTGTGACTGTGAGCAGCCTCGTTAGTACCATTACCACACCTGTCAACAGCTATCCCAAAGCCAGGAAGCAGGTGACCATCATACAGCCGAGCGGAAACATCACAACTGGCAACCCACGTATCGTCATCATCTCATCCAGGGTTCCTGCTGCTGATGTAAGTTGCATGTTTGTTTCCTCGTACTTGGCTTACAAAGGTTTCATGTAACTCATTCGAGATGTGCTGCCTCCAGATATGTGGCATAAGACGGGTATCCAGAGGCAGCACGTCTCGAATGAGTTAATGTGCTATAACAGTAGTTTGCTTGACCTGTTCAACTTGAGAAACAACTGGAGCAGTCAGCAGAAGGCATAGAGCTACATCAGAGCCCCTGTGACTGCAGACTATTAGGACACAGTTTTATTAGTACTTGAAAAAGAATTGAAGTGTGATCCTTAGCTTGTGCAAACGAGAAGGTTATTAGATAATTTACCGCATTGTCAGGATAACACTTTGTTTCCTCAAAATCCATTATCGATGGCATTACTGTATGGAATATACCCCTTTACTTACCGATTTCAGCCTAAGCACCCTTGTGTACACCTACCCAACAAGGGGCGTAAGCGAGAGAGAGAGAGTTGTAACCAAGTGACCGGGTAGTCTCCCCTCCCTCTATCCGGTCTGAAAAATACATTTTGGAATTACTGACAGACTGACTTACATGACTGGCTGACTGACTGTTATTTGGGTAGGCTGGCTGGGTGGTTGGTTGGTTAGTTTGTTGGTTAGTTAGTTAATTACTTGATGGCTTGATTATTTGCTTGATTGATTGATTGATTGCTTGATTAATTGGTTGATCAATCTGTTAGTCATTTGGTTGATCGATCGATCAATTGATCAGTCAATGGGTTGATCGATCGATTTATAAAATAATTTTTTCTCCAGTTGTTATTGGATGCAGTGCTGTTTGGCGTTATCCCCATTGTGTATGAGTATGAGGGAACGGCAGCAGAGTCCTTAGTGGAGCAGGTGGAGAGTGTACTACAGGGACGACATGCACAGTAAGCAGTAATTGGCAAAGGGGAGGGATGCCTCCTTATTAACCCCCTTGTATGTGCATCCATCAGTACTATTTACAGTATTGGTGGCTGCATGCACAAAGGGTTTGGACAATAATCCCAGAGGTTGATATTTCCCAGCTTTGGGATAGTCCTCTGAAGATTGTGTTTGTTCAAGCGATAGATCGACTGATAGTTCAAGGGGGATGCCAGAAAAGCTTGGCACCTACATTCTGGCACCACTCTTGAACTATAACAGTCACGCCGTCTTGAGCTAAATTTCCTTTTAGTTTGTAATGCTTTAGCTGTTTTGTTGCGATGATTCTTGCAGGAATCATCATGAAAAAACTGCTCCACCAGCAAGACTTGTTGGCTGCTCACCTGTGCATGCTCTGTTGTGTCACCCACATATTTGTTTTCTCAAAATACGTTACCGATGGCATTACTATATGGAATACACTCTATAGCCTATAGATTTCAGCCGAAAGTTGTGTCCCGGGGATCCATGCATAGGAGACCCGGGTGGCCTCCTTTACCACCCTATCTGGGCATGCGTAGGGCGAAAGCCCGCCAGTTTCACTCTTAGCTCGACCATGGACGGTCGGGTGTTAGCATTACTCCTGTTTGTGACCGGTTTCGGCTAGAAGCTTGTGCTTGGATTATACTGTGAACTTTTACGTTGGCTTTGCCTCGTGTAGTCAGTGGTGACTAGTACTGAACTATTCTGCGTTTTCGTTGGGAGTTCTACACCTTCGGTGGACTCCTGCGTGTGGGTTTTTTTCCGACCGGTTCTTCAGTCTGGTGCTTAACTTTCTGTGAACTCTTACGTTGGATGCGGCCTTGTGTACTTGGCTTGTGGCTTGGAATTCTCCTTCGTTAGCGTGTTTGCCACTTGGAGGGAGTTCTACGGCCTTTCAGTGTACCCTTCCCTGTGGACTGTGTGCTACGGACGTTATGGCTTCGTCGCGGTGAGGACTTACCTTTGTTGCGGAGTTCTCCAGTGGCCCTCGGACTCGCACTACACCTGTCTTAAGGCTGCTCTTCCGACCGGACCTGTGATGTGTGTGCCGATTGGAGAGAGGACCTTTGGTCCCAGCTGTGGGTTTCTACCGACGCAACCGTCCTTTCCGGCCCCGACAAGCTCCCCAGACGTCACCTAAGGATCTCGTCGCTCCGTCAGCCGCTGGAGTCCCCCTTCGCTCCGTCGTTTGGGCCCTCCGGCCCAAAGGTAAGTCCGTTTCTTGTACACTAACCACGCAGAAACTCCCACCTCGCTTTGAGTCATCCAAGCAGGGCAGGCGAGTGTTAGAGACGCGCCCCCCACGCTCCGTTTCTTCCAAGCGTTGCCCGAGCGCCTTGGTATTGCTCCCCATCTGGGCCTGGCGCGTCTTGCTCAAACAAAGAAATACAGAAAGAGCTAGTAAGAAAATATGCTCTCCCTCACGCTCCGACTCTTCCGAGCATGACCCGAGAGCGATAGACGTGCCGCCCCCCCCACTCCATTTGGTCCGAGCGGGCTCGGCGAGCCGAGCGGTGCTCAAACAAAAAAGAGACAAGGAGGTAGTAAGTAATTATGCTCTCCCTCAAGCGTGACCCGAGAGCGATAGACGTGCCCCCCCCCCCCCTCCCGCTCCGTAGTTCCGAGCGGGCCCGGCGAGCCGAGTGTACGTCCAAGAGACACATACACGTCCCCCCCGCTCCGTATTGTCGGAGCAGCCCCAGCATGCTGAGCGTTGCTCAAAATAAAGGAGAGACAAGGAGGTAGTAAGTAAGTATGCTCTCCCTCATGCTCCGTGTCGTCCGAGCATGGCCCGAGAGCGATAGACGTGCCGCCCCCCCTCCCCCCCCCCCCCCCCTTCTCTGTACTTCCGAGCGGGCCCGGTGAGCCGAGGAGGTAGTAAGTAATTATGCTCTCCCTCACGCTCCGACTCGTCCGAGCGTGACCCGGGAGCGATAGCCGCCCCCCCCCCCCCCCCCGCTCCGTACTTCCAAGCGAGCGTACGTCCAAGTCCCCCCCCCCCCCCACCACCCCACCCCGCTCCGAGTCTTCTGAGCAGGCCCGGCGTGACTTGCTCAAATGAAAGAAGAGAAAGAGAAAGAGGTAGTGAAAAAAAAAAAAAGCTCTCCCTCACGCTCCGACTCGTCTGAGCGTGACCCGAGAGCGATAGATGGGCCTCCCCCCCCCCCCCCCTCACTTTGAACTGTCCAAGCGGGCCCGGTGAGCCACACTTACGCCCCCCCCCTCCCCCCCGCCCCAATTTGTCCAGGCGGGCCCGGTGCAACACATACACTTCCCCCCCCCCCCCCCACCCCCGCTCCGTTGCTTCTGAACGGGCCCGTCGAGCTTCTCTTTCTCCCCCGCCCCCCCCGCCCCACTCCGTTTCCAGGCGAGTCGATTGCACAGGATCGGATCCGCCGGGTTGCTGCTACGCTCCCCCCCCCCCCCCCCCACCGCTCGCGGTTCCCGAGCGGGCTCGGCGAGACAGGGATCTCTACTCCCGCCTCCCTTCTTTTGGTCGAACTGCAGTCCCCAGCGCCTGCGATCCCCTCACCGACCTCGCGTCGTGGACGACACAGGCAGCTCCCCTTCCCCCCCGCCCTGCGGTGAGTAGGGAGCTTCTGGAGTCCATTTTGCCTCTGACCGTTGTTCTACCGTCCCTCGTTCCCCGCGACGCCCTTCCCTGCTGGCTTCACGGGCGTTTCCGCCTGTCCATCGCTCACGTCGCGGCCCGTCATTGTCGACGGCCCCGCGCGCGCAGAGCCAGTCGCCCCTCCCTTGGCTCCGCACGACAGGTGACCTTGGACTTCGTTCCGAACGTCCTCAGCTTACAGCCAGGGGACTCCGCTTCGGTGACTTTTTTTTGGGACTCGCCCTCCGGTTCCCCTCCACCCACTCAGCTGCTTCTGGGTTCTCGCAGAAGTTTTCTCTACGCAGCTCCGCCAGGACAGCTTTGGTGACAACGGCTCCTTCATGGATGCGCGGTGTCCCACCGGTATCAACATGACTCCTGCCAGGCTTGGTACGCGGGACTCTCCCAAGCCTTTGCTGTACCTCTTCCCACCTTGGATTCACCAACGGCAACCATCCCCCAGGCGGGGGGTCGCAGGGCGGCGCAGTAGCTTTGCCTCGCCCTCGGGACAAGATCAAGTCACTAGTCCAGATTCGCTTTTCTGGTTCAGGAGCCGGCAACGCAGGCGGTGCGGCGCGGCTTGGAGGACGCTTGGGACCTGGAGGCTTCGTCCCTGCTCCATGACTTCCTTTCCTTCCTTGGGGCTGCTAACGCCAGGGCGGTGGCCGCCAGCTGTGACCTGTGGCGTCGGGACTCCCTCCAGCACCTTTGCTAGGAGCTCCCCAAGACCATGAAGACACAGTTCCACAGACCTGCAGCTGTCTTTCCAGTCCCCCCCCCCCCCCACCCTCCGCCCGCCGTGGCGCAGGTCCCCCCTTAGACCCAGGCTCCAGTCAACCGGGTCAACGCGGATGCTGTTCGCAGAGATGTGGCGGCCTTACACGGCAAGGCTGCATCAGAGATAGTCTCCCGACTCGGTTTTTTGGCGTTTGCAGCCGCCTTTTTGTCGCCCCCAAGCCAGGCGGCAAGTGGCGTGCCGTCATCGACTATATGGCACGTTCGGATGGAAACGGCCATGACTCTTTGCACAGTGGTCCGGCCAATGGACTTCGCTATCAGCTTCGATCTGTCAGACCTTTTCTGCACGTGCCCTTTCATCCGCCATCATGCAAGTATCTACGCTTGCCTTGGCGGCTTCGTCTACCAGTTCTGAGCCCTCCCCTTCGACCTCAACGTTAGTCCCTGGGTTTTATGAGGCTCCTAGATGCAGTGATGGCCAGCTCCCGACAGCGATCCTTGAGTCCGGCCTCCAATTATCTGGACGACCTGCTGCTGCGCGACCAGATCGCCACGGCTCTGGAAGGGGACAGAGAAGAGCTGCTCTCTCTCTCTACTTTGCCGGCTAGGGTTCTAGTCAAACCGGGCATGTCGGATCTCACCCCTTCGCGCCGGTTCTCACTCTTAAGGATGGATTTCCTGTCCGTCCTCTACCTGGTCCGCCTGCTAGCGGCGCGGCGACAGAAGATCGCCGAGCTCGCTCGTCAGATGGAGCTGGGGATCTCCTTCCTGGCCAGGGTCTGACTTCAGCTCCGGGGACTGCTCAGCGTGGCAGCGGATCTGTTACCCCTCGGCAGGCTCTATGTCCGCCCACTTCAGCTCACCTGCTCCTACTCTGGCGCTCCTCTACTGGCGCCCTGACGGATCCGGTTCCGGTTCTTCTGCTGGTCCTCCCCCACCTCCAGAGGTGGTCGGACCTCGCATGGCTGGCAACGCGCATGCCCCTGCACTTCCCTCCTCCTCGGTCGTCCTTTTACGCCGACGCGAGTCCATTAGGGTGGGATGTGCACCTGTTACCGGACTTTGTTATGACCTCGGTCCCTTGGCCTCGGGAGCTCGCGGACACACACTTCTATGGGCCAGTGTGGAAGGTGGTGGATGGCCTTCTACGCCTGGCAAGAGACGCTGACACACCAGGAGGTCCTCGTTCTCTCGGACAACTCGACAGTGGTGGCCTACTTACAGAGCCAAGGGGGCTCTCGCCTCCCTTGTGCTTCCTCCCTTACCATCCCCTGCTCAGGTGCAGGGTCCGCGACATCGCTCTTCGAGCCTGCCACATCCAGGGACACCTGAAGGCAGTCACAGACGCCCTGTCCCGCTGCGGTCAGCTTCTCCACACGGAGTGGTCTCTGCACCCAGACATCTTTCGCCTGATCTGCTCGCGATGGGAGATGCCGCTAGTTGATCTTTTTGCCACCAGGTGGATCTACCAGCTACTGCTTTTTGTCTCTCCCTTTCCGGACCCGCTCTCCTGGGTGGTGGACATGCTCTCCTTCCCCTGGGACGGGTTGATCACGTATACCTACCCCTCCGTCCTTTCTGGGACCGAAGATCCTATGGAAACTTCAGGGATGCTCCGTGGTTCGCCTGCTGGTGGTCCCCTTTAGCTGGACCAAGAGCTGGACCTGCTCGCTCTCGCGATGGACCCGCTCCTGGAGCTTCCCAGTCCGCCCTCGATGCTCACACAGCCCCGTCAGGCTCTCTTCCACCCATGCCCGGAGCGCCTCCTCCTACACGCTTGGGAGTTTGTCCGGCGAGCCCTCGCCGCGCGCTAGAGGTTTCTCGGGTGCGGCAGTGGCGGCCATGGCGGCTGCCCGCAGCCTGTCTACCAGGAAAGTCTACAAAGGCAAGTGGCGGGTCTTCCAGTCGTGGGGCGTCGCCCTGCGGCTCCCCCTACGAAGCTAACTACCCCCCAACGGTGGAATTCCTTCTGTGGCTCTTCGACGACCTAGGCTCAGCTCCTTTACCATCAAGGGTTACCGCGCCATGATTGCCGACTCTTACCACCACCTGAACCTTGTAAAGACCTTCGGACCTGTTGGCTCATTTTGAACTCTGATGTCCGGTCTCCCGTTCGCTCATACCTCGTTGGGACCTCGCCTGGGTACTGACGTGGCTAACTCGGACCAACCGAACCCCTGCCCGTAGCACGGTTCGCCGACTTGATCCGGAAATGTGTTTCCTCCTGGCCTTCTCCACGGCATCCCGCGTGAGCGAGCTTCATGCGCTCTCGGTACGCCTGCATGTTGCAGTTCGAGCCATTGGCTCGACTCAATGGCTCCCCGACCTGTCTCTTCTGGCCAAGAATTGGCCTCCCTCGACTGCGCCCCAGAGGCTGACCTTACATCCGCTCAGACGGGCGGACCAATCCCGCTGGTCGCCTCTACAGGACCCGGAAGTTTTACCTGCGCCGCGCAAAGCTGCGCCGCCTGGGGTGCTCCTGCCTTCCTGCCGCTTCACCAGGCAGGCCGGTTGTCTCAGCCCAGACGGTTTGTCCTGGCTGCGGTGGGTGATGCGGTCGGCCTACCTAGACCTCTCCCCGGATGGGGATAAAGGTTACAGATCGGGGAGCATGAAGTGCGAGCAGTAGACACCAGCGTGGCCTTTGACCGCTCCTGCTCTGCTAAGACATTGTGCCGGCGGTAGGCGGGCGTGCAGACACTACCTTTGCCCGCTTCTATCTCCACGACCTATCCGCCAGCGTGACTCCCTGGCCATGGTGGGCGACATCTCCGTGGCCCAGCACTCTCTCCGCGCGCCGCAGGCGCCTTAGCTACATCTTAGCTGAAATCGTCAGGAGTGCTTTGTGGGGGCCTGCAGTGGGAGTTATTACAGGGGGTTTCGGGGTGGCACCCGCCTTCTCTTCGCTATTCTTCCATATAGTAATGCCATCGGTAACATATTTTGAGAAAACAAATGAATTTTTTTCTAAAATATATTTTTAAAAAAAAACCTTACCGATCAGATGGCATTACTCGGATAACCCTCCCTCCTGCCCCACTTGCCGCTTTTGGCTAAATGTGAAACTGGCGGGCTTTCGCCTTACGCATGCCTGGATAGGGTAGTAAGGGGAGGCCACCCGGGTCTCCTATGCATGGATCCCGGTGTCTCCTCCCCAGTTGTGCAGGGGACACAACTTTAGGCTGAAATCTATAGGCTATAGAGTGTATTCCGTATAGTAATGTCATCGGTAAGTATTTTTCAAAAAAATACATTTTAGAAAAAAATTCATTTTTGGATGCAATGACTTAAAAAATAGTGCCAGTCACTAAGTTACAAGTTGTATGAAGGGTGCTTATTTTTGTTTTGTCAGGGCACGATATGTTATCTGTTACTTTTTATATGAATGATGTCTTAAATTATTTTAATTTTTGTTTTTGTTTTATACAGGAGTATCGGACTATTCTGTCACGCTGACGAGCCAGGTCAGCTGTGTGTCGCGCATGGGTGCACAGTCATGTTAGATACTGTGGACTCTCCAGTCGCCAGCAACTTCTTTGAGGCTGTGGCCAATCACATTCTGCCACCAGACATGGGGGGACAGTTTGACATCTTTGTGCCTTTGGCTGCCTGCGGTAAGGCATCACTTACATGCTTAGGTGTTACGTGGTGGAGTTGTAGTCGAAGTATGATAAACACACCAGACACACACGCACGTAGAGTTCTTTTAAATAGACCTCATTCAGCTGCAATCCGTCAACCGTGGCTTAAGGATGTAGACAATACTGGAGTAACAGTTCCAACAATATTTAATTCAGCGATGCGATATCCTCACAGTAATGCTCTTTTAAATGCACAAACTACTGAATACAAAGTCTCTTCTGCTATGTCCATACTACGACTCAAAGTTTCTCATACACAGCGTCTCTCGCAATAAACTGCGTATCTCTACAACTGACAAAGCAAGACAATGTACTAACGGGCTTTCCCAGCGCCCTCCTTATATACACTATCAAAATCTAGAATCTTCTACGGAAATCATGAACTCAAACAACCAGAACGAAACGCGCAGCCGAAACTCATTAACATGAACTTTCCAGAAACAATATATCAGGCTACAAAAACACGGCTGCTCACTTCAGCTCTAAATTCTAGCATATAATAAAGACACATAAAAGTATGGTATACCTAGCTATGATAGCTCAAAAAGGTACGAGAACATTCACCAAACAAAATAAAAGCTGCTCACTACACGCGCACAGGAAAACAAAAAGTAGCGAAAATGTTGCGATGTCACCTAACCGACGTGACACTTACGAGGCCACTAGACAGTGCGACCCTTCTACAACGTTCCGGACTAAACTTAACAAAACGAAATTGGCTCTACTCACGAACAAAAGAAAATCTTACTAAAAAAAACACGTGAATCGTAACCGTGATAGCTCAAATAAACAACATATCATTACCTACAAATAACACATGTACGCTCTCACAGGATAACACAACCACAATCGTAACATTAGGAGTCACTAGCAAAGAGTTGAGTGTATACCCAATGCGCAAAAGGCCATCGGGCCAATGTCAACCTGATGGCTTTTTACGCAGTGGGTACATATATTTGTGCATTTCATTGGTGTAACTGGCCACTGTCAGATATGCATATTTATTTAAGATATTTTCATTTGAATAGAAGTGTACTTGTGACGTACTCGCCGAATGGGTGTCTTTCGGAGTACACCCCACAAAGAGCACGGGAAGTAATGAGCATGTGAATGTTGTCATCTGTTTTTGACTGACAGAGGAGGGGATGGAGATGTTGGTGGAGCTGAGCGTCAAGACCAGCATGCAGTTCTCCTCACCCACTGGGATCATCGGCAACTACAATCATGGTGAGAGGTTCCTCTGTGTGTCTGCTAGTGTACGCGTTTGGACCTTACAGCCTTGAGCAGTAAATTAATGTGAATCTTACACAACCCATGAACTGTGATTGCTGATCCATTTCCCAGCCTCATGTCGCAGATGAAATGAAATCAGTTTACCTGAATGGTATCCAGAAACTGAAATCCAGACCCAAAATGTGACTGCCAAGGGTATAACAGCAGAGAATAACCCAACGAAGAATGAAGCATGCTTAGAAAAGACAGTTAAGCTGCATTGTAACTGTCTTTTCTAAGCATGCATCTTTTTTCGTTGGTTTGTTCTCTTGGAAGAAACTGGTTGCGTCTTAGTGAAACACGCAATACTTATCAAATAAAATTTGCCATTCACCTTTCATACACAGGAATTCTTAACCCTTTGGATGTCGGTAGCACTTTTTGTTGGGGTGATTCCTGTGGGAATCACGATGACAAAAAACACTACTGACAGCCAAATGGTTAAGTGCGAATGGCAACAAATTCTTCCCACCCCAGTGAACTCTGCATGGTTGATCGACTATGATCGCAAGTCACCACCGGAGGTGTATTTTTGCACAAGCAAGCTGCAGGTGTGGGCTAACGTGGCTGACCAGGCGCAGGAAGCCATCAGCAACTGCCATGAGCTGCTGGCCCCATATTTTGAGAAGACGCATCGTGACATTGTCGCTCAGCTCACAGGTAAGGTTCCTTTGGCATGCTTGGGAAGGATAGCTTTTATGTCTGTGTATGTTTGTGATATACCTTTGGGGCAGTTTTTAGCGTGATGATTAATATGCCTGTCACAGCTGCAGGAGGTTCAGGCTTCAAACTCAGGCTGTGGCTTTGGATTTTTCTTTCCACATAGGTGGCACCAATACTAGCCCACTGCACAAAAGGCCATCGGACCGACGTCGACTGCTGTTGGCCCGCGCACAGCCGTGCGTGGGTCAACGGCGGCCGACGTCGATCCGATGGCCTTTTGCACATTGGGAGGGGACCGGTTGTTGGGGATAACATCTCTTACAGCCCATGCAATAGTACTGGTGGTACTTATGAATATCTCTCACAGGGTATCATAGCTTTTCCTTCCACTCAGCTTTGCTACAAATCTTGTGTTCAGATGGTGGGTGAATGTCTTTTTAGTGAGCATACATTTTGTGTTTCACTTACGGTGTAGCTTTAAGCTGAGTTGCAATTGTGATAAAGCTCTGTAATATTGTACAGTTCAGATCTGCTATGGTGACCACCTTTATATAGCGCCACCTGTCTATGGCAGCCACCTAAGAAGTATATCGTCCCTTCAGTTTTACTGCATTGTCACCCTGTATAAGGCGGCTGCTTGTCTACAGTGGCCACATCATCCCTTTCTCTTAGGTGGCCGTTATGAGCAGGTTTGACTGTAGTATAATATTCACATGAAATTTATTTGTTAGCATCTTTGTACCCCAACAGGCCAGGTGATTTTTGATGTGCTTGGTCAGACGGACATACAGGGTGTGCACAGCGTGACACAGACATTGACGGAAGGACTCAAGGCACTTGGGGAACAGAAAAACGTAAGTTTATCCATTACATCCTGAAGCTGATTTAAAAAAAATGCAGAGGTGCCTACCTTACGCGCTAGCTCGTAATTTTACGCATTTTCGGCTCAAATTACGGGAATACGACCAGTCCCTCTAAAATACGCAATTTACGTTGTGGGGGGAGGGGCTGGCTAATTGTCGACTGAAGAGCGGCCGTTAAGGTCCGTTTATACAGAGTGCGAACGCGTTTTTGCGTCCCGGAATATTTAGTCATTTGTAGAGGAACCGTTCAAATAGAGTGCTAACACGAACAATTTTTTGTTCGCGCGAATGACCGCCTTGATTGCCCCCCATGATTCTTGACATTGAGAAGAATCATGTAGTGTATAACAAAGCAGACAAAGATTACAAAGACGTCATGAAAAGAAAGACAAATGGAAAGCAATCGGACTGACAGGTATGTGATTGAAATTAATTTTATTTTACCTGTGTCAACAATGTTATGGAACTGTTTAAAAAAAAAGTCTGCACGACTTTATTAATTAAACACGTTTTAACTTTCATGTCAGCAGTCTTCATAATGACGCCATTTTAGCTATGACAGAAATATATATTGGAATTATGATAGAAAAAGACGAGCCGCCTCGAAAGCCGTCGACGGTTTTCCGCGTTCGGGTTCGTGCTCTATTTGAATGGCAAAACTGCTCAAAAAGTCGCGTTCGTGTTCGCGCTCTGTATAAACGGACCCTTAGGCTCCCAGCCTCTGGAACCAGAGACTACTGTCACTAAGCTTTGCGCGTGTAGTCCGCTACACACTGACTGGCCAAGGCAGCAGAAATACTCGCACACAGTGCGCCAAGTGTGCACTGAAACCCTGAACTATGACTCGCGGGTAGTAACTAGCGATCGCAGGGGGCTTCACTGCTACAAATGCATGCAACGTGTGCAGAAAGGACTTGGTTTTTGCTCACAGTGGTGCGTACAAAAGTATGATATTCAAAGACATTTGGAGTCCGCTGGGCACAAGACCAAGGCAGTAGTACATCCCTAAAAAGCACTTTTTTGTTAACCCTTTCGGCCCGGCAAACTGCTGTACTGGTTGGCGGTCTTCCCGGAAAACCGCTAGAGCGGTGTCGGGTGTTTTATATCGCGCACCCGGTGATACGCGAGCCTCGCCGCGCGTGTGGTGACCTCGCACTTCACCCGGCACTGATGCATCATGTTTTATACTACAGGGTCCTGACAGTGCGTGCGTACTTTTGTACGTGGTACACGGTCAGCTTTGCGGCGCTAGCATGCGTATTGCGGTCGAAGTGGCGAGTGAATGTGTAGATATTCGGAGTGATAAAATTTTGTATTTGGAGACATGGCTTCAAAAGCAGATAGCTTTGATATATTGGGACTCGTGTGTCCACCTACCGCGTGGAAGCATAACCACGTGTTGGCAGTGTCAGCTGGAGCGATCGGTTGAGGCACTGACAACGGCAATGATGTACAGCTTGATTCTGAAGCTGAATTTGGAGGTTGTAATTGATATTCCGTTCCTCAGATGCTACACCTTGGTGCACATGCAGGTGACTCTGTGGACACCGACTGACACACATGGGTCACACGTGTAGTACGTGCATCGTCTTTACAACACTGGTACTTCCATCCTATCGTGTATGAGACGCAACATCGTTCAATGCCGCTTATTACATGTTGTCTAGACTGTGGATATACCGTACAGTGGAAGGTGTAAACGTTGACATCTGGTGACCAGGTATGAAGGAGCCTTACAGTGTATCGGCACGCTGGAAATGCATGGACACTAACGTGTCGCAGTAACTGATGCCCTTTTTACTAACAGTGACCTGTCATGCACGAAAGACATTTTTGGCTCACGTGCGAAGCAAACGTGTTCTGAGCCAGCGGTCATCTGTCCGCCGTCGTGCGTGGTAAACTTTAACGTTGGCATTTTCTCAGAGACTATTGAAGCTACAGTCTTCAAACCTGGCCCAAGGATACTTTGTGGCAAAACCTTTCTAAACATATCAATTTTATTGACAGTTTCTCACAAAGGTCAAGGTCACAGGGGATCAGGAAATATATCAAAAATAGCTATTTGGGGACATAATTTCCTTTTCCTCAAATACTAAGTCACAACTTCTAACCCAAACTTGGTATAAAGATACCTGGTGAAAAGACCTTTATATGTACACTAATTTCGTTGATTCCTCCCAAATTACCATATTTTTACCCCCCCAAAAGTTTTTTTTTTTTTTTTTTTCGCAAATACTATTCACAACTTCAAACCCAAGCTTGCTACAGTGATACCTGATGTTGTGTGAATAAAATAGCTAATACAGTAGTAGTGTGGATAAAAGTCTTTATTTTTAATTTGTTTGCTGTGGTGTATTTTTTTTTCGTTGCGTGAATGATTACACAAAATACACATTTTTAAGCAGCCCATTACACAAAATGGTCTAAGAGAGGTAGGCACCTCTGAAAATGGCTTATTATCCTATACAATACAATACAATACAATAATACTTTATTAATCCCTCATGGGGAAATTCACATTTTTGCCACCACAGGTGCTGCTTACATTCACTCACTCGCTCATTCCACAAATTACAATAACAGAGCTACACAATGGACAATGACTCGGGACGGGTGAAGCCCGTCGCCAAGGCATCTAATGGCCAGCGCCAGTGGCCTCATCCCGAGCCGAACCTCCCTGACAAAAACAGAATACTAAGATAGCCCTATGTCCCCTGAACACACTATTATAATGTTCTTTATTAAGTTCCTGCTTGGCTAAAACTAGTACATAAAACAAGTTAACAACAGAAACAAAATACCCGCGTCGATACAGAGATGATCTCCGATCTAGGCAACATAAACTGAACAACGGTCAAACAGCACCTGGGGGGCCCGTCGCCGCCATAGTACAGCGCCGGTGTTTAGACAGTCGCTCCGGCATAAACAGTCACCCACCTTAATTATACTGAACTTAACTAGTATATAACTTCATAGTCATTTTAAAAAACAAGAGTAGTAGAACTACATCATTAACGTGAAAGCAGTCCAAAATGGTTTCTAAAAATTACACACGCGGCTGTTCAGTAAGAAACACAGTCACTGGGTCTGGGAGGTGTCTGTCATTACATCATTCGGAATGTGGGGCCTGAAGCTTGCTGGTACTCCGGCCCTTCGTTGAGTGCACTAGCGCAGGCAGCGAGGTTGAGCGTGGCGTGCCGGAAGAGCCACTCCTGAGATGAGATGAAGAAAGGGGAGGAAAGCACGTTGGTGGCATTGCCACAGCATAGCGCGCGCTGTTCTTCTGATATCCGCTTGGAGGCTACATTACAGATTAAAAGATAGATCAAACATTTTAGTTCAAGGGTGGCGCCAGAATAGCTCAGCCATTCAGGCGCCAAGCTATTCTGGCCCCACCCTTGAACTATCATTGCCATTAATTTCACCACCCTTGAACTTTTCAAGCAGTAGTGTACCAGGATGGAAAGAGTTAAATATTTACAGATGTGATTCCCATTACACATTGATCCGTTCGTTTTAAATTGAGATTGTGCTGGTTATCCTCTGAAGACCACATTACAATGTACATAATTAGGTGACAGCGTGACTGATTGTTCTAAAGGAGCCAGTTAAGTGATTCTGGCACTGTCATTGAAGCGTCATGATCAGTCTATAGTGTGTCACAGCTGAGTGGGTAAGGGAGAGATGCTCAATGTTCAAGAATGTCTTCTGAATAACTGGGAGGTGGCCAGGATGGGAATCGGGGAATGCTACCAGTGACTGTGACAGAAAGGCATGAATTTTTTTTATCGAGGTCTTCGAACCTACAAATATTTTGTAAGAATGTCGAGGAAAATGCTGTACATATATGTTCAAACAGTGGGCTTAACGAGAGCAAATATGCATGTCAGGTTCTGAGAGCAACTTTTGTTTCCTTTATGCAGGTGAACCCATTGGAGTTTCTGGGTGAATTTCTTCTGCAGCATGCTGGGTCTGTGGGCATGGGCACAAGCACTCTTTCCAGACAACAGGTAACTAGTTCATGTGCAGGTTTTAAAGTACCATTACGCATAAATCTGAAGACACATTTCAGCACCAGTTGTGTTTGTTATGCCTTGTCGACACACCTAATGAACTTTAACAGCAGTTGGGAGACGCAGTAATGGAAGCACACATGTAATCGCACTTATTTATTCTGCACAGCTGTTAGCGTGTAAGTCTATTTGTTTTCTCAAAACTCTTACCGATGGCATTTCTAATAAAAAAAATGTACACTTAGCTTACCGATTTCAGCCTAAGCATCCGTTGTGTACACTACACAAACAGGGAGGTGACTCCAGGGAGTCATTACCAAGAAACCCTGAGTGGCCTATCCTTCCTCCCTATCCGGTCACGTGCTTGGTAGTATCCTGCCACTCTTTACGCTTAGCTCATTGTGAACGGTTGTGTTCAGCCTTCGTCTCTTCGGGTGTGTATGGTTGGATTACCGGTGGATTTGGCGTTGTGCTTGGTGTTGTGTGTGGTTTGGATTACCTTTGGTGTGTATTACCTTGGTGGTCGGTCACTGGTGGGATTACCTTGTAGCTTGTGGTTGATGACAAGGTAAGGCCTCTGTTAATGCCTCTCAACCGGCGACTTTCCCCCGGCGGTTTCATTGGTGGGAGATTCGGTTCGCGACCGGTTGTGGGCACGTGTCCTCTACGAAGAGACCCCGCACTCCGGCGGTGGCATATGTCTGCTTTCTGTTACAGTACACAGGTGGAGACCTGCACCTGGGCGGACATTTCCAGTTGCTCAGTGACTCCCACGATGTTTGCCTACCATGTCTGGGCAAACGTGTAATGCCTGTGCTACATGGGTCATGGGGGCCTTCTACATTAGGCATAGGCCGACCCGGTCCAATTAACCACCCACCCCACCCGAGGCCGCCGCCGTTCCAGAACCGCATAGGTACGCCATCTCGGATATTGTGGGATTGTCGACCCCTGGACCGGGCCTCTCTGCTTGGAGAGAGAGAAGCCTGTCGGCCGCCAACTGGACTTGGTTCCCCATCTGGTCCAGGCCTCAGGAGCCCTGACCCTCCGCTCAGAGAGAGAGAAGCCTGTCAGCCGCCGACAGGATGTGCCTCCCCGTCTGGACCAGGCCTCAGGAGCCCTGACCCACCGCTCTGAGAGAGAGAAGCCAGTCAGCTGCCAACGGGGCATGCTTCCCCGTCAGAGCCAGGCCTATGGAGCCCTGGCCCCTCCCCGCTCTGGGAGAGCTGTGAGGGTCACACAGCGACATCAATCGCCACTCTACGCGGTGAAGGAAGCTCCTCTACCGGATGTGCCCCGCCACTCCAAGAGAGAGAGGAGCCGGTCAGGCAGCGACGGGATGTGCTTCCCCGTCAGGAACAGGACGCAGGAGCCCGGCCCCACATCTCCGTAGGACCTGGCAGGGGCTGACAGCATCCTAGGGCGTCTCGCTTTGCGGAGTTTATCAGTCCCCTGGGCCCGATGCATCCACTGGGACCTCACATTCATTGAGACGCAGTCACCGGCAGTGTTCACCCCACGAGGGAGGATCCGCCGGTGGGGCGCTGGAATCTTAAGAAAGCTAACTGGCCTCTGTTCGCCTCCCTCTGTCAGTCTCGTATTACAGAGGAGGTGGTCATGTCATCTGAAGAACCTATTTCTTCTTTTACTACTATTTTGTTGGACGTAGCGGGTGAAACCATCCCTAAAACTTCCGCATCAGTCCCTCGAAAGCCGAGAGTACCATGGTTCAACGAAGAGTGCCGCAAGGCCCAAATAGCGCGCAAATCTGCTCAGCGACGTGCTTTCCGTAATCCGTCGCAAGTGAATATTTTAACCTTTAAAAGACAGAGGGCGAAAGCCCGTTACATTTTTAAACGTGAACGCCGTGCTTCCTGGAGACGCTTCGTCTCATCTTTAACTTCTCGGACTCCGTCCCAGAAAGTATGGAAGGCTGTTTGGAGAATTAGGGGCAGAGGTGGCTCGGCTTATGTTGGCCATCTTAGAGATGGTGCCAGTTTGGTTACAGATAAAAAAGCTGTGGCCAATTTGCTTGCCTCCAGCATTGCCCATAATTCTTCAACGGAGCATTATTCACCTTTCTTCCAGAGAGAGAAGGAGAAGCGAGAGTCTCGTATTTGTGATTTTAATTCCGATAACTCAGAAGACTATAATGTCCCGTTTACATTATCAGAATTGCAGCAAGCTTTGCAGAAATGTAATGACTCTGCTGCTGGCCTAGATACCGTCCACTATCAATTCATAACGCATCTGCCTGAGCGGTCACTCCTTGTACTTCTCAAGGCCTTTAACCATATCTGGAGAACTGGTCATTTTCCGCCGTCTTGGCACCAGGCTGTGGTTGTACCGATCCCCAAGCCGGGTAAGGATCTTTCCGACCCGGGCAACTACCGGCCTATTGCTTTGACATCATGTTTATGTAGAACTATGGAGCGCCTGGTCAACGCCTGCCTGGTGTGGCATCTTGAGTCACAGGGTCTCCTCACAGACCTCCAGTGCGGTTTCCGGCACTTCTGTAGTACAACTGACCATTTAGTCCGCTTTGAATCATTTATTCGAGATGCGTTTGTCAACAAGCAGCATGTCTATGCAATTTTCTTCGATCTTGAGAAGGTGTATGACACTACCTGGAAGTATGTCATAATGTCTGACTTGTTGGATATGGGGTTTAAAGGGCACCTGCCCGTTTTTATTCACAATTTTTTGACTAACCGGTCGTTCCATGTCCGTGTGGGCTCCACCCTCTCTGACTCCTTTGATCAGGAGATGGGTGTCCCACAGGGCAGCATTCTATCTCCTGTTTTATTTAGTATTAAAATTAATAACATTGTAAAGGCCGTCAAGGATGATTCTGAATGCTCTTTGTTTGTTGACGACTTTGCTTTGTGCGCACGTGGTCGAGGACTTGCGTCCCTTGAGAGGCGCTTGCAGCTGTGCGTTGATCGCATCCAGCGGTGGGTGTCTCTCAATGGACTCAAGTTCTCGCCCTCCAAGACTGTCTGTGTGCATTTTACTAACCAGACGAAATTTTTTCCAGAACCTAGCCTGAGCATTGCTGGAGTGCCAATTAAGGTGGCCGAGGAGGCAAAGTTTCTGGGGGTCATTTTTGACAAAAGACTTACCTTCCGCAACCATATTAATTACCTTAGAACCTCTTGTCAGAAGGCTCTTGACATTCTTCGTGTCGTCGGTCGTACTGACTGGGGTGCGGACCGTACTGTCTTACTTCGTCTGTACCGGGCCCTTGTTCGGTCCAAACTGGATTACGGCTCTGTGGTGTATGGCTCAGCTTCCAAGTCTGTGCTACAGCGTCTGAACACAATTCACCATCAGGGTCTGCGGATATGTCTTGGGGCCTTCAGGACGTCTCCAGTTCCTAGTCTGTATGCCGATTGATTGATTGATTGTACATTGCTTAACGTCCCAACAAGTCTGTATGCCGAGGCAGGGGAGCCTTCTCTCAAGCTCCGCCGCATCCGCCTCATGCTCAGCTACGTTCTGAAACTGAAGGCCCATCCAGACAGTCCTGCCTATGATTGTGTTTTTAAACCATCGTTTGCAGAGATTTATGATACCCATCCGGGAGCTGTCCATCCACTTTCTTTCCGTGTCCGACCTCATCTGCAGGTGGCCGGATTGGACCTGGACAGAGTTTCGGAATCCATGCAACACATCACTCCACCTTGGCTCTTACCAGTTCCTGACATCTTGCTGGACTTGACTGCCCACAAGAAAGACTCTACTCCACAGAGCCTCAATGAACTGCTTTCAATTTTTCCTGGCTATTGTCGCATCTATACCGATGGGTCAAAGTCTGAAGATGGGAGAGTGGCTGCGGCCGCAGTGTCCTCTCGCCATCCTAGACGCCCATTTAAGCACCGCCTCCCAGATCACTCATCTGTATTTAGTGCAGAACTGCAGGCGGTTCTGCTGGCACTCAGGCATGCTTATCGATCTAGAGAAAGGAACTTCCTGATTCTGTCTGACTCTCTTTCTGCCCTGCAGGCCATTCAGGGCACGGAAAATGACCACCCACTGCTGGTGCAGATCAGAGAGCTCCACGCGGACTTGATGAAGGAATATTATGATATCATTTTTATTTGGGTGCCAGGGCATGTGGGCATCGAAGGCAACAGGATCGCAGATTCTGCTGCCAACGATGCCCGCAATGACCCTGTCCCTGACACACAGACTGTTTATAGTGATTTTAGACATGTGGCTAGTGCGTACATAGCCCGTGAGTGGCAGTCCAAGTGGGACAAAGAGGAAGCTAACAAGCTGCATGAAGCCCTTCCTAAGTTGTCCGACGGTCTATCTTATCGCTGCGGCAGCCGCCGTGAGGAGACTGTCCTGGCTCGGCTCCACATCGGCCACACGTATGTTACGCACTCTTATTTACTTAAATAGGAGGAGCGTCCATGGTGTTATGCCTGCGACGAGCAGTACTCTGTTCAACACTTTTTGTTGTCTTGTGCTGATCTAATCGACACAAGGTATAAACATTTCACGGCAGACTCCTTGAAGGTTTTGTTCCGGGATGTGCCCCCGGACAAGATCTTCAGTTTTCTGAGAGAGTGCCATATTTTTAATAAGATTTGAGCGTTTATAGATCATGATGTTTCTATTATTTTGACCTTTTTGAGAGTCTTCCGACGTTTTCTTTAAAGACCTGTGCGACATTTTAGCCTGACATATTTTTTAAGGTATATTTACATCATGTCTTAAGACCTTTCTTTTAGTCTGGCTGACCAGATTTTTACCCTTCCCGCCGTGAGATGGCCTTAGTTGCCTGCTCGGCGTTAAACCCAAATAACTAACTGTTCACCCCACGACAAGGTTTACGAGGAATCGCCGGACACTCTGGCTACCACGGCTCGGTTTCTGAACGGACTCAACAGCGGCGGAAATCACCTCGTTTGGCCACCAGTGGATGCTCTGGAAGGGGTCACCGGCCTAGCTCGTCTGAACCACGTGACCAGGAGGTACGTCGCGGGGAAGGATACAGGCACTGGTCTCGTTTGGACCTCTCCTCTCCCCGTTCCCGCTCCGCCTCCCCAAGGCATAGGAGGGACCCTCGTCCGTCGCAGCGTTCTTCCCCTTCCCAGCGCCGGCTCTCCGTTTTAACTTCTTGGAGCGGCCGTTCGTCACGTTGTGTATTCAAGGATCTTTCTTTCTCTTGGTCTAGTCTCTCTTGCCCTCAGCGTCGGAGCCCCCTGGGGAGTAGCCGTCCTGTAGTTCAGCAGAGGCTTCCCCTCTGCCTCATCCCCAGTCCTCTACCCATTGTGGGAGCAGGCGCTTGTCGCTCGACACACCTCGCTCTTCACGCTGGGGCTCTCTCTCCCCCCTACCGCAGCCCGCATTGGATGATGACGAGGCTCTCAGCCTCCACCCGGAGTCTGCCCTGGGTCAGGAGGACCTTCACTCGGTGTCCCCCAACGCGCGGGCTTCCCTGTCTGCTCCTTCGGTCTTCACAGCTCCGAGCTCTCTGACCCTCCCCTCCCTGGACGAGGCCGCCCGGCTTATCTCGTCCTTTCTCCCACCAGATGCCTGCCCCCATCCTCTCCCCTGAAGAGGAAAGCCGCGGTGATGGTAGATGCCCTTCGGAGTTCCAGGTGACACAAGTCTCTCCCTCAGCCTCCCGGCTTTTCGAGACCTCTCTGAGGCGTTTCGGCAAACCTCCTGCAGGACAACTTTCGGACACAGGGGCTTCTTTCAGACTCCAGATGGTCAGCCGGAATGGACATCAGTTTCCGCCAAAAGTGGTACGCTGGTCACTCCCAAGCTTTCTCCTGTCCCCTGCCTACTCTGGACAAGGCAGCGTTGTGCAGGCAGGAGCCCCCAGGGACCTGTGCGCGCGGTGGCCTCACAGACTGGACAAGATGGTAGCCCTGGTACGCAACTCCTTGGCATGTGCAGGCTTCCTAGACCTGGCAACGCAGTCTGTGGTGAGATGCTTGGAAGCCACCTGGCTCCTCTACATGGCTTACACTCTGTGCTAGTGGCGGCGAATCAGGTGGTGTATCACTCCTTGGCCAATGCTATGTCAGCGGCTGCCAACGGCGACTGTATGCGTCGAGACGCCCTGCTCGGGCTCTGCGCCTCCCTCCCGGCTTCGTAAGGCACAGCTCCACCAGACGCCGTTCGGGGGTCCTCTGCTGTTGGACGCTTGGCAGTCAGTCAAGGAGTTGCCCAAAAATCTCTGGCCCCGAATCGCCGCCCCCTCATCCTCATGCTTTCAGGCTGCCTGCAAGGCGGTGGGTCACCCCCAGCGGTTCTTCAGACCCTCCTCCCACCTTCCCAGAGGTTTCTGCGCCGCCGCTGCCCCCCCCCCCCCCTTTGCGCATCTTCCCCGCTCCTGCCCCTGCCTAGCCCAGAAGTGTGGTCATGCCCGCTGACGTGACTCCTATGCCCTCGCTGATTCCAGTGGCCACGGAGGTGGTATCTCGACATGATTCCCAGGTTTTTTCTACAGCCTCCTCTTCATCATCCCTATGCCCGGAGGCAAGTGGCGCCCCTTCGTAGACCTGTCGGTGCTAAACAAGTACATTTTGGCTCCACGCTTCTGGATGGACACAACCGGAGCCTTGAGAGCATCGGTACAACCCCTGGACTTCGCAGTAAGCCTCGACCTAGCGGACGCGCTTCTACATGTGCCAGTGCACCTGGCCTCTGGACGGTATCTTCGCTTCACCTTCCGCGGAGTTGTGTACCAGTTCCGTGCACTTCCCTTTGGACTCAACCTCAGCCCTTGGGTTTTCGCCAGGATTTTCATCGGGGTTGTCGCCATACGGCATCGAGCCTAACTTCGCGCTACCTGGATAAGCTGCTCCTCAGGAACCAGGTTGCGGCAGTATTGGAGGCAGACAGGGACGCTCTGCTTACCCTTCTCCACCAGCTCGGATTCAGGGTCAATGGAGGCAATTCATAACTCACGCCGTCCCGCAGGTTTATTCTCCTAGGCACAGAGTTCCTGACCGGCCTCACCCGGTGCGGATCCCCGAGGCGCGGATTCAGAAGTTAGCAGGGCTGGTGCTTTCGGTGTCTCGTGTGGAAACATTTCCAGCCAAGGTCTGGCTACAACTTCTGGGACTATTGCGCACAGTGGTGGACCTCCTGCCCCTCGGCAGGCTCTATGCTCGACTGGTCCTGTTGCTTCTGCTGCTCCACTGGCGCCCATCTTCCGGCGATCTGGCGGCCCTGATCCCAGTGTCTCCTTTGGTCAGGCCTTGCTTCAAATGGTGGTGGGACCTGTTCTGGCTAACGTCGGGGTTCCCCTGCTCCCCTCCGCTCCAGCTATTCATCTGCGCGGACGCGAGCCTCTCTGGCTGGGGTGCACACCTGCTGCCGGAGTTTGTCACAGCCTCAGGCAGCTGGCCAAGGGACCACGCAGGCAGACACATCAACTGGCTAGAGTTGAAGGCAGTTGGCTCACCCTCGTTGCATGGGAGAATCGCCTCTGTCATCAGGCGATCCGGGTTCTCTCTGACAACGCGACGGTAGTGGCCTGCATACGGAGCCAGGACAGGACACGCTTACCCTCCCTCTGCATCCTCTTGTTCCAAGTCCTCCTGTGGGGCAGAGAATGCGGCGTCACCCTTCTAGCGACACTTCCCGGGCCACCTGAATGTCCTTGCAGACTCCCTCACGCGTCGCGGCCTACTTCTCCACTCACAGTGGCTTCTACGCCCAGCCTTCTTCAGACTACTCTGCATCCGCTTAGAGTCGCCCATGAACGACCTCTTTGCCACGAGGTGGAACAGACAGCTCGCTCTCTTTGTCTCTACCTTCTGGATCGACTGGCCTGGGCAGTAGATGCGTTCTCCATCCCTTGGGATGGCCTGCTAGTGTACGCGTATCTGCCTTCAATCCTAGTACCCCAGGTCTCCCGAAGCTCACGGGCTGCGACACGGTTCTGCTCCTAGTGGCGTCGCTAAGTTGGACCAGGAGCTGGACCGCCGACTTTCTGAGCCTCGCCACGGAGTCTCCTCACAATGCTCAGGCAGTCCAGGCAGAATCTTTTTCGCCCGTGCCCGGAGCGCCCAGTGGCTGCTACTGCACACTGGGAGATTGTGCGGCAGGCCCTCGCCACAAGAAGCTTCTCGAGTGCAGCGATGGAAGCTATCGCACCGGCACGCAAAGCTTCTATGAGGGAAAGTGGCAGGTCCTTCAGTCTGGGTGCTACACCTAGCAGCTCTCCCCCACGGGCCTGACTACTCCACAACTGGCTGAATTCTGTTGGTGGCTCTTCTTCCAGCAGAGCCTGGCCCCCGTCACCATCAGAGGTTACCTGGCCTTGATTGCAGACACTTACTGCACACCTGGATCTTCAGTGGCCGTCTCCCGCTCACTGATCTCATGCTGGGACTTGTCATGGGTGCTGACATGTCTCAACTCGAACCGTTTCGAACCTCTTCCATTGGCACGGTTCGGAGACCTGTCCAGGAAGGCCTGCTTCCTGCTAGCCCTCACCACAGCATCCAGGGTGACTTTGTTGGCTTTCTTGGTGCGACCCGCCTGTCTCCAGTTCAGGGCTGATGGATCAGTGCAGCTCCTCACCAACTCAACATTCTTGGCCAAGAATCGGCCACCTGCTGCCGCACCCCAGGTGTTAACCATACGCCTGCTAAAGGGGATGGATCAGTCCTGGGAGTGCCGTCAGCAGGACCCGGTCAGGGCGTTGAAAATATACCTGCGCAGAGCGAAGCCACTCAGACACGGGCGCTCCCGCCCTATTCCTGCCCTTGGCTCCGGGCAGACGTGACAGCTCCGCTCACGCGATCTCATCCTGGCTACGCTGGGTCATCTGGTCTGCGTACAGGAGCTCTCCCCAGAGGGAGCAAAGAAGTTGTGCATCCGGGCACACGAGGCCAGAGCAATGGCAGCGGGCATCGCCTTTGACCGCAACTTGTGGCGGCCATGGGCTGGCAGGCTGAATCCACCTTCGCCCGCTTCTACCTATGGGACCTATCTGGCCAGCGTGACAGCCTGGCCCTAGTGGGGGACATCTCGGCAGCGCAGCACTCCCTCTCAGCAGGACCCGGTCAGGGCATTGAAAATTACCTGCGCAGAGCGAAGCCACTCAGACACGGGTGCTCCCGCCCTATTCCTGCCCTTGGCTCCGGGCAGACTTGACAGCTCCACTCAGGCGATCTTGTCCTGGCTACACTGGGTCATCCAGTCTGCGTACAGGAACTCTCCCCAGAGGGAGCAAAGAAGTTGTGCATCCAGGCACACGAGGCCAGAGCAATTGCAGCGGGCATCGCCTTTGACCGCAACTGCTCAGTGAGAGGCTTGTGGCGGCCGTGGGCTGGCTGGCTGAACCCACCTTCGCCCGCTTCTACCTACGGGACCTATCTGGCCAGCGTGACAACCTTGCCCTAGTGGGGGACATCTCGGCGGCGCAGCACTCCCTCCCGGCGCCGCAGGCGCCATAGGTCACGCCTAGCTGAAATCGTCGGGAGTGGGCGCAGTGGAGGGCCTTGATAACTTAATGCATGGGGGGGAGGGGGGGGGGGGGGGGGGCGATTGTTCCTTGCAAACTTAACGCTTGGGTTTTGCATAGTGGGTGGCACCCTCCTATTCACTATTCTTCCTATTAGCAATGCCATCGGTAAGAGTTTTGAGAAAACAAATGTATTTTTCTCTAAAATGTATTTTTTCGAAAAATACTTAGCGATGGCATTACTTGGAGGACCCTCCCTCCTGCCCCGCTTGCCGCTAGTGAGCTAAGGTAAAGACTGGCGGGATACTACCAAGCACGTGATCAGATAGCGAGGCAGGGGAGGCCACTCAGGGTTTTCTTGGTAATGACTCCCTGGAGTCGCCTCCCTGGTTGTGTAGTGTATACAACGGATGCTTAGGCTGAAATCGGTAAGCTAAGTGTACCTTCCTATTAGTAATGCCATTGGTAAGTATTTTTCGAAAAAATACATTTTAGAGAAAAATACATTTTTAGCTGTTTCTCACACTGATCGCATTGTATTTCTAGAACGGGGTGGAGTCATTGTCAGGTTACTTGATATAAAGATGACGTGTGCTGAACTGGCTTGTCCTGTGTCTAAATAAACCATAACTAGACCTGTGTGTAGCGTTTCGTAACCATCTGTTGCAGAAGTGTATCTTTGAACAGTTACGGCAGTAGTGGGCCTTTAAGAGCTGTATGGTTGTGCAGATGAACACAACTGTCCTTCACTGTAGGGATATACAACAGTCCCTGGTGGCACAAACCTTTCTGATTTGTGAGTTTATCTATGGTTGTCAGTAGCGCCTTTTGTCGAGGTGATTCCTTTAGGAATCACCTCGACAAAATGCACTACTGACAGTGAGGTTCAATACATGCAGTTTGTGTTAAATTTCTTTTTTTGCAGACGCTAACCTCTGTCACTGATAATGACGACCTTAATGCCACCAAATCCAGTGCTCGTAGCCAGCGCCAGAGGTCACAGGATCAGCCTCCTGAGGAGGACATAGGGGAGGGGGAGGATGACGATGGGCATGGGGTGGATGACGTGGAAGATGAAGAGGTTGACCACAGAGCATCAGCGAAGGAAGAGACAGACAGAGGTGAGGATGATTACCTGTGTGGAACAAGTAGCCAGGAGTGGGATTGACTGTAACAGCTCGATTAGTGCCGGATTAGCTTGGTGCCTAGAGGCACCAAGCTAATTTGTAACTACCCTCGAAAGGATGGATTTGCAGTCAACTTTACAATGCCTGGTGTAGTAACAAAAATAAGTTTGATTTAACAATGCGTTGTCAGAGATCCTGACATATTTTTTGTAATGTAAACTAATCTGCTGATAGCAAATTTTGTATATACAGTAAACTTTGGATATATCACCAGGGGCACTTTTTCATGTTGTTTTGTGTGAAGTTTGTGATAAGGGAAGTAATATACTATCTTATTACAGCAAGGTGGGATATAACAAATCATATATGACAACACTTTTTGAGTCTTGACAGCACTCTTTCAGTGTAAATTACTTCACTTTTAACAAACTTCAGTTAACAACAAGAAAAACTGAGTTTCCAGGCGGTTTGTTATATCCAAAGTTTTTTTACTTTTCCTTTGGGTGTCGGTAGCGGTTTTTGTTGCGATGATTCCGGGCGGAATCATCGCAACAAAATCCGCCACCGACAAGCAAAGGGTTTATATACAAAATTACTGGTAATTTGTTACATCCAAAGTTTAATCTACATAGAAAACATGTTATATCCGAATTTTCTTATAGCCGACCTTCTCTTAAATGATGTTTATTGTAACCCCCAAAAATGTTAGTCCCCTGTTACATTTTGCCTTGCTTGTAACCTTTCTGTTTCATTTGGCATGCTGGCTTTTTAAATTGATTTTTGAGACTATTGCCTGTCATTTTCCATTTTCGTCCGTGGACAGAAATCACGAAGGATGTCGGGAAGGAGAAGGCGTCGAAAGACGAGCGCAACCAATTTCAGCGCTACCAGAAGACGTTGAAAACTCAGGAACTCAGCGTCAAGTTTGGCACCATGAGGGCCACCAAGACAGAACGCCTGGTATGTATTGCACGGTATAAGCTGGTCTCTATACCCAGTATCATTAACCCATCTAGCCCCAACACCCAACAGCAGGAGATGGATCGAACAGGATAATTCAAGGGTAGTCCCAGATTAGCTTGGCGCCTGTTGGCGCCAAGCTAATCTGGGACTACCCTTGAATTATCATGGTCGATCCATCTCCTGCAAATAATGCCTAGTCGTTGGGTGACACTTTCACAGTTTGGAAAAAGCGACCGTGGGGTTAAAATGGGTTAATAATGTGAACCGAGAAGGCCAGTGTGTTGACCTAGGCCCCTTCTGCTAAGCTGTGGAACTGTTGAATATTCAACAGAGAACAACCCAGCGGAGAAAGAAACACACTCAGAAAAGACAGTTATAACACAGTTTTGTTTTCTCAGCGTGTTTCTGTCTTCATTGGGTTGTTCTCTGCATTTCACACGCTTGGCAGTCGCCTTTCTGGACTGGATTTGAAGATTCAACAGTTTTCAAGCAAATAACTGATTTTTCATATGTTTCTAGACAGATCGTCAGTTTGCTGATCATCTGATTTTCATATGTTTCTAGACAGCTCGTCAGTTTGCTGATCATCTGATTTTCATGTTTCTAGACAGCTCGTCAGTTTGCCGATCATCCAGAGAAACGCACACCTGTCGCTTTCGAAATTCTTGCTAGTGAAATGGAATACATGAGAATACTGAAGGCCATAAATGATGTCTACGTCCGCCCCCTCAAGTCGGCTGTGGCTTCCAACAGGTTTGTCGTACTGCGTTTACAATACAATACAATACAATACAACTTTATTGTCTGTCCGAGTCAAAGCACGACAGAAATTCGCCTTTCATTTGGTGTCCTTTTGCACATTAACTCATTTAATCCCAAATCCCAAATTTTGTACATCTATGTACCAGTTGCAGGAGATGGAGCAGCTGTGATGATTCAAGGGTAGTGACAGATTAGCTTGGTGCCTGATGGCACCAAACTTAACTGGCACTACCCTTGAATTGTCATGATCGATCCATCTCCTGCTGTAGTGGGGCAGGGCTAAATGGGTTAACCCTTTGGTTGTTGTTGGCACTTTTTGTCCATGTGATTTCTGCAGGCAGGAATCAACTTGACAAGAAGTGCTGCTGACGTGCAAAGAGTTTGCAGATGAGATAAACAATTCAAATTGGCCTGTCGAGCAAAGGTCCTCAGGCCGACGTCGGCCATAGCTGGCCTGCGCATGGCTGTGCATGGGCCAGCTATGGCCGATGTCAGCCCGATGACCTTTTGCACACTTTGAAACCCTTGCCAATGATGAAATCGTCAGTGTTCAACTGAAATGAACTATATAACTACACATCTTGTATGCTGCATCGTCTCTGTGAGTGTTCTTGACTCACTGTTGATATTTGTTTGATGGAAGCAAAATGATAGCAGTCTTGTCACCTTCGAGTGTGATTGTGATTTAATTAGCAACTCAGGACATGATGGACACAATAAAAGAATTGAAATTCAATTTTAACCCATTTAGCCCCAACACCCTACAGCAGGCGACCGATTGAGCATGATAATTCGAGGGTAGTGCCAGATTAGCTTGGCGCCTTCAGGCGCCAAGCTAATCAGGCATTACCCTTGAATTATCATGGTCAATCCACCTCCTTCAACTGGTACATAGTCATTCAGTAACACTTCCAAAATTGGGGAAAAGCACCTGTGGTGCTAAAAGGGTTACGGGTGCCGGTATCACTTTTTGTGGAGGTGATTCCTGCAGGAACAAGAACAGCCAAAGGTTCAGTGTGTGATGGATCTATACAGCTTCAATTTTACATCTGATATTGATCTGATCCCCACTGACAGAAAGGTATGCACACATTATTCACCACAGCATGCCCATGACATTTGAGATCACAGCTGCGCTGATTGGTTTTTGGTGTTGACATTCTGCATGCTTTGAATCAAACTAAAACACTTTTTTGCCACTTGAAGTGAATATTTGTTCTTTTTTTTTCCTGCCAGGGCAATTATTGGGCAACAGAATATTCAGATCATCTTCACTGATATTATGAACATCTACAAGGTCAGCAGGTCAGTATCAATATCTTTTGCAACTACCTCTGTAATACTATGCTGACAGGGATAAAAAATGCAACACCATTCTAGTCATTGAAACACTGAAGGAATCACCTTGACAAAAAACGATACCGACAGCCAGAGGGTTAGGATTTTTCAGTGAGAGATAGATTAGTCATGATAATTCAAGGTTAGTGCCAGACTAGCTTGGCTCCATCCTAGTGCCACTGGTGCACTTGTCAACTAATCTGGCATTACTGTGAACCAGTTAAAAACCAGAAAATCTGAACATGACCCGACTGCAAGAGGCATAGATCCTCATGAGCCCCCACTGTTGCGGGGGCTCATGAGGATCTATACCTCTTTCTGACACCACTTTGAATCATATGTTCCTCGGACAGCTACGTTTTTTTGGTGCTGAATCAAGCATCTGCATCAGCTGGCTTTGAAGAGGTTAAGTTGTCATGGCTGATTCGTCTCTCGCTGTAGGATTATTAAAAAGAAACTTACGTTTTTTTTGTTGTTGTGCTAGGCAAATGACGGAGGAGCTGCAAGGTCGCCTGGTGGACTGGGACGCCCAACACACCTGTCTGGGTGACATTTTTGTCAAGTTTTGCACACAGATCAAAGTGTACACAAACTTCTCCAACAACTACGAGGTCATTCTACGCTGCATCGAGCGCTGCAAGGAGCAGACGCCTGCCTTCCGGGCCTTTCTACTGCGACATGAACGGGTTCCTGAAACCAAAATGTTGACGTAAGGAAAAGTTTTGAGTCACACTCAGTTTGCTGGGCTTTAAACCTGTTTACTGCTGCCCTAGAAAGTAAAGGACAGTACCTCCACTGTAAGTCCACTTTTGTGATATTAATTGTATTACAATGATCAATCTCACTTTTCACAAAAGTAGATTTACTATCTTTTGCCATCATAGGACAGACTGTCGTAACATGTATTTATCTTTCAGAGCATGTAGTAGCATTTCTGCAAGATACAGTTATAAAAAGTGCAATTTTTTTTAGGGTGTAAAACTTAACGTTTTTGCCCATTTTGGTGATGTTTGTATGCAGACTGCCAGATGACTGGTAGTAGATACTACAAAGCGTTGTGGAAAACCTTCACCCTCATAACCCCACGGTCGCATTTCTCAAATAATGCAGGTGTCACTTAACCCATATCATACTGAGGCTAAAAGCTTCACATTTGTACACTGCCATATGCAAGCTACATTATAGTACTTACAGATAAGGATATAGACCAATGACTTTAGTTCAAGGGTGGTGCCAGAATAGTTTGGCGCCTAGAGGTGCCAACTAGTCTGGCACTTCCCTTGAACTATTTTAGTCAAACTTATTTCACACACTTGTGTATTCCGAATGATAAGGGTTAATGACTGTATCAGCTGCGCTTGATGGTTCCAAGCTAATATGGCACTACCCTTGAATTAACATGGTTGATCCATCACCTGCTGTAGGGTGTCGGGGCTAAATGGTTAACTTGGCTTGGGAATTCCTTGCTCCTGTGACGTGCTGGTGTAGAAATGTTTTGGGAGAGGTTCATGCGTTTGTTCATGGCGTGTTGCGATCGGCTTATCTAGAAGAGTGTGTGATTAACGATTCGTGGTGCCTGCTAAACAATTTGTCGGGACAGTTTCCAGCAACTAAAGGGAAGCAATCACTAATTTTTGTTATGAAAATGAAAACGCGTAATTTGTTCTTACCTCCCTTGAATTGTGTTTGTGCAGCTTGAAAACATTTTCTTAGTTTCAATCGTTTGAAAATAAGTGTTTTTTTTTTTCTTTCAAGAAAATGTTTGTATTATACACAGCTGCCAGAAGGTTCATCATGTGTTATATGGTACAGACAAGAATCAGTCGAGCAGTAGTTTAACCGTTTTCACTGCCTGTGTACACAGACTGTTTTTGAAATAATTGTAAATTAATGTCAGCTGTCCAAGGAACATGGATAGTCATACAGAGTGGTTTCTGCAAGAGGCATAGATCCTCATGAGCCCCCGCAACTGTGGGGGCTCATGAAGATCTATACCTCTTGTAGTTGATTGGTACGTGCTCAATTTTTTTGAGGTGAAATTTGCACGTGTATCATGTATTGACTTTTCTTCACAAAAAGTGCTAGAAACATGAACATGTAAGGATACAAGGTGTAAGCTGGCGTTTACTTGTTTGCTACGAAAACTAAAGCTGTCCTTAACCCCTTCACTCAGTGGGCACTTGTGTTTTTGAAGTCATTTGTAAATTCAGTGTCAAAGATCCCCAGCCGTCCGAGGAACATAGATATAAGAATAAGAGTACTTTATTATCTCGAAAAGAGAATTCGTCTCGCCACCTCAGGTGCAACTCGCAATCACACACAATCACACAACAGTTTACAAACAACAATGGCTCGGGATGGATGAAGCCCATCGCCAAGGCGCCTCATGGCCGGCGTCAACGGCCCCAACCCGACCTGAACCTCCCTAACACAAGCAAGCTAAAGACGGCCCTATCTTAGCATCTCTGTAAAACATAATATAATGTTTTTAAACTTTCTGCTTGGCTGAGACTGGTTACACAAATAAAAAATACGCATTAACATAAAAATAATAAAAAAAGACTTATACTTTCACAATTGCTACCTGGGACCCATCGCCATAAGAACAGCTATTAGACAGTCGCTCCGGCATAAACAGTCACCACCTTCATTATAACTGAACTAGGATATAACTTCATAGTCATTTTTTAAAGCAATAGTAGTAGAACTACAGCATTAACATGAAAGCAGTTTGTGCATGGTTTCCACAACCGTGGGGGGTCAAGAAGATCTGTACTTCTTGCAGTTGAGTGGTGATCAGTATTTCTCAGCAGTGAAGGAGATAAAGACAAATTTTATTTGACAACGCTATTTTGTCACACAAGTTTGCAGGTATGTTTTACTTACTTGTACTGGTTACAGTCTGCAGGAAATGATGCTGCAAGCTGTACGCCGAATTGGAGATTATGTCAAGCTGCTGACGTGGTTTGAGCTTCACACTCCCCGCACTCACGCAGACCGGCAGGATCTGAACAACGCAATCGCCACACTTACTGAACTCGACCGTGGCATTCGAGAGGTGAGAGTCAGTGCAGGGCTGTTGTACGTCTGGGCGTTCCATCTGCAAGAGATAGATTCTCATGAGCCCCTGCTGCAGGGGCTCATGAAAATCTATGTCTCTTGGTTATGGAAATTCATGGGTACACTGACGTTATCAGAAAAAGAAATTTGTGTTATGTCAGGGGTGAAGCAAAAAGTTCTTTCGCGTGTACTTAAAATTATGTAAAATTGGCTAAAACTGTTGACTGATTGCATTCCTTCATTGTCATTACTGTACTGTTGACTTCTTTTGGATGTCAGTAGCACTTTGTGTCAATGTGACAAAGAGTGCTTTCAACAGACAGAGGGTGAATTAGGCTAATAGTCTGGGCAACACTATATGTGCAGAATAATTTATCACCCATGTTGAACAGCTTGTATTTTCAGCAATTAAAAAGTAAAAAACATTTTTAGGATTATTTCATCAATTATATTCCACTGAATACATTTTCGTGACTGATCTTTTCTAACCTTTAAAGACCAGGCATACTGTAACATGATGTGGATCGACCATGATAGTTCAATGGTGGTGTCAGAATAGCTTGGCACCTGCAGGTCCCTTGAACTATCATGGTCTATCTGACTCCAGAACTGTAATGTATACCTCAAAGGATATATATATATATATATATTTTTTAAAACAGGTATTTTCATCTGTTTTGAGCAAATACCCATTTGAGAAATCATCTATTATTATAGCCACCTCAATGATGGTCTTTAATGACAGGTGACACTTGGCCCTTCAAGACTTCCTGCAGAAATGGTGGTTGCTCAATGAGGGTTGTGCATTAATTAAAATGTTTGGCTGATTTGTCATGAAGATGCTCACTACTTTTTAAAATGTTTGTATTTGCAGTGCCGCACACGCATGCAGAGGGAGAAACAACTGGTGCAGCTGACACGCAAAATCATCAACTGCCCAGTGAGTATACACTCAGAATAAGAACACAGCAACTACAAAATTAAAACGGGGATTGTCTCTCAGTCAGAATTATGTCATCCAGGAGATAACTACAGGATGTCTGTAGCAGGTTTTGTCAGGCGATTCGTGCAAGAATCACCTGGACGAAATGCGCTGCTGACAGCTAAAGTGTTAAAAAACAGGACATTGTTCAGCTCACTATATGTTTATTCTGTTGTCAGGCTCTGCTTGAAGCCAACCGTTACCTCATCAAACATCTGGATGCTGCCCATCTGCGGCCCCCATCTTCTGATGCTGTGGTACCAGAGCTTAGGTAAAAGAGGAGTGCTAACACACCAGTGTTTAGTGACTTCACTAGTCTTATGAGAGATTACCTGTCATTACCCCATTTTATCCCAAGGCTGCATTTCCCAAATTTGTGGGCGTCACCTAATGACTGTGTATCAGTTGCAAGAGATGTATTGACTGTGATAATTCAAGGGTAGTGCCAGCTTAGCTTGGCGCCTGATGGCGCCAAGCTAAGCTGGCACTGCCCTTGAATTATCATGGTCCATCCATCTCCTGCTGTAGAGTGCTTTGGTCAGTTTCAACACTGTATAGGTGGTGTAGTGGGACTACTGATGCGTGACTGGCTGCTTATAGTAACATCATTTCACTTGTGTTTTAATCCTTCAGAATGTACAACTGGCACGAAGTGCGGTGTGTTTGTGTTTTAATTGTAATTGTCACAGAATGTATAACTGGCACGAAGTGCGGTGTGTTTGTGTTCATGTGTGCCTGTATGTTTTGATCAGAGGACAGGATGGGTTATGGTTGAGAGGGATGAATACAAAGGATAAGCTTAACATATTTTGCCCGAAGTACTACAGAAGGAAAAGCTTGACCATGATAATTCAAGGGTAGTGCCAGATTAGCTTGGCGCCTGATGGCGCCAAGATAATCTGGCACTACCCTTGAATTATCATGGTCAAACTATCTCCTGCAAGTGGTACATAGTTGTTAGGTGACACCTCTAAAATTTGGGAATTTTCGGCCATGGGCTTAAATTGGTTTAAAATAGGAACAGCTTTGTACTGGGTCCCATCTTCTTGTGGTTTAAAAATCTGAATTTTTGTAAGTTTGAGCTTGACTGCTGTTTGTCACATGAATAATTTTGATTATTAACTGATAGTAATGTTTATTTCAGGGTTTTCCAGACGATTGCAACTCTGGGTCTGTACCTGTTTAATGATGCTCTGGTGATCACACGCCGCACATCCAAACACTTTCCCTTCAGTCGCGCTGTGGAGTACACATACAAGTTCGAGGCTTCTGTCTCCCTCACCTGCATGCAAGTGGTAGACATCCCAGACTCCAAGTGTGAGTACTCAGTAAAAGACGTGACGGCCTTGTACATGCAGCCACCCGTACTGTTTACAGGACAGGTGGCTTGTTGCAAGATTCAAGAAATTTATTGTCATAATAATAATAATAATAATTATGGTATTTATAATGCGCTTATCTTATAATAATTATAACTCTAAGCACTCGCGCACGCATGCGCACGCTTTTGATAATGACTTACGTTCCACAAATACATTACGACAGTCAGCTTAGGGTGGGGAGTGTGGTGGCGTTATAGTCATATTGTCCATAAAAAAGGATATTTGTCTTTGCCTGTGGAGGGTAAATAAAACTAAGAAAACACGAAATCACAGCATAGTATCACAAGGGGATTAAATCACAGCATAGTATCACAAGGGGATTAAATCACAGCATAGTATCACAAGGGGATTAAATCACAGCATAGTATCACAAGGGGATTAAATCACAGCATAGTATCACAAGGGGATTAAATCACAGCATAGTATCACAAGGGGATTAAATCACAGCATAGTATCACAAGGGGATTAAATCACAGCATTGTATCACAAGTTATACTCAGAATTTTGTAACATTGAGGATGATAATAGGGACAGTGCCAGCAGGAGGATTTCATGAGAGCTTGTAGCTTTGCTGTGGCATAGATTAACCTACCTGGTCGATTTGTCTCCAGAAGTGTGACATGGATCTCAAAGGACATCTAAACAAATTCATAATTTGTCCTCAGGATTTAATGAGTTAATTCATACAAGCCCCACCAGCTGCAGAGGTGCATGAGAACTTGTGTCTTCTGCATGTGCGTTTTACAGCAGAACCTGTCCAGAGCAATCACTATTAACCCATATCATACTGAGGCTAAAAGCTTCCAATGTGTACACTGCCATATGCAAGCTACATTATAGTACTTACAGATAAGGATATAGACCAATGACTTTAGTTCAAGGGTGGTGCCAGAATAGCTTGGCGCCTATAGGCGCCAAGCTATTCTGGCACTACCCTTGAACTATTTTAGTCAAACTTATTTCACACACTGGTGTATTCCGATTGATAAGGGTTAAGCAAGAAAAAAGTGGTCTTAACCCACTTAGTCCTGATGCATCGCAGTAGGAGATGGATCGACCATGATAATTCAAGGGTAGTGCAAGATTAGCTTGGCACCTGAAGGCGCCAAGTTAATTTGGCACTACCCTTGAATTATCTTGGTTAGTATATCTCCAGCAACTGGCAGTCATTAGGTGACACCTCCAAAATTTGGAAATTTGACCGTGGGGTTAAATGGGTTAACTCATTACATCCTGAAATTCAAATTATTAATCTTTTTTTAGATATCCTTCAAGGTATTCATCACTGTTTTGGATAGAGAACGACCATGGTTGTTCCAGGGTCATGTCGGAATAGCTTGGCACCTGATGGCGCCAAGCTATTGTGACACCCTTGAACCATCATGGTTGATCCACATCTTTTCTAGCATTTCAGGACTTTGGTTTAACCCTTATCATTCGGAATACACCAGTGTGTGAAATAAGTTTGACTAAAATATTTCAAGGGTAGTGCCAGAATAGCTTGGCGCCTCTAGGCGCCAAGCTATTCTGGCACCACCCTTGAACTAAATCCATTGGTCTATATCCTTATATGTAAGTACTGTAATGTAGCTTGCATATGGCAGTGTACAAATTTGAAGCTTTAAGCCTCGGTATGATAAGGGTTAAAAGGCAGGAGCTCCCAGAAGAAAAGTCTTGAAGGGTAAAAAGTGCAATGCACTTCTCATCAAGGACCATCATTCAGACACCTAAATGATGGCCTTTAGACAGGTCATCTCCCAGTAGGGTGATCACTCAAAACAGGTTTTGAAGTATATGTATACGCTATGTTTTGCTGTAAGTGTTTCGCATTCCACTTGATGTGCTTGATGGGGGGAACAACTCTTTACTATTTGGGACTTTTGGAAATGTCAGTATTTTACGCAGTCTCTCCCTTGCAGTGTGTCTGCAATGTTTCTGGAGTTCAGCCAACATTTTGAATTTTCTGGTTTCTTGGTTTCGCTTCTGCTTTCTTTTGGTCTGGGTTCTGTGGGTTTCATTTCACAGTGGAATTATGTAATTAAAAAAAAGAGGAGGATAGAGTGGAGATGTTTACTTTTGGCACTGCATTTGGCTGCAACTCTCCATCACCTTGACATGCTGAATATAAAATTAATAAGAAAAGAAAAGTGACCCCCACCCACACCCCACCCACCCCAATTCTCCTGCCCTCCCCCCCCCACCCCTCCCCCACCCCCCCCCTCCCCCCCACCCTCCCCCCACCCCCACCCCCCCACCCAAAAAAAAAAAAAAAAAAAAAAAAAAAAAAAGAAAGAAAGAAAGAAGGAAAGTCATCAGCGGTGCCGCGCAATAACAGGGAACCAAAGAGTGAGACTACATTATTAGCATGCGCAGTGAACGTAACTCTGAGTTTATACAGGCTTGTGAAGAAACAACACACAGTAAGCAAAAGCGTCTTGGGCCAATGGCAGCATTCGCCTAACCCAAAGGCTGACATTGGAATGTGGACCTTTCACTCACCAGGGGCCAGTTGCATGACTGAGCTAAGCTTAACCTGTGCTAGCTGCCAAAACAAGGTGCTCCGCTATAGCGGAGCACCTTGCTTGGCGGCTGGCCCAGGACTAAGCTTACTTACACAACAGGTCCCTCAGATCTATCAGCTTTATATCTGATGTTGCAATGCACTCGTGTGCATGATGCTGACCAGAACAATCACCATTTTATTACATGCGTTATCTGCCCTTGCAGTCGTGAAGAACGCATTCCGCATGACAACGCAGAAGCGGGAGTGGGTGTGCAGGACGGAGACACCTCAGCAGAAGTTCAACTGGGTCGCTCTACTGGAACAGACCATCCGAGGAGCCATCAGCAACCGGTGAAAAGGGATGCTGTTCCACACAGGCTACCCTTTTGAGAAACTCGGTCTTGTGGTAAAAAGACATGAAAGGGTGGTAGGGTCGAAGGGGGTGGGCGTTCAGTTACAGCACACCGCTGATTGATTTCCCCTGCAAAGACCTGCATTTAACCAAGTAACTGCGGGGACAAGGTGAACGCTACCCATCTGCAAGAGATAAATCCTCATGAGCCCCCGCTGTCTCGGGGGCTCATGAGGATTTATGTCTCTTGTTCGTCCTGTGTTCTTTGTGCCCACGTTTGGTTCTGTTTCATTCGTGTTCTTCACGCGCATGTAGGTCAGCGTACAGTGATTTCAGACGTGGCAGTGAAGTGGTTAACCTCTTACGGCAGCAACCCTCCCTCCCATTTCACCAACCCTCACGCCCTCCCCTTGGAATTAACACAAGTGTACGGTAAAAGAAGTGGATGAGTAGATAAATTATATACTTGTTGACTTTGGTATCAGTATATTATATTCTAATGAAAGCTGAAATTAATCTGTGGCCTTGAAGTATGTTTGACCCTTTTGCTGTGGGTAGTACTTTTTGTCGAGATAATTACGACCGGAATCACCTTGACGGACCACGCTACGGGCAGCAAAAAGGGCTACATGACAAGTTAATTTGGAACGGGTAAAATGTTTTCTTGACAGCTCTGTGCCCCATATACTTTTTTCCCTGGTGCTGTTGAATTGATGAGTATTTTTAGCATGTCATCGTAGATCTGAAAACACATCATGCCGCGTTTAATTTGCTCATAATTATCTGAGCATGACTTCATCAGATTGTTTAACCGTCTGTTGTTCGTTTGTGTGTCCGCTGTGGGGGTTGGATCCTGCATGATAGTTCTCGGGTATTGCCAGATCACCTTGATGCCTAGCCCAGGACTTTTATCTATACAGTAGAACCTGTTTTGAGCAACCCCTGATTTTGCGGAAAAGAGTGGTCTTTAAAGACAGGTGCCCTCTCAACAGAGACCTCAAAGGGCAAACAGTGCCACCTGTCATTAAATCATATCCTGAGTATGAAATTTTGTAGCCTCAGTCCTTTGAAGTGTACGCCACAGTTCTAAAGACAGTTTGAACATGATAGTTCAAGGGTGGTGTCAGAATAGCTTGGCGCCTGTAGGCGCCAAGCTATTCTGACACCACCCTTGAACTATCATGGTCGATCCGCATCCTGTCATAGCATGTCAGGGCTAGATGATGGTTTTTCATGACAGGTGGTCACAGTGTCAAGCATTGATCATGTTTGATACTGTGTTTTTTCTTGACCTTTGTGGAGTCTTTCTGTACACTTATTCTGATAGCATTAACCATTTGCCACCCGTACTGTAAGCAGGCAGTGGCTGCGTGAACTCAAAACAATTTCTCCTGTAGTCCTAGAGTAGGCACCAAGCTAATCTTTCAGTACTCTTGAACGATACTATTACACATTGAAATCAGCAATCCAGACCAAAAAGGTGACTGCCAAGCGTGTAATATGCAAAGAAGTACCCAACGGAGAAAGAAACATGCTTAGAAAAGACGGGTACAACACAATTTATTAATATTTTGGGTAAATACCCTTTGTCAAAATAGACAAACAAACAGAGATTAGCCGCTACTTATCTTCATTGGCAGAAGGAATGTGGAATGTGGTTGCCACATTCCTTCTGCCAATGAAGATAAGTAGCGGCTAATCTCTCTGTTTGTTGTTTGTCTATTTTGACAAAGGGTATTTACCCGAAATATTAATAAATTGTGTTGTACCCGTTTTTTCTAAGCGTGTTTCTTTCTCCGTTGGGTACTTTATTACACATTGAGGAATTCATCTCCCGCTGCGGCGTCTGGTATGTAAATGTACATGTTAGCCTGTATCAGCATTTATGCCCATTGCTTAGACTGGAAGTGTATGGTAAAAGTGAAGTTGTTGCTATGCTTATCATGAAACTGCATGTTTGCATTTAACCTTTTGGCTGTCAGTAAGTTTTTGTTGCGAAAATTCTCAAAACTCTACAGACAGCCAGAATGTTCAGAAGGTGCAAAGCTGTGCAAGATGCTTTGACAAGCTTTGCAAAATGTGTATACGTTTTGCGTTGTTTATGTTTGAAATTGGTTTTTCCTTGCCTTTTGAAGAAGGTTTTTCTGTATCCTTGTTCTAATATCATATATATATTTAACTGCTTGTGCATGCATGCTGCCAGCAGTACTGTCAACAGTCAGTGGCTGCATGAACAGGCAGTTAACCTGTTCAGCCTTGACGTGTGACAGAATTTGGATTGACCATGATAGTTCTTGCGTGGTGCTGGAATAGCTTGGTGCCTTAGGCACCAAGTTATTCTTGCACCATCCAAGAACATGTCTACATGTCTGTTAAACTCTGCTGTCTTCAGAGGAGATCTTCAGTATTTGGGAATTTTTACTTTGACCTCCTTCAGTGCTGAGAAGTAGAGAACATGATCTAGTTGCAAGAGACACAGATCCTCATGAGCCCCTGCAACTGCAGGGGCTCATGAGGATCTATGTCTTTTGCTGCTTCATGGACTGTTGTGGTTTTAAACAAAAATTTCAGAAACAAAATATGAGTCCAATGGCAGAGAAGGGGTTAGTATGCATGTTTTGTTTACTTCAGTGTACGGTGATATCTCTGTGTATATATAATTATTTGTATAAATTATCATGTGTGATGCTAATTGCTTGATAGTTGGAGACAGACTTTTAAAGTACGTATGTACTTGTGGTCCAAAGCTTATCTGTCAGTAGATGATTATTTTTATGTACTGGTGATTCTTATATGTACAGTGGTCAGTGTTTTGTCACCATTGTCACCAGCGCTACAAATGAATCCTAGATTACTGTTGCATCAAACTTATTAATACATGATACACTTGATCATAGAATAAATGGCCAGCGGACCCAAACTTATTGATGTATCCAAAGTTTGTTATTAGCGAAGTAATTTACTTAGCTCATAGAGTGTACTGTAGAGCTAGGATAGAGTGTTGCGATATCGGAACTGTGTTATTTTGGACCTTGTTATCATTGATTTAAGCTTTACTGTACACCCCCTATTTATTGTTATTACTAGTATATATTATACCAATGTTATACATGATTATTTGTTGTCTAATTTAACCCTTTTAGCCCCAAGGTCCCATTTCTCAAATTTAGGAGGTGTTGCCTAATGACTATGTACCAGGTGCAGGAGATGGATTGACCATGATAATTCAAGGGTAGTACCAGATCAGCTTGGCACCAAGCTAATCTGGCATTACCCTTGAATTATCATGGTCAATCCATCTCCTGCTGTAGGGACTCGGGGCTAAAAGGGTTAATAATGTTTCTAGATTCCATTGTCATACCTTATTGTATGTACAATGAACACGTTTATGCCCGCCTGTGATAGACCTACTATTAAATTTATGGGTGTCTGTAATTAACCCGTTAACTCATTCAAGATGCCCCACATCAATAGCTGCGGAAGTGTCGTATAGCATCGCAGGAAATGCCGGCAATGCTATACGTCACTTCTGTGCCTTGAATGAGTTAATCTCTCTTACTTACCCTTTGTGATTGATTATTGGCATTTAGAACTTTGCAGTATTATATTTTTTAACACATTCATTCCTGTCAAACTGCAGCAGCAGCAAAATCGACCATAACAGTAGAAGGATAGTGCCTATTAGTTTGGTGTATAGGCTCAGAGCTAATCAGGCATGCACTGCCCTTCTACTCTCTTGGTTGATCTCGCTCCAGTGTGGCTGGCTGATGATGCAATCTTAAATAATTTCGAGGAAGTCAGTCCTATGTGATTGAGCGTGTTTTTACTGGATTACTTTCTCATCTTTTGTTTTTCTCTATAATTAAGTTTTGTACTGTCACTTACCTGTAACTTTTAATCTAGATCTGCATTTTTTGTATATTTTGAATTTTAGTATTCATATTTCTTTTAACTCATTGTGCCCGAGGTACAAAATACCCACATTTTGGAGTTATCCTCTGAGGACTGCATTACAATTCAGGACACAGATCGACCATGATAGTTCAAGGGTGGTGGCAGAATAGCTTGTCACCTACAGGCACCAAGCTATTCTGCCACCCCCCTTGAACTATCATGGTCGAGCCGTATCTTGCTGTGGTCTGTCTCTGGCAGAATGCGTTAATAGCATTAATATCAATAGCTGCATTTGTGTTATAGTAACTTTTACATGATTATTTTTACTTCGCAATAAAAATTTACAAAGAGGCGTGTGTATGTGTGTATACGTGTGTACATGCGTTCAGATTACTTCAGTTCAGTTTGATCAAGATGGGATCTCTACACCTGGAAAGGCCCATAAGTGCTCCACCCGACCCATCAGCAGTCTTCATAGAGTTCCTTTCCGTATCCCACCAATACTGGTGTTGCCACATTCCTTCTGCGAATGAAGATAAGTAGCGACTGATCTCTCTGTTTGTTTGTCTATTTTGAAAAAGGGTATTTACCCGAAATATTAATAAATTGTGGTGTAGGGGGCTCTGGATAGAGGTAGCACCTTTGCTGTTCGGCAGCTGCGTCCTACATAGGACGGACGGGCATCACTGGTCCTCATCCATCTCCTTAATCTCTCACGTGCTGGCTCCAAGCGCCACACCCTGGCAAACCACCTCAGCTGGTGGGCTAAACCACGTGAGGGGGTGGTGTTCACATTGCACCACTAGGCGGATGAGCTGTTTCTGACAGCCAACGGCTAGAGGACGGAGGAGATCAGGTTGGATCCAACGGCCAAATGTGGGGGAGTAAACCCTTCAAATCAGGAGTGGAGCCCCGAAGGCAGACAGCTGCCTGTATTCACGCACTGTTCTGGCAGCTCCTGCAACCAAACTGGTGCCAAACGTACTGCTTTGCATTCCTTTGGATACATCAGCGAGGCCGAGAGGGTGATCTTGACGACTGGGCATCCCAGGATCTCCATACACTTCGCCCAGGCTTACGCACTGGAGAGGTCACTCCAGTGACTGACCCAGCAAGCGCATACTCCATTGTCTTCCGAGACAGGATGCCGAGCAGTTGTACCCGTCTTTTCTAAGCGTGTTTCTTTCTCCGTTGGGTACTTATTTGCATTTTGCATGCTTGGCAGTCACCTTTTTGGTCTGGATTCCACCAATACTGGTCTGGTTTATTATGGATCCCTCACGTCCTTTCAGGTCTGCCCGACGCCCGGAGCCTTTCTCCACACCTCTGCTCCAGAGACGATCGAATATGTGGTGCCCTTGTCCATGTTCCTGGAAATGCTTTCTCAGGTTTCTCACCACGTCTGATCTGCCCATCCGAAATCCCTGCGCGAGTTCTGCCTTGCCAGAGAGGGTGTCCGCTCCATCATTGCCCAATGCTCTCCACTGCCCGTCCATCATGCCACATCCTCCAGCCCCGTCTGTTACACGGTCTCCAGGGACATATATAGTCTCCGCAGTTGCGAAATACTTTCCCAGCACGCAAAATGTCGTCGGTCCGAAGTCTGTGTCATGATGGGGAGACTGTGCTAGGAGACTCGTGTTTTGTTGCCATGTCTGCTTCCGGGCCGTAGTAGGGGGAGGCCTTCCACGGTTCCTGTTCCTTAGCGTCTAGTCTCTTAATCACTTCCCTTGCCAACGTGCGTACATTTTGTTTCTGAAATCTGTGTTGACTGAACGAACAAAAGCCGCAACTGTCCAGGGAACACAGACACAAAGTGGTCTCGGCAAGAGGCATAGATCCTCATGAGCCCCCGCTGTCGCGGAGGCTCATGAGGATCTATGCCTCTTGCAGTTAGATCGCGTTCACCTTTTTCGGCAGTGAAGGAGTTAACGCTGAAACTCCGAGAACTAAATGACTTGCAGTCATAGAACGCAAGTCAATTAGTTCTGGGAGTTCAGAGTTAAAATGTCTTTGTCTCAGTTCGTTCCAGCCATCCCTAATTCCTAACACCGACTTGTTGCGTGTCTGCCAAGAACAAATCTGGAGGTCAATCGTCTCATTTCCTTGCGATGCTGGGGAACCTGATTCAATGGGTGACCCGCAACCCCTACATTCACTCAACCAACACTGGTGCACACTAGTTTCAAATCACCATCCGCAGGGCTAAGCAGGTCAGTTCAGTTCAGTTTGGTCAAACTGGATCTCTGCGCTCGGAAAGGCCCACACGCCCTGCACCCCACTCAGCAGAAGTCTTCCGGCCAGAGTTCCTTTCGATATCCTGCCAATACTCTTCAGGTTTACTGTGTATCTCTCAAGTCCTTTCAAGTCTGCCCAACGCTCCTTGCTTTTCTCCAAACCTCTGCTCCAGAGTCGATCGTCTGTGTGAAGCCCTTGGCCCATTTCTTGGAAATGCTTCCTCAGGTTTATTTACCAAGTCTGATGTCCGCCTATGTGTAGTCCCTGTGTGATCTCTGCCTTTCCAGCGATGGTGTCTGCTCCATCACTGCTCACTGGACTCCACTACCCATTCATCATGACAAATTCACCTCCCCCCATCTGGTATCCAGTCTCCGCAGACAGTATCCATAGCAGTTGCGAAATACGTTCCCAGCACGCAAAAGGTCATCGGGTTGAAGTCGGCCGCAGTTGGCTAGTGCACGGCTGTGCGCGGGCCAGCTGCGGCCGCGGACTTCAGCCCGATTACCTTTTTTTCTTACTGGTCACCATAATGTTTGGCTGTCATGGGGTGAGCTGGACATTAACAGACCACTACCGCCGTATCTGTTCAAAGAAACACTTCTGCAACATATTGTTATGAAACGCCACATAGGCCTACACGTCTATTCTAGTATGCTTCATTTAGTCACATGAAAATCTAATTCAGCACACGCCGTCTTAATATCAAGTAATTTGACTTTGACTCCATAAATACAAGGCAATCTTTACGAGCAACAGCTAAAAATAGATTGAAATCTATAAACGGCTGCGCAGAATAAAAACAAGATGAGGATTTCATCCCAAAGTCTACCGTATTGTTTGGAGCTCGGAGGCATTTATCTTTTTGGAACATTCAGAGTTGTTCATATTTTTAGGCTTATTATGCTGATCGGCCATTTCCCTCCTCTAAGCCAATCGCTGATCAACACACACGTCGACGCACACAAATAAAGACGGACACAGCGCTTCTCGCCATTAGTACGCTCTCTGGGCTCGTGTAGCGACGGGAATCCATCTCCTACTCTAACCCACCCTCTGATTCAGACACACTGGCACACAGAAATAAAGACGGACACACGGCGAATTCCACCATTCGTAAGCTCTGTGGTATGGCGTAGCTTAGCTATTCTGAAGAAGATTGATAGCACGGGCACTTCAAGCTTCACGTAATGGCATCATTAGTCCCACGATACCGTGTTCATAGTGACGACTCGATGTTACACGTCACTCATCGCATTACTATGATTTGACGTATTCTTGCTGATTTTCACGCGTAGGGCTTACAGGTCACAATTCGACCTAATCCTACCCCAGGGCCGGGACAAACATGAAAAATCATGCGGGTATTAATGAGAAGAAAGTTGTTTTCGTGGAAGAAAAATTAAAGTTATGTTGGCTGTTTTACAAATGACTCCGAAAAGGTGGTGCAGAAAAATGATTTTCACACTCTACAGGGCATTGACAGGTCTTTTAGGGACAATATCCTAAAATTTCAAGCTTGTCAATTCTCAAAAGCGGGCTCTAGTCGCTGCCACACACACACACACACACACACACACACACACACACACACACACACACACACACATACACACACACACACACAAACACACACACACATCACATACACACACACACACACACACACACACATACGCCGTTTGGCGCCCAAAAGACGTTCTCTAGCACGGTTTGCGTAGCTAGACGTGACGTCATTTTTATCTTGTTACTTCTTTGCCAGAATTTCTGCGCCGCACGCCAAAAACGTCATGTGCATGCCCCGGAATGCGCTCCGACCAGCCCTATTTCAAAGTCCACCGTATTTTGTGAATACGGTAGACAACAAGTGTGTTTTGAATACGGTAGACAACAAGTGTGTTTTGAATACGGTAGACAACAAGTGTGTTTTGAATACGGTAGACAACAAGTGTGTTTAGAATACGGTAGACAACAAGTGTGTTTTGAATACGGTAGACAACAAGTGTGTTTTGAATACGGTAGACAACAAGTGTGTTTACTCGTGCGCGTTTGCTGTGTACTGTTATAATTCATGATGTCGACAGGGCCGCATACGAAACACAAATGCTGCTGACATTTGTCTTCAGATTTACGCTTGGAGTCTGAGATACTTTATACATATCTGAGACGTGCCGTATACGCATACGTCGCTATTTGCCGCCATACAGGTCCGTGGATAGTAGCTTTGACTAATGCAAATCCACTGCGCCACAGCGTGCGCGCAAGCGCCTATACGGCTAAGCTCAAGACTAAAATAATACAATTATTTAGTCGAGCTTAGTATAGGCGCTTGCGCGCACGCGGTGGCGCAGTGGATTTGCATTAGTCAAAGCTACTATCCACGGACTCCTATGTTCGCCGCGTATCAGGATACAGACATGATCGCGAGTGTGTTAATTGTACGTGCAACCCGCTGCCGGTACTTGTGGTTTTAACCCATAAAACCCTGACTCGTAACGCCAGGATGTGGATCGACTATGATGGTTCAAGGATGGTGTCAGAATAGCTTGGCGCCTCCGGCGCCAAGCTATTCTGACACCACCCTTGAACTATCATGATCATCGATCTGTTTCCAGAATTGTGATGTATGCATCAAAGGACGTCTACAAAACTGTATGATTGTATCATGAGGATGTAACGAGTTAGCAAATGAACGACTGATGACGATAAGACCGGCCTTCACCCCGTCTTAATCAGAACTCCTCCCGGCCAATACGATGATAGTGGACCTCTGCGCCGTGAAAGGCAAAAGACTGCAAGTCCATATTTGTGAAAAGCGAGATTTTCATTGAAATACAATGAAAATCTCGCTTTTCGCAAAAATGGACTTACTACCTTTTGCTTTCAAAGGGCAGACCCGCTGTTACGATCAATTTTTCCCAGAAGTTCTCTAGATCCTGCGAAGAAATGAAATTGGCCAGGGCAGACGAGTTGCGAACTCTACTCAATGTCTGTCTGCAAATGGTATAAATCCTCACTGTGTGTCTGTCTACAAGTGGTGTGAATCCTCACTGTGTGTCTGTCTGCAAGTGGTATGCATCTTCATTACAATCCGAAGATTTCAGCAGCAGACTGCACGACCATGACATTTCAAGACTATGATAGTTAAACTGGCAGTGGCGCCGATATTCTGGCACCACCCTTGAGCTGTCACAGTGGATCTATCTCGTGAACTATAATCTTCAAAATTATGAGTATTCATTTACTTTGGGGCTTCGGTGACGTTTTCATCCTGTGAGGCTCCTCAGTGTGAGGACAAGCGGGTTTTAGTCCAAGACCACAGATTTCGCAATCAAGTTATTAGCTTGTAAACGGCTGAGCTCTAGCATCTGCACGCGACACAGATCCTAAGGGGTGCAAAGGACTCGTCATGAGATTCTGCTCTGGCTGACCTATGCTGTCATATGCCTGCTAGCTCACGAACTGAGTCGTATGTATACATGTACCCTATTAATCCTTTTGGACTGCACGACTGTAGACATAGATTTGTATGCTGCCGAAGTCTTTTGTCAAGACTGCAGGGCTCAGTTGCATGAATGAGCTTAGTCCTGCGCACGCCACTAAGCAAGGTGCTCCGCTATAGCGGAGCACCTTGCTTAATGGCTTGCGCAGGACTAAGCTCACGCCTGCAACTGGAACTTTAGACTCGAGCAATACAATTGTGTGGTGGTGTGTTCTGTGATTTGGACGTGACGGCTTGCCGCCGTACGGTCCAAAATCACAGAACAGCACCATCACACATTCATGACCGTCGCTTCTGGGGCATACCGATCTGTTCTACACGTTTAGCTGACCAAGACTCGTCACACTCTATGCTATCTCTGATGCTGGATGAAGATTTTCCATTAGTACCCATCTCGAGAGAATCAGTCTATGTGTCTTGCTGTCTGAGGCTTTCGCAATGATACCCAGCCCATGAGGGTCTGTGCTTCCTGCTCAACTGGCTGGGGTGCCCAGCTCGTGAACGTGCGTTGGGAGTATCATCTTCTCGCATGCCCTCACGTAAAGGCGGCCGGCAAAATGTCTCTGATGTCACGCAGTATAAATCTGCCCGTGACAGCCGATCTCCAGTCTTCAACCCGCTGGTAGCAATCACTTATAAAGGTCTCGTCTGCAAGAGACATAGATTCTCATGAGCCCCTGCTTCACAGGGGCTCATGAGAATCTATGCCTCTTGCTGGGAGTGGAATTTACCTTAGTATCTACTTAACGCAAGGCACACAAAAATCGGGGCCAATTTCTTAGCGGACCGCTGTTGGCACCACCGCTTCCTCTCCTCCCTCTAGGATAAGTCTACAACGTGCGAACGCTGGCCTCTGTTGTGAAGGCAAGTCATGCAGCATGCCTATTTACTGATGTGAGAAGGAAATTTTCAATGTAGTGCGTTGAAAATATCTGGAGACTGATTTTTAACGTATCGCGTTAAAAAATCTTGTATAATTGAAAATCTCGCTTTTCATTTAATAATAAAAAAATGGACTCGATGTCTTTTGCCATTGAAGGGCAAAACGCAGGACCCATCGTGTACCAAAGTATACACCCTTATTTGAGACTGCTCGTATGCCCACACATGTGTGTTTAACCCTTTAGCCCCAAGGTCCCATTTCTAAAGTTTTTTGGAGGTGTTGCCTAACGACTACGTACAAGTTGTAGGAGATGGATTGATCATGATAAATCAAGGGTGGTGCCAGATGAGCTTGGCGCCGGAAGGCGCCAAGCTCATCTGGCACTACCCTTGAATTATCATGATCAATCCATCTCCTTGTCACAGAGTGACTATTATGTATAGTTAAAAGATGGTTAGTGTTAATGTGTTGGTTAGGGTTAATATATGTTGGGTCAAAGGCCAGGTACGATATATTGACCGAGACGGAATTATAATCGTGACCAAGGCTTGACCCAGGGAGATAAGGGACTGAAAAGGATGCGGAGTAAGTAGAATGTTGTGTGTGAAATCGGTTAAGTAGGATATCAGTTTATGTCCAGGTGTCCAAGGAAGGTTCTAGATATACACGTGTATAGATAGTCAACGTGGTAAGAATGACGTAGGACCTTGTATAAGGACACTCGTGATAGAAGAAGCCTGAGATATACAAATGTATATAAGGAATGGTCGGTGTGCGTTTCCAGGGCTCCGTTCCTGACTGGACATGTCGTGGCACCCTCCAGACAGCACACCGACCACCATCATGATTCCGAACCGACGCCTCGCTATTTTGGGTGAGCAGACCTTAATTATCATTATGTAGACGCAAAGTAAATGTGGTGATGTAACTTCTTTTATCTTCTCCTTAAGTGAGAATGATCCTGTCCTGGAAGTTGTAATGTGCTTTGATTGTCCGTGTTAAACGTTGGTTTGGTTAGTTGTCGTGCTGTCAGTTGTTGCGTTATCAGTTGTTGCGTGTGATGTTTGTGGATATGCGTGAGATTAGTGTGGTGCAAGCCTAATTAGTGTCCTCAGCCACCGTACCTCTCATATAAGCGAGTCGGCATCTATTTCCTAACTGTACTACTAAAGATACGTGCAGGTCAGCGTAATAAGTGGTGCTTCTCGTGAGTAATTGTACAGCAGCGGTTTGATAAGGAGGCACGCACTCTAAATCCCCCAAAGAGTATCAAGTCACCTAAGCGTGTTAATTAGCTGATCCTTAAACGGCTGAGTGATATCCTGCTGCAGGGTCCTGGGGCTAAACGGGTTAACTAGACACTATCTATGGGCTATTGAGCGGCTTTGACTGCTACCCACGATGCCGTTCGAAGGAAAAGACGCGTAAAGTTCTACACCTCTTTTACACCGAAGGGAATCGTCAGTAAGAGTCAATGGATTAACCTAAAATAACACCGTCATAATTACAGCTTGAGCCGATCTTGGTTAGCAAGACATCCAATGTGAATTTGCCTCTTGCAGTTCTGTCATTACGGTCTAAAGGCCCCGCTACACATGCCCGGTTTTGAGGCCGATTCACGATCAATTTTCGAATCGGTAGGTGATCGGGCCGGACTAAAAAACGTGTGCACTGCCACACATTTCCCGGCTTGTTTAGCCGACCGGTTTGAACCGAAGATCAAAGTCGTACCTGTTCTGCAAAATGACTGCTAGTTTTGACAGTGATGATGATGTGCTTGTGTTATATATATATATATATATATATATATATATATATATATATATATATATATATATATATATATATATATATATATATATATATATATATATATATATATATATATATATATATATATATATATAACGACTGAAACACTGACAAAACTCTCTCACAATGTCATAAAGACATACCATAAAAATATCATACAAAACGTTCCCCACAACAGAATGTCTGACAAAATGTGGGTCATGACGGCTTCTAAGCCATAGGAGGGAGACACAGTCTCTGTTCTCTACTCTCCAGTCTCTACTGAAAATGTCTTAGCCTCAGTCCGTTCCAGCCATCCCCCGTATTCATAGGGCTACTAAATCACGCCACCGCCCACTACCTGCACATTTGAGATGCACAAAAACGAAAACAAACAAGGTCAGTCGTCTCATTTCCTTGGCTAGATAAACCTGATTCCGTCCTAACCCCACGCGCATCCAAAACTGGTGCACGCTGGTCTCGAATAACCTTTCGCAGGGCAAACTCAAAGAAGCCAGAAAAAGATTCCACTGGGTAGTACTGAATGAAGCACCAAACATGTCTCTTCTCATCTGCCAAGAAACTAAGGTCAGATTCCAACTTCTTGCCTCTGTAAACGATTTCGGGAGACAAAAACGGAAGGGAAAAAAAAACCGGTCTGGGATCTATGTCAGGGTTTACTTAACTTATTCAAGGCGTCCAGCATCCATAGCTGCGAAAGTGTCGTATGGCGTTGCCGCCGGCAACGCCATACGACACTTCTGCAGCTATGGATGCCGGACGCCTTGATTGAGTTAAGGCGTATGTAGTAAAAATAGTGCCGTAGTTCTTGAACCGTAAGTTTCGATCCTGCCGTCTGTTTCTTTTCCCGCACCCCTGTTGCGTGCTGGTTACAATGCCAGAGCCCCGGCCGGCCATGTGTCGTGGGCTGGAATCTTATTTACCTTTCGTCGTTCGAATAAACACAGAACTCAACACGTACAACAATGATCGGCAGGAGATGGGTCGGCTATGATACAATATGATTCAAGGGCAGTGCCAGACCAGGCGCCAAGCTGATCTGACACAACCATTGAACTCATTGGCCATCATTGCTCATTCATTTCCTGGAGCTTATAGTCTTTAGACAGCCTACTTCGCTTATAACAAGGTCGGATATAACAACTCTTTTTCAGAAATATTGCGCTGACATTTTCACTGTACAGAGGATAGAATCGACTCGTTATCTTCATTGTGAGTCGTAGTCGTAGTATGATATCACACCAGACGAACGCACGTAAGGTTCTTTTTAAAGAAACTTCGTTCAGCTGCAACCCGTCACACGTGGCTTAAGGTTGTAGACAATACTGGAGTAACAGTTCCAACAATACTTTATTTCAGCGATGCGCGATCTCCACACAATGCATTCCCAAATGCACCAACACTGATACAATGTCTCCTCTTCGAAATATCAACACTGGCGACACACTGCGTTTCCCCTACAACGTACACCGCCGTTACGCTGCGTCTCTCACAATGTACACCCTATACGGGCCACGTACCTACGATAAACTGTGTGTCCCTACAACTGACAATGCATGACAATGTACACACATGCTTCCTAGCACCAACTTTTATAGTTGAACGATTTTCCAGAATAATCTAACAAAATCACACAACGCAACCAATCAGAACGCAACACGTAACTGAAACCCATAAATATTAATAAAAAAAAAGAACTTTCTAGAATAAACTATTATAGTCTACAAAAATTCGACTGCTAATTTCAGCCCCAAATCTTAGTGTGCAATGACGTCACACAAGAGTATGGTAAACCGCCCACGATCTAGCCTGCACTTTCTGGAAGTTTCGCCATCTTTCGCAATACATACTGACTGGCTGCTAAATTCACGCACACAGAAAACAACTGTGACTATGAATAGAACATATCTACTAAAATGTTGCTTACATTTTGGCGTCACATGTACGAGGTCACTTTCTCGAACGTTTTGGTTTATTCTCAGCAAATCTACGCAAAACAAAAATCGACCGCTCTTCTCCGTGCGACTTTTCTAGAAGCTTCCGGACTAAACTTAGCGTATCATAACAAAGCCAAATCCGCTATCTGCGCGAACGATAAAGAATCTTACTGAAATTGTACGTGATTCGCTACCATGATAGCTCAAATAAATATCGGATCGTTTCCTACGATTAACACATGCATGATCTCACAGAACAACACAACCACAATCGTAACACGGGGCAAGGCAAAAGCTATCCAGCTGCAAGAGACAAAACCCTCATGAGCTCCCGCGACTGCGGGTGCTCATGAGGGTTTATGTTTCTTGTGATATGTTCTTTATGCCTACTTCCCCATTCACATCTGTGTTCTTCCAATTCCAGTCAGTGTGTAGTCATTTTGGACGCACAATTCGTGATCACTGGCGACGTCAGCAAGCGGCAAAGACTGATCCTCAATGGGGCAACGTCATCAAGTGGCAGAGACTGTTCCTCAATATGTAATGGGGCAACGTCAGCAAGTGGCAGAGACTGTTCCTCAATATGTAATGGGGCAACGTCATCAAGTGGCAGAGACTGTTCCTCAATATGTAATGGGGCAACGTCAGCAAGTGGCAGAGACTGTTCCTCAATATGCAATGGGGCAACGTCAGCAAGTGGCAGAGACTGATCCTCAAGGGGGCAACGTCAGCAAGCGGCAAAGACTGATCCTCAATGGGGCAACGTCAGCAAGTGGCAGAGACCGATCCTCAATTGGGCAACGTCAGCAAGCCTTAAATCTCTCCCGCAACCACCCGGCTTTCGCGATCTCGCGGACGCCTTTTCGGCGCAGTTGCCTCTCGTCCATGCGAAGGACTCTGTCTTCTTTTCCGTTATTGCCAGTTCTATCTTAGCAGACAGGTGGCAAGCGGGGAAGGTGGGAGAGAAGTTTGAGTAATACCATCGGTAAAGACTGATTCTCAATGGGGCAACGTCAGCAAGCGGCAGAGACTGATTCTCAATGGGGCAACGTCAGCAAGCGGCAGAGACTGATTCTCAATGGGGCAACGTCAGCAAGCGGCAAAGACTGATCCTCAACGCCAATGTGAGTGCCCGGATTCGTGATTGAAACATCAATGTCAAGGTGAATCAAGGATAGCCTCCCTTCCCGATCTCGCGAGAGTCCGTTATTGCCAGTTCTATCTTAGCAGACAGGCGGCAAGCGGGGAAGGTGGGAGGGAAGTTTGAGTAATACCATCGGTAAAGACTGATCCTCAATGGGGCAACGTTAGCAAGTGGCAGAGACTGATCCTCAATGGGGCAACGTCAGCAAGTGGCAGAGACTGATCCTCAACGCCAATGTCAGTGCCCGGATTCGTGATTGAAACATCAATGTCAAGGTGAATCCGTAACTGCAGCCCTGATACGTCCACTCATGTGTCAGTGCTGCTCGGCTGTGATTTTGGACCTTACGGCCTAAAGCCGCAAGATCAAAATGATCTGCCCTGTGAGAATACAATTCATTAAGTCCAATTTTGTGAAAAGCAAGATTGGCATTGTGATACAGTAACAAATCTTGCTTTTCTCAAACAATGGACAAACTGTTGTCTGCCTACACAGAGGTACTTCACTGATAGCAGTCAGACTACAGCCATCACAATATGGCGACTGCGCAAATGAAGCACGCTTCCTTCCCCACCCTTCTTACAACGGCGTTGGCCTTGGCGTATTATTTTGTCCTGCAACTACTTCGCCAAATCAGATTTTCCTAACCATCCTCATCTTGTACGCTATGCAGTTGTTGTTTTTTTTTTCGCTCGGTTTCTTTTCGCTAGCCAATTGCAAATGGACTCCGAGGGGTCCCTGGCGTTATTTTGGATTCTGTAAAAAGCCCGGCACCAATCGATTTCCGCTACACGAGAAACATACGAAATTCCAGAAATGTTCAATGAAACATGCTCTCTTATTCTTCCTTCGTAGCCGAGCTACAGCGCTTTGGCAGAATTCGAGCCTAGCTTGTCGACCACAGCAGATTTTTGTCAATTGCAAGAGGCGTAGATCCTCACGAGACCCTGCGGAAGCAGGGGCTCGTGAGGATCTGTGCCGCTTGCTGACAAGACTCCAACACTTTAAGGTCTGTGACAAAAACGAAGTAAGAAGATCAGAATCAGACTGATGTCGTGCGCACACAACAGATTCAAATCTACTGACTTTCAGAGCTCTGCAAGAGCTAGGCATTGGGCCTCCAGATCCCTTTGCAAAATGCAGGGGCTGATGATAATTTATCATTTCTCCTGATGATACTCCGACACATTTATGCATGTGCCCCGAAGACGAATGCGGATGCGACATCAGATTCATATCGGGTCCGTACTACGGGAGACTTCATCGTCTCCGTCTCCAATCAGCATAGATATTCAAGAGCCTTTGCAGCTGCACCCTTTGCTGGCAAAATGTCATACGCTGTCTCTTGAAGCGAGAAGGTCTGGAAGGTCTCAAGCAGCGGCTGATAATTCTCCTGCGATATTTGACTTTATGCCAAAGCCCGACGCCGCGAGGTCTCATTCCCAAGCTCCGTGGCAACTGATAGTTTGCGAGCTAATAAGGAGAATTGCGCGTCGTGTTGCGCCTGGTTAATATCGAACTAAACGTGGGCTGGTCTGAGATTTTGAACCTTACGGCCGAAGGCCGTAAGGTCCAAAATCACAGACGAGCCCACCATTACGACAATGCTTTATCTGCCTATATGTTTTTTTCCCTCCTCTGCATAACATCCCAGTAAATATGTATTGCTGTAATTAATCGCTGGTTTTCCTTGTGATTCGCGATTGTTGGAACATTGGTCGTTTTCAGAGAATTTGTTCTTTCTCTTTTTTAAAGTCTTTCGTAACTCATTTTATATATCTTAGAGAAGTATTGTCGTTGTTGTTGTTGTTGTTGCTGCTGTTGTTCTTGATAACACTAAGCTGACATCAGCAATACATCTTGCGTGTGATAACATATTACCATTCACGAATCTGGTAGCACCATTACCACCACCACCACCACCACTGGTAAATACCGCCACCACCACACCACCACCACGAGAGGGAAGTCGCGAGGAACCAAGCTAATCTGGCGCTACCCTTGACCTACCATGGTCGATCCATCTTCCACACAGTTATGGTATCATCATCGTCATCATCAGCATCATCTCCCTGATGTAGGAGAGTCAATTTTATAATTGTCAAGAGTTCAAGGCATCTCTCAAGTGGAACTGACGGTGCTGCATCACAATTTTCTACTTATAATTTAACGAATGCTATTATGCCTATAATTATGTCAGTTTATAAAGGACATCTTGAATAATATATTGCGTCCCACATTCTAAGTTGACGTGGTAGTCTAGAGGTCATGGTTACGCCGAACGACTCCCAACAACAAACGAGAACTAAGTCACGGCGGATAATCAGCTTGTAACGTAATCACTCCAAACATCTCCAAGAGGCACAGATCCTCATGAGTCCGGAGGGCCCACGATGATCTATGCTTGGAGATGTTTGGAGTGTTGTCTATACTTAGCCAGTTATCCGCCTATCACTCTGGTTTGTTTGTTGGAAGTCGTTCGTTTCAAACGAAACCTCACTAATATTCTGTGTGCGTAATAGAGCTATGTGTTTAATATGACGCACATCATGCTAACAATGTCCCAGGAAAAAAATTTCATATCAATGAAACCCAATGTTTCGCACGCAGTATGTCTGTGAGATGACCACAGGTCTGGAGAAACAGCATCAAACACAATGGACGTCTGACCAAGTAATGTGAGGCCGCTGAAGACAGAAATTCTATTTGTGTGAAAAGCGATATTTTCGTTGCATTACAACCTAAATCTCGCTTTTGACAAATATGGACGTATTATCTTCTGCCTTCCAGGGGCACACATCTTCAGTGCCTATAGAAACGTGGACCCCAACCAACATTTACTGGGCTAAACGCTATATAGAATTGCTCAGTGTCTTCACCGGGACACTAAGGCGCATTCGCGATTTACGGATTCAGCAGAGGCAAGGAGCTATTTATGCCACTATCAACCCCTATCATACTTACTTACGCCTGTCACCCCTACCCGGGTATAGGCCGTCGACGAGAGACCTCCAGCAACTCCTGTCCTGTGCTTCTCCTTCGATTCTACTCCAGGTGGTTCCCAGTCTCTTGATGTCTGCTTGGAGGTCTCGACGCCAGGAGTTTCTCGGCCTACCTCTTTTCCTCTTTCCCTGGGGGTTCCATGACAATGCCTGCCTAGTGATACTGGAAGCTGGCTTTCTCAGACTGTGACCGATCCATCCCCATCTTCTTCGCCCAATTTCATTCTCTGCTGTTATCTGCTCTGTTCTCTCCCAGAGTCTGACGTTGCTGATCTTCTCTGGCCAGTGGATTTTCAAAATTCTTCTAAGGCAACTGTTCATGAAGGTCTGTACTCTGTTGACTGTGGTTTTTGTCAATCTCCATGTCTCTGCTCCATATAGGAGAACTGCTTTTACATTGGAGTTGAAAATCCGGACTTTGGTGTGTTGTGACAGCTCTCTGGAACTCCACACTTTTTTCAACTGGAGAAAGGCTGCTCTGGCTTTACCGATTCGTGCTCTGACATCTGCACCAGTGCCGCCTTTTTTGTCTATGATGCTCCCGAGATAGGTGAAGGACTCCACCTCCTCCAACGGGGTGCCAGCAAGCAAGACTGGTTCTTCCCTGGTTGCGTTCAGCCTCATTGTCTTTGTTTTCTGTTTGTGAATGGTGAGGCCCACTTGGGATGAGATGTCAGCAAGCCTCGTGGTCTTGTCCTGCATTTGTTGATGAGTGTGGGACAGTAATGCCAAGTCGTCTGCAAAACAGCTCTACGACATTACCAGAAGATTGTCGGGTAAGTATGGCCATACAGAAAGACCAGTAAAAGACAAAGAAGGCAAGCCTATTGCAGACAGAGCAGACCAACTTGACAGATGGGCCGAGTATTTTGAAGAGTTACTGAACAGACCTAGCCCACCCGACCCCCCCCCCCCCCCCCCCCCGACATCCAGCCGGCAGAGACTGACCTACCCATCAGCTGTGGCAGACCCAGCCGGGAAGAGATCAGAAAAGCAGTGGCATTTTTGAAGAATGGCAAAGCAGCAGGGCCAGATGGCATCCCAGCGGAGTCTCTGAAAGCAGACCTAGAGACAACAGTTGAGATGCTGTACCCACTGTTTGGAAAGATCTGGGAAGAGGAGGTGATGCCAGCTGACTGGAAGGAGGGGTACCTAATCAAGCTTCCCAAGAAAGGCGACCTCAGCAAGTGTTCCAACTACAGAGGAATCACCTTGCTGTCAGTACCAGGAAAGGTCTTCAACAGGATCATCATAGAGAGAATGAAGAGCTCCGTTGACCCCCAGCTGAGAGACCAGCAAGCAGGATTCAGGAAGAACCGATCATGTACAGACCAGATCGCCACTCTCCGCATCATCGTGGAACAGTCTCTGGAGTGGAGCTCCCCGCTGTACGTCAACTTTGTGGATTATGAGAAAGCATTTGACAGCGTGGACCGAGAGACTCTGTGGAAACTCCTACGACACTACGGTGTACCCACAAAGCTCGTCCGCCTGATCAAGAGTAGCTATGATGGCATGACATGTCGCGTGATCCACGAAGGGCAGTTCACCAGAGAGCTCCAGGTCAGAACTGGTGTCAGGCAGGGGTGTCTGCTGTCTCCGTTCCTCTTCCTACTGGTCATAGACTGGGTCATGAAGAGGACCACAGAGCACAGACGAAGTGGAATACAGTGGACACTGTGGACACAGCTTGACGACCTCGATTTTGCAGACGACTTGGCAACCCCTATCATACTGAGGCTAAAAGCTTCCAATTTGTACACTGCCATATGCAAGCTACATTATAGTACTTACAGATAAGTATATAGACCAGTGGCTTTGGTTCAAGGGTGGTGCCAGAATAGCTTGGCGCCTAGAGGCGCCAAGCTATTCGGGCACTATCCTTGAACTATTTTAGTCGAACTTTGTTCACACACTGGTGTATTCCGAATGATAAGGGTTGATATATAGTATATATAGACTTATGATGGCATTATAGAAAGACACAATGCCGGCTGTCTTCAGTAGAGGTGAGACCCATGCTTCTGCTCTGTTGCTGTATGGGTCAAAGGTATATCAGCTCTGCTTAACCTCACAACTGTGGGTGCGTGTGTATGCCTGTGTGTGTGTGTGTGTGTGTGTGTGTGTGTGTGTTATGCGTGTGTCTGTGTGTGTGTGCGCGCGCGCGCGTGCATGCGAAAGTGCGTGCGTGCGTGCGTGGATGCGCGTGTGTGTGTGTGTGAATCGAAAGAACGTTAGTATCTTTTACTTACGAAAAGCAGACCCAAAAGCGGACTGACAAGCGCGTAATATGGCGATAGAACAACCAAGCAAAGGAGTTTACGGGCTGCTCACCCAAAAATGTGGAAACAAAGACCCGTTAACCCCTTCACTGCTGAGGAACCTTGAACACCACCCAACTGCAAGAGGCATAGATCCTCATGAACCCCCACGACAGCGGGGCCTCATGAGGATCTATGCCTCTTGCTGTCACCAATAAATTTGTGTCGAATTTCTTGTACTGGTTGCGCCTTTTTGTCGTTGAATAAACAAGGGTTTATAAGGAAATAATGAGTCCAGTGTCAAGGAAAGAGTTAATATCTTTATCAGTATTATAAGAAATAACCGTGATGATAAAGAGTCTGAAGCAAGGACTCAGCATTTATCTAAAAAAAAAAAATGTCTATTTTAAAATGCAACGACACTGACAAGAATACCAATAGCTTCTTCTCATTTTACACGCTTGGAAGTCACCTTTTTTGGTGTGGATTTTTACCCAAAAAAAAATTGTTAGAGGGGGATTAGAGGAAGAGTGAGCATTATAATTATGTAACTTTGTATATTTTGCACACATGAGGAGGGGGGGGGGGGAGGGGAAGGGAGACCAGTTCCCACCTCTACAATAATAAATATTTAATATATATTTAATGTCTAATGCTGTATGTGTTATATATATTTTGTGTACATATTGAACTCTGAACATGCACATTGCTTTCATGAGGATAGTGTGTGTGTGTGTGTGTGTGTGTGTGTGTGTGTGTCTGTATGTGTGTGTGTGTGTGTGTGTGTGTGTATGTGTGTGTGTGCGTGTGTGTCTGTGTGGGAAAGGGGGGGGGGGAGAAGAGTGATATTTCTGTAGCTACATATATGTATTGATAAATTTGTTGTCACAAATTTGTAAGTGTGCTATTCTGTACTGTGCTGTACTATATTAAAAAAAAAAAAACCGCATACAAAAACAAGAAAATTAGAATTTAAAAATAAATGAAAACAAAGTTTACGACGCTTTTATCATGGCCGCAGCAAGCAAGTCTCAAACCCACACAACACGAACATCTCAAATTACAACAGAATCCATTACACGTCCTACTTTTATTACGGTCAGAACACAATATGTCCATTACAAAACGCGACACAAAGCATAGCAGTTACAGGCGCCCAACCAAAGATCGAGCAGACATTCAGCTGATCAACATTTCATGGGTCCATTTTCACCACACATTTATATTCTGAACCCTAAGGACCTCCTTCTTGTGAGGAACATTGATTAAAATTAACACTCGTTTCCTTTGCAGAGTAACGGACGTATATGAATGTGCCTTAATTTTTTTTGTAACTGAATGATGAACAACGTGTATTATAACTTAAGATTTATCACTTGCAATGAAAGAACGGCTGTTTGCAAGAGGCATAGATCCTCATGAGCAACCGCTATCGCTTGGGCTCATGAGGATCTATGCCTCTTGTGGATATGCATGGTATTCGCTGAGACCGCCAAAACGAACGCAATTTATCATACAGGCAACGTCCTTGGGCGGACAGGCAGTTCCATTGTGGTTGGCGCTGCCACGCACACAATGGAACAACCAGAGTGAATCCTGCGGAGAGTTCTGAAAGCAAGACAACAGCGTCTGTGACGCAAGTCGATAGATGTTTAGAGAGATGCTGCGTCACCCTATAAGTTTCGTTTTCGGGACAGCAACTTCAATAATCTTTCTCTTTCGTTTTGATCGACTCTCTTTATAATCTACTTCTGCCAAGTGGGTAATCTGTCGGCGCACAGCATTACAATGACCAGGGGTATTTGCTGTGTGGCCGCAGTCTGAAGGATGTGGGCTGGTGTAGTAGTTATTGATCGTCCATTATACAGGCTCTGCGGGGGAGACTGATCACTTTGGCCCACTCCGTAACTGATGCACAATTAGATCTCAGACTGATACATCTCAGAACCGCTATCTAGGTGTACTGAATGAGATCTCACTCTGTAACTGATGCAGCGTTGGTTAGTTAGTTACTTGAGTCTGGCGCCGAGCAGACGACTAAGGGCAATCTCACGGCGGTGATGCAGAATTAGGACTCAGACTGTTAGAACTCAGAACCGCTGTGTGTGCTCTGTGTGTGTGTGTGTGTGTGTGTGTGTGTGTGTGTGTGTGTGTTTGTGTGTATGTGTGTGTGTGTGTGTGTGTGTGTGTGTGTGTGTGTGTGTGTGTGTGTGTGATCCCTCACTCTGTAACTGATGCAGAATTAGATCTCAAACTGTTAGAACTCAGAAACGTTATTTTTGTGTACTAGCTGTGTGAGCATTCATAGACTATGTGAATTTTTTTAATTTGCCCTTTTTGAGAGTCTGTAGACGTCTTAAGACCTTGCTTTAGTTTGACTGACCAGATTTTTACCCATCCGCTGTGAGATGGCCTCAGTCGCCTGCTCAGCGTTAAACCCAAATAACTAAATAACTAAAAGTAACTGATGCAGACGAATTAGATCTCAAACCGTCCGAACTCAGCTCCATTGTTTGCGTGTGCTGGTGTGTGATTTTGAACCTTACTCCTTGACGCCGTAAGGTCCAAAATCACAGACCAGCACAAGGGGTCCAACTCACCGTGAAGGGGCGCAACTCGTCCAGAAATGGACCCCCCAAAATAATTAAAAAAATCCTTTCGCATTCGAACTCAAAATAATGCTCTAACAGTCTGCGGCGGACGCAACTAGATTGTGAACAGGTTTGTCCCATTCGGTGTATGATGCAAAACGAGTTGTTTTCCTCCCTACGTCACATAACCAGTCACTTTAGCGCAAACCGTACCATGTGACCGTGATATAAAAACCCCTGTAGCAAAAATGGCGGACGTTAGCCCTCTCGATGACGCATCTTGGATGCCAGTTGTGTTCTATAAAAGATAGCCAAACGTTCTAAAGTACAAAGTTACTTAGTGTTGTTCGAAACAACAAGCACACTCAGTACTGGAGACGGCAACGTCATGACATATTTTAAATTACGTCATAAGTCTATTATGTATAAATGTATATTCCTTTGACGTCAGTCATGTCTGGCGTGATCCAGGTCGGAAGATGTCTTCTTGATTTCTTTTACGAAAATAGTGGAGGAATGAAAACAAATACGTTATTGGTCGGAGGGGTTCGCTGCACTGACCCTTGTAGGCCTTCGGGAGGTCAAAGGAACCATTGTACCTTCGGCCTTCGAGCCTTTGACTTCCCTCTGGCCTACAAAGGTCCGTGTAGCGAACCCCTTCGACCAATAACTTATAATATAACCTGGCCACAGAGCCGACTTCAAGAGGTATAGATCCTCAAGATCCCCCGGCAGTTTCTAGGGCTGATAAGCATCTATCCCTCAATCTGCAAGCAACCACGTTGCTTCGGCGTTCCTCGGATGGGTGCTCATCATTGACAGTAATTTATAAATAATTCCAAAACACAATTGGCAACAACTGGCCGGGAAAGGGTTAATTAAGCCGCATATATTATGTGTGCGCTGGTCAACGTGATCTGTGACTTGACACTTAAACCCTTCCCCGCCACTGTACGTATATTGTATTTCTGAAATCTGTGGTCGTTAAACGACCGAAAGCCACAATCATCCAATGAACATAGATGCAAATAATAGGTCGCAGCAAAAGACATAAATCCTCATGAGCCCCCGCGAATGCGGGGGCTCAGGAGGATCTATGTCTTTTGCAGTTGATTTATGTTCAGTAATATATCGGCAGTAAAAGGGTTAAAACTCTCAGAACTAAATGACTTCAGTTTTGGGAGTTTATGACTTAATTAAACTAGCAGGCTACAATTCTTTAACTGTTGTAAGATCTCTACTGGATCTAAGAGTGTTTATCTTATTTTAGCCCCAACGCAGCACAGCAGGAAATGGATTGACCATGATAATTCAAGGTGGAAAAATGGCACTGCCCATAGAGATGCCTGCCGGTTTCACGGTTTGTCACTCACGATCACCGACACACGTTAATAGTTTAACCATGACACTGATAATAATAATAATCACGACTATATTCTGTCACGAATCACGAAAACTAAAAAATACGACAAACGCGTGTTGCGATTTCTCCCAAGGCCCCAACACCACCCCAGGCCACCCCCACTCCTACACCCTCTCCCTGGGATCCTATTTGTACTTTCAGCCCTGATTTACGAGCGCAAGAAATGGTTCGATCATATTATGACAGCTTTGTTCAGGATTTATTTTTTGGTCTCTGTGCTAAGTACATAATATCTTCGCGGCTGAGGAAAAAAAATTGAACACCACCCAACTGCAAGAGGTCTAGATCTTCATGCGCCCCCGCAGTTGCGGGGGCGCATGAAGATATAGACTTCTTGCTGAAACCATTTCTGTATCCACTTTTGTCGGCTGGGGACTTTGGACGTCGAATTAGCCCTAGGGCTGACGGTGGCGGTTTTTGTCGCGATGATTCCTGCAGGATGTTGGGGTGTTGTTGTTCCTGCAGGAATCATCCGGACAAAAACCGCTAGCGACAGCCAAAGGGTTAACAAAGATTCAAAAACATAATCTGAATCTGCTGGCAGGGAAGGGGTTAATGCCATTAGCGAACGTGAAGAGAGGTAGCATAATTATACTGCCCCATGGAGAGCAGTTTCTGGTGAGTGTAAATGGACAACTTCGTCTGTAGAATACAGATGTGATACGTTATCACTCTTAGCGGAAAAGCAGCAGGTGATCTGAAAATAACACATTTTTCACAAATACCCACTACATACCGAAAATAGAGGGGAGAAATCGTCGTCTAGCGAACGAACGAACCAACGAACGAACGAACGAACGAACCAACGAACAAACAAACAAACAAATAAACGAAAAAATGAGAAACGCACGAACAAACAAACGAGCGAGCGAGCGAGTTAGTTATTTAGTTTTTTTTTGTTTAACGCCGAGCAGGTGACTAAGGCCATCTCACGGCGGGCGAGCGAGCGAACGAACCAACAAACAAACAAGGAACTATCGAACAAACAAACGAACAAATCAACACACACAAAAAAAAGGAAAGAAAGAAAGAAACGAACAAGCTAATTATCTAGTCACCAAGATGATCAGACACTACCCCCTTCCCCCTCCCTCCTCCCCCCCCTCCCCTCATTACCCCATTGCACCACCCGTACCCTCCCTCCATATCACGGTATATCTATAGCTTTACTGAGGATCAAAGATGACCCGGGATTGGCCCCAAAGGTTGCTGATAATGATCTGTTTTTTCAACGTACAACTAGAAACCAAGACCACTCTCCGATCAGCAGAAGCTTTGTAGGCGGACAGTCACAACAGGACCCGGACGGAGTCATCTTCCCACTAACCCCTTAACTGCCAAGAAAACGTGAGCGCGATCTAACTGATCTAACTGCAAGAGGCATAGATCCTCATGGGCCCCCGCATTCGCGGGGGCTCATGAGGATCTATGTCTCTTCCTGAGACGACTTTGTGTCCATGATTTTATAAGAATAATAATGAATAATTACGGTATTTATAATGAGCTTATCTTATAATAATTATAACTCTAAGCGCGCGCTCACAACTCGCGCACGCATGCGCACGCTTTAGACAACGACTCACGTACCACAAATACATTACGACAGTCAGCTTGGGGTGGGGAGTGTGGTGATGTTATAGTGCTAGAACTGTTGAAAGAGGTGAGTTTTGAGGGCGGACTGGAAGGAGGAGAGAGAGAGAGAGAGAGAGAGAGAGAGAGAGAGAGAGAGAGAGAGAGAGAGAGAGAGAGAGAGAGAGAGAGAGAGAGAGAGAGAGAGAGAGAGAGAGAGAGAGAGAGAGTTTCTGTCTGAGAGAGAGAGAGTGGGGGAGTGTTCCAGGTGGATGGACCCTAGACGGAGAAGGAGCGGGGGCCGAAAGTGCTCAGTTTGGTGCGGGGGATGTTTGGGACAGTTGTGGATTTTGGTCGTTCAGCGAACTCAGGTTTTAGAAACAAAATGTACGTGCGTTAGCAGGAAAGGGGTTAAAACTTATGCATCATCATTCATCCAACGCCAAAGAGCCCCAGGAACTTCGAAATGGCGCCAGCAAGAGACATAGACGCCCATGAGTCCCCGCAACGGGGGTCATGACTAATTCAGCCCGACGTACGTATTTCCCCAATTTTGGAGGCGTCATCTAACGACTATGCACCTGTTGCAGGAGATGGATCGACCATGATAATTCAAGGGTAGTGCCAGATTAGCTTGGCGCCGAGAGGCGCCAAGCTAATCTGGCGCTACCCTTGAATTATCATGGTCGATCCATCTAGTGCTGTAGTGCGTCAGGGCGGCTGAATTGGTTAAGCAGAACTCCTCTGAAAGGCCTTTCCTGTGCTACAAATAGATCTAACAGTATAAAGTGCACTACTAAAGAGAACATCCGAGAATATTTTCGTTTTCAAAAGCAACAGTTAACAGCACACTGTAGTGCCGGACATATCTACAGCGGCGCTCGATAGCGGTTGATTGAATAGCGTTCCGGTGGAAAACTCAATCAGCGTTAGAAATTAATGCTGTTCCGCCTTCACTGGCCACTTGGAGACATACTGGTGTATTACACCTGGTAATCTGGAAATTACACGTGGAAACCTGGGTATTACATGTCGCCACTAAGTCTTACGGCTGTCGCAAGAGTGATATTCAATGCGCATTGTTTTTTGGTTTCATATACAGTGGCGCAGAAACCGGGGATGGAAAGCAAAGGAGGGGGGATTTGTAGCGGGGTGGGGTGGGTTGGGGGGGGGGTGGAGGGGGGGGGGGAGAGGGCAGAGTAACACCTGGCGACCCCAAGAGTGTTCCAATCCAAATTACGCATCGCGATTTTAGGGCATTTCTCTCCGCCCACCTTTCTCGTAATAGTACTCTGACGTCCTAAATTAAGAGCGCTACCCAATGTGCTTCCTCACTACAATGGGCTCAGCCTACTGTCTTTGACCTGGTTCTGTGTTTGCAATAACTCCCATTGCATCTGTGTTAGCAATAACTCCTATTGCAAAGGGGACAATGAAGCTCTATGCCTCGATGCAGACAGGTTTAGTAAGAGGCTAGAGATTTTCGCCCTGTCCACAGACGGAGAGGAAATCGAAGTTCTGGCAAGAGTTCCGGGCCCCTGACACAACGGAGCGTCAATTGACGCTATGTGTCAGGGGCACGAAACTCTCGTGAGAACTTCGATCACATTCCCCATGTGCGCCACGCACTTTCTGGGAGGGAAAAATGAAGCTTTTCGGGCCAAATGCAGCGGAGAAAAGCCCGACAAGCTATTGCTCACCGCGCATATAATTATAATATATACGCCCTCGTAATGTCATTTCTCCAGGGAGCTTCTGACTCGACTTGTAATGGGAGTAGGTGCAATGGTCCGATACTCTTGCAAATGAAACGTATTGTTTGTCGGCAATGACTGCCAATGAGATTAAATTGGAGGCTTTGGCCGGAACTAGCTAAAGCACAGCGGGCCAACGTCGTCCGCTGTAGGCCCGCGCAGTGCGCGGGCCGATAGCGAGTGACGTCGGCCCGTTGTGCCTTTTGCTTGCTGGGATAAACGGCTTCTGATGATTGGTTTTGTTGTTTAGTCGTAAATGCTATGCGCATCGGTGAAATTCTTTGCGGCTCTAATATGTACAGGTGGGAAGATGAATTTAATGTATTGTCGTTATATGCACTTGTGCACAATTCAATATTTCAACTTGACTGTATGTGTGTGTGTGTGTGTGTGTGTGTGTGTGTGTGTGTGTGTGTGTGTGTGTAAGGGTGTGCGTGTGTGTGTGCGTTTGTGTGTATGCGGGGGTGTGTCTGTGTATGTGTGTGTGCGTGTATGTGTGTGTGTTTGTTTGTGAGTGCGTGCTTGCGTGTGTGTGCGTGCGTATGTGTGTGCGTGTTTGTGTGTGTGTGTGTGTGCGTGTGTGTGAGTGTGTGTGTGTGTGTGTGTTTGTGTGTGTGTGCGTGTGTCCGCGGACGTGTGTATGTGTGTGGCGGGGGGGGGGGGGGGGGGGGATAATATAAAAAATGGATTTTGTCGTATGTAGAATAATGTATATGACATAACTAATTTTAATACATAAATGCCAGCTTACATCTATGATAACCAAGTTTTTGTGTGCGTACCCTTGAATTATCATGGTCGATCCATCTCCTGCAACAGGTGCATAGTCGTTGGATGATGCCTCCAAAATATGGGAAATGCTTGCGTGGGGTTGAATTAGTTAATTAATATACAGTTATTTTCCTAGGTGGAGCAAACGACTAGACGTTCTAGGTGCGCTGATTGCGTGTTTACACACAAAGGGCATTAATGTCAGTCTATAGCTACTCGTGAAAGGACCTGTAGCTGTTACAACGGCACAATTCATTCTCCTCCAATACGTGATCATTTATTTAGACAACTACTACTTTCCCATCAACTAAAATATAGGCGGCGTCCAATCTCAGTCACACACAACTCTATCATACAAACCGTTGAAAAGAGGTCACGCACAAATCAATGATTTGTGCATGATCACTTTTAAACGGTTTGTACGCCAGATTTCATGCAAAGTTAATGCGGCGTAGGGTTTAAACCCCAGGGGTGAATAATCCAGTAGTCAAACTGAGGAGGCGGATGTGGGCGGGACTGAGTTATCTGGAGTGAAATGTCTCCCTGCAAAATGGCCGTTCGAATGATGACATGCACGCTTCCATATCTCACTCACTTCCGGTGTCACGGCCGGAAATTGCCAGTGAGTAGACCTTGATGGCTCAAGTTTAGCGCCTGATAATTATATTGATAATCTAAATCATGAGCTACCTTATGTGCGAGCGAGGTTTAACTGTCAAGAATTGTCACCCGGAAAAAATCATGGCATGTGAGCTTTCATACTCATTCTCTTCCGGCGGCAAACTGCCGGAAGTTGGGTCAGCCACGATAGCTGAAGGGTAGAGCCTGATCAGCTATTTCAGGCGCGAGCCTTATGTGACGAAAAATGGCATCTAGCAAAGGTGTCCTTCAGAATATTGACTCTCCCGTTTTCCTTTCTCACTCACTTCCTGTGGCAGTTGCCGGAAGCAGGGACTTCCTTGATAGCTCAAGGGTAGCGCTTGATGTAGGAGCTTCCGGTAACAAGCTCGAGCGGCCACGATATCTCAACGGTAGCGAGTGATTCAGTATTCACGCTAATCACGCACTGCCTTTCAGTTATCCAGTAAGCAAAAGGTCATCGGGCCGAAAACAAAGAACAAACAACCTGAACACGTTGGCTGTGAAAGTCATAGAGAATAGCAAGCGATTTTTGCACGCGCACGCTACTGCCATCTGCAGCAATCTGCCCTGCGAAGGAAAAGCAAAAGACTGTAAGTCAATGCTCGTGAAAAGCGCGGTTTTCAACTGTAATACAATGATAATCTCGCTTGTCACAAAATGGGATTTGCTGTCTTCTGGCATCACGGGGCAGAGCTGACGTGAATAAGTATCGCGTGGATTATGCCGACACCTGACCATGATACTGCAATGTGCTGACAGATTATAGCGGGCAGGAGTAGCGCAATGCCGGTGAGCTAAAGGCCCTCGGCCCAGTTTCGGCGTAGGTCTGGGCTGGCCTGCGCGCGTTCCTGGCACAGTTAACCCTTTAAGCCCGAAGGACCCATTTCTCATAATATGTTGTTATATAATATTATGTTGGAGGTGTTGCCCTAACGACAATGTACCAGTTGTAGGAGATGGATTGATCATGATAATTGAAGGGTAGTGCCAGGTGAACTTGGCACCTGAAGATGGATTGATCATAATAATTGAAGGGTAGTGCCAGATGAGCTTGGCGCCTTTAGGCGCCAAGCTCATCTGGCACTACCCTTCAATTATCATGATCAATTCATCTGCTGCCGCATGGTCCCGGGGCTAAAAGGGTTAACGACGTAAGGGCTATACTGACTGTCTTCAGTAGTGAGCTGAGTTGCATGAGACGGCTTAATTAACCCTTTTCATCCTGGTACACTATTACTTAAAATGAGTTTGACTATGATAGTTCAAGTGTGGTGCCAGAGTAGCTTGGCGCCTCAGGCGCCAAGCTATTCTGGCAGCATTCTTGAACTAAAATGGTTGATCTTTCTCCTAATCTGTACTGTAGCCCTTCATAGGACAATTGGCAATTAAAAAAAAAAAAACCTTCAGCCTCAGCATTTAATGGGTTAATTCCTAAACAAGTCACTAAAGCAAGGCGTTACACTATAGGGTACATATCGCTAGCACTACGTATCACGAGAACTACGTGGCTGTAGCACTACGATCGCTAGCACTACGTGGCTATAGTACTATGTGTCGCTACAACAACAGAGCACCTTAGTGGCTAGCGCAGGAATTACGCTCTTTTATCTCATGCAACCCAGCCCACGTGACCTATTCAGCTCTTTCAAAATCCCGAAAATTCACGATTATGTTTCGGTAAGAACCGTCCTTCAGCCACTTCGCAAAAATCTGCAAGAGATATAAATTCTCATGAGCTTTTGCGTCCTGACGGACTCAAGAGAATTTATGTATCTTCCTTGCTTGTATCAGCTAATCACATCCGCAGACCGGGTTACTGCTACTCTTCCAGGTTTAACCCACAGAAGTGTTTTTTTTTTTTTTTTTTTTTTTTTTATAATTTTTTTTTAAAGTGTCACTTACACCTATGTACCAGTTTCAGGGATGTATCGACCATGATAATTCAAGGGTAGTGTCAGATTAGCTTGGCGCCTGATGGCGCCAAGCTAATCTGGCACCACCCTTGAATTACCACGGTCGATCCCAGACGTACTGTAGTGCGTCGGGGCTAAATGGGTTAACTCTTTCGAGACGTGCCGCATCCGGATTCGCGCCGAAAGAGTTAACTCTAGGATGCTGAATAGAAAACTTGCATGTACTCTGACGTGTAGATGCAATTTGTTCTATAGTGGGGCATAGACAGATTGGCGCAGACGGTTTTCAGTCATTTCCAATTTTCTCTCATGGTCACCCACGGATCCAGCAGCATAGACTAAGCAACATTTATTTCTTGATCATCCTGTCCTTGAGCAGCCTTTGTGTGCACGACGTCTTCTCTTCCTAAACTTTAAAAAAAGACAAAACAATAAAACTCAAGACAAACAAAAAGTTCTAACAAAGTGAAGAAGATTTGAAACTTAATTTTGATGGTGCACTGCTCCATTGCCTTGTTCATATTCTTGGTTATAAACCGGTACCCAACAGAAAATCCCATCTCAGATTTGGCTTGTTAGATTTCTAGGACAGTAAGCACATCCAAAATGGGCAAAGTTCTTCCTGCTTGTAATTGCTTCGTTGATCTCTGATTGCAGTTGATGGACCGTTAGAATTTTGCAAGCCACACGTGTGTGTTGGTCTGTGACTTTGTATCTATCGGCTTTAAGCCGTCAGGTCCAAAATCACAGACTAGCAACGACTTAAGAAAGTGTGGCGACTGAGCGAAGTTTCATATTTCGGTTCTCTGTAGACTTTATAATGGCAATTTTAAAAACATCAAGCCGAAAATATTAGTCTGTGGATTCGGCTATTGTCGTCATCACTCGTCAATGGTAGAGATAGAGATTAAATTACGCCTGGGCATCCCGTTAACCCATTCTGTCCTGACGTATTACAGCAGGAGATGGGTCGACCATGATAATTCAACGGTAGTGTCAGATTAGCTTGGCGCCTGTCGGCGCCAAGCTAATCTGGCACTGCCCTTGAATTATCATGGTCGACCCATCTCCTGAAACTGGTGCATAGTCATTAGATGACGCCTCCAAAATTGGGGAAATACGGCCGTCGGGCTGAATGAGTTCATCAAAATACGTCACTAAATACGTCACTCGTGTTCAGTTCGACTGATAAAATACGTGCTGAAAGCGATCGCAGAGATCCCATTTGGACCGAACCGAACCGAACCGAACTGAACTGAACTGAACTGAACTTCCGTTGGTTGGTGCTTGTTCGGGCTTTCTCGGCGGCCGAAGGACTTTAACCCCTTTGCTGCAGAGAAAAAAAATGGACACCAGCACACTACTGCAAGAGGCATAGATCCTCATGAGTCCCCGCAATAGCATCTATTTAATTAACATCATAGGTGCACTATGACATTTCTCTTTTTTTTTTTCTTTTTCATCAGGACCTACTCTTCCTGTAATAGGAAACCCTTGACTGCCAGTCAGATTTTGTACGAGTTCTTGGCGAAACCTTGCTTGGTTTGAAAACTAAGGCCTGTGACCCACAAAGGATTCGCACGACTTTTCTCTGTTCTTTTAGACACCAGAACCGAGTGACATAGATAAATGGGTCTTTGGACTATTTGGGTAGTCACCTTGGTTGAAATGAAGCTGCAAATGCAGTTACTGACACAGACCTTAACTCACTCTGCCCGCGACACACCACAGCAAGATATGACTCGACCATGATGGTTCAAGGGTGGTGGCAGAGTAGCTTGGCGCCTATAGGCGCCAAGCTACTCTGCCACCACCCTTGAACCATCATGGTCGAGCTGTCTCTTGAATTGTAATGGAGTCCTCAGAGGATAACTCCAAAATGTGGGTACTTCGTACCTAGGGCACACTGAGTTAATCCTTTCGCGCAGTGATTATCTCCCTCGATTGGCACCGCTGATCTCTGGAACAACTTGTAAACGTCTCAATGCGTCTTTGTCTGCTAACCGCAACACAGCGTACTTAGACCACCGGCAGATGTGGCCGCATTTGCTCGGTTTGTGGTGAGCAGACCCAAAATGGCGTTTGAAAATGCGATCAGCGATATCGTTCATGCATACAGCCAAAATCTTAACTCATTGGAGATGTGCCGCCTCCGGATACGCGGCTTAAAGCCGCGTATGCGGAGGCGACACGTCTCCAATGCGTTAAACTAAAAACGAAGCAGCGTGAAATATTGAAATATCTAATGACAGAACACAGAACAGGTTAGTGTCTTTGCAAGCAGTCCACGGAAAAAGGGTGATTGTCGGTTTATTTACAAGTAGTCTAGCAGATTGCGCAATTACTGCAGAGGTAAGTAGTTCGTCAAAAGATGAACTTTGATTTGCAGGTACGAAACGAAATAATGCCATATGGTTTATGTATAACAACAATATTTGTCCTTAGGACGAAGACATTTTTGTATAAGTTTGTTCGCTCAGGGGGTACCGGCCCGGATAAATGGCTTATTTATTTATTTATTTATTTTAAGTCAGTTTGTTAGGTAAACACATTTGACAGTGTAATGTAGCTGTGACAGTGAAGGCAAGAATTAGTCTCGCATATGTACTGATGTGCAGCTACCTTCATTTTAAATGCCAGCTATTGATGATTAATGTGCATCCGTTTACGTTTCGTATGGGGATATTGCATTGGGACTGACACATGCATCGTATGGGTAGTATGATGGTCCACAACATTCTGAGTCGGAATGTCCTGTGTAAATCAAATAATCAGCGACATAATCACTATTTTGAATAGTACTGATCGGATTTCCCTCGAAACATATATATAAAACAAAATTAATCACATTGTTTTGAGAGGACATGCTTGCCGTTAGCTCCCCGCATATTAGGGAAGACCGGGGCAAGATGAGACACTGGGGCAGGGTGAGACACCCCCAAAATAAAGCCTTAAAGGTTATAATTCAGCCGTTCTTTTTCCGTTGATAATATTTCAAGAACCCGATCTGCAACATCAAGCAAGTTTTAGCAGGAGTGATCACATGTTCTTTCAGCCGAAGGAAGTGAGGCTTGTTTTTCAAGGATACGAAAATTTCTGACAACGTTGAAAAAATGTTAATTTTAGAGTTAATATGTGAATGACAGTGGTGATACATGGCTTTTTTGAAGGCAAAGAAACAATGAAAGCTTGTGTTTGCATCGGTTTAGTTAACAGTGCGGTAAATTTAGAATACTGCGAGTTTTTTTTGCAGGTACCTCCTTTGGGGCAGGTTGAGGCGGGGCAGGTTGAGACAGTGTCTCAACCTACCCCGGGCTGTCTCAACCTGCCCCATGCTATTATGGTGGATAGGTCCCTTTCCATTTTTGACTCACGTGCGAAGCCAAAGTGAGTCTATGTTCTGGGTCAGTGGTCGTCTGTCCATTGTCAGTCCACCGCCTTCCGTCCGCTGTCGTCCGTGGTAAACTTTAACCTTGATATTTTCTCGGAGATTATTAAAGCCACAGTCTTTAAACTTGGCCCACGGATACTTTGTGGCAACACTTTTTCTAAACATACCAATTTGAGTGACCTCTCTCGAAGGTCAACGTCACAAGGGATCAGGAAATAGGTTTTTAAAAAAGCTAATTTTGACCAGATTTATGTTTCTCAAATACTATTCACAACTTGAAATCCAAACATGGTACAGAGATACCAGATGGTAAGACCCTCCTATGGATACCAATTTGGATGAACTCTTGGAGAGGTCAAGGGTCACAAGAGATCATGAAATAGGTCACAAATAGCCATTTTTGACAAAAATTGTTTTTTCTCAAATACTATTTGCAACTTACATCCCAAACCTGGTACAGAGATACCTGATGGTAAGACCTTCATATGCACACTATTTGGAAAACCCGTCGTAAAGGTCAAGAGTCCCAAGAAATCAGCAAACGATGTGAAAAGTGTCTTTTTGGCTCACACGCGAAGCAAAAGTAAGTATATTGTCTGGGCCTGTAGTCGTCCGTCCGTCGTCTGTAGTAAACTTTAACGTTGGCATTTTCTCGGAGACTAAGCCATAGTGTTCAAACTTGGCCTATGGATACTTTGTGGCAAGACCTTTCTAAACAAACCAATTTGAGTGACCTCTCACAAAGGTCAAGGTCACAAGGAATCAGGAAATAGGTTTTTTAAAAAAAGCTGTCTTTTGACATAATGTGGTTTTTTTTCTCAAATACTATTGACAACTTTAAACCTAAACTTGGTACAAAGATACCTGATGGAAAGACCTTTCTATGCATACTACTTTGGTGGATCCCTCGGAAAGGTCAAGGGTCACAAGAGTACAGGAAATAGGTAAAAAAAACAGCCATATTATGACAAAAGATGTTTTTTTTCTCAAATACTATTCACAACTTCAAACCCAAACTTGCTACAGAGATACCTGATAGTAAGACCTATCTATGCATACTAATTTGGATGATCCCTCTGAAACGTCAAGGGCCACAAGAGCTCAGGAAATATGTGTAAAATAGCTATATTTTGACAAAAGATGTTTTTTTCTCAAATAATATTCAGAACTTCAAACCCAAACTTGGTACAGAGGTACCTGATGTTAAGACCTATCTATGCATACTGATTTGAGCCCCTGGAAAGGTCCAGGGCCACAAGAGATCGGCAGATGTGTGTCAATTGCCAGTTGTTGATATAACTATATTATTATCAACAGTTTTGCAAACGTTTCAATCTAATTTGGCACACAGGTAGCTGATGATGATAAGAGCTTCCTATGTATACTAATTTATTCGACTCATCGCAGAGGTCAAGGGTGATGGCTGTTTGACAGCTGTGTAAAAACGATTAAATTTTGAGAAAACATAGATTTTGCCGGTGCAGAAGCCATCCCTTTACTTATTGTCACAAAGGTCACATGTAGATTGGACATTTGACACTGATCCATAAGGGCTTTGCCTTTCTTGTTTGTATAGGTTTAGTTCTTATCAGGATTTTGGAAAAACTTTTCAACCAAATTTAGGGGAAAGATCAGCTGATGATAAGACCTTTCTGTGCCTACTAATTTGTTTCACTACTCACAAAGTCCAAGGGTCATGGGAGGTTGACAAAAGTGAAAAATACGTACATTTTTAGAAAACATTGATTTCGCAGGTACAAAAGCCAACCCTTTCCGTATGTTAGAACGCTTAAACATTTGCTTATTTCAGTGACCTGTTGGAGAGGTTACAGTCAAAAAGGTTAGATTAATTATGTTGATCGGACATGCACGTGAGCCTTACGGGCTTTGGCATTCTTGCTTTTTCTCTTTCAAGAATATTACATGCTAGTGCCAGTACGTTACTAACATTTTATGTTTTTAGTATTAGTTGTCCAAGCTGTGTATGTTCTTTTACAGAGTGTATTACTTTGCTAATCGGTGAATCTTTTGGAATGGTTTATTACAGATGGTGAGGTTAGCTCAAAAGAAAATCGAATCAGGCACATTATTCCATAGGAAATATTGCCACCGCTATGCAGGTACTGCATGAAGGACAGTCGCTGTATTGTGCTGCTGAATTGTTTTTTAGTGCACAAAGGTACTTTGTGGCATACCATGAAGACTTTTGCTAAACGCAAACGGCTTAAAACTGTCATTCAGAACTGCAAAACATGGCAGTTTTTATATTTTTTAAAATATTTTTTTTAAAACTGAGTTTGAGCTCAAGCAAAACATACTGATGGCATCTAGTGGTAGTTTTCCACTTGATTTGAAAACCCATCTTGGTCTGGCCTTTCGGTACACTCAGCGAAACCCCTCTTTTGACATTGGACGAGAAGGTAAAGCCTGGGTGAAGGGGTTAACATAGGGATGAGTTATGAGTACGGCAGTCTGATTCAGAAGTTAAATGGGACATACGTACGGCAGTCTGATTCAAAAGTTAAATGGGACATACGTATGGAAGTCTGATTCAGAAGTTAAATGGGACATACGTACGGCAGTCTGATTCAGAAGTTAAATGGGACATACGTATGGAAGTCTGACACTTTCGGCCCCCGCTCCTTCTCCGTCTACGGTCCATCCACCTGGAACACTCTCCCACTCTCTCTCCGTCAGAAACACTCTCTCTCCTCCTTCCAGTCCGCCCTCAAAACTCACCTCTTTCAACAGTTTTAGCATTATATCACCACATTCCCCACCCCAAGCTGACCGTCGTAATGTATTTCACTGTTTGTGGTACGTGAGTCATTGTCTAAAGCGTGCGCATGCGTGCGCGAGTTGTGAGTGTGCGCTTAGAGTTATAATTATTATAAGATAAGCGCATTATAAATACCGTAATTATTATTATTATTAGAAGTTAAATGGGACATACGTACGGCAGTCTGATTCAGAAGTTAAATGGGACATACGTATGGAAGTCTGATTCAGAAGTTAAATGGGACATACGTACGGCAGTCTGATTCAGAAGTTAAATGGGACATACGTACGGAAGTCTGATTCAGAAGTTAAATGGGACATACGTACGGCAGTCTGATTCAGAAGTTAAATGGGACATACGTACGGAAGTCTGATTCAGAAGTTAAATGGGACATACGTACGGCAGTCTGATTCAGAAGTTAAATGGGACATACGTACGGAAGTCTGATTCAGAAGTTAAATGGGACATACGTACGGAAGTCTGATTCAGAAGTTAAATGGGACATACGTACGGCAGTCTGATTCAGAAGTTAAATGGGACATACGTACGGAAGTCTGATTCAGAAGGTTAAATGGGACATACGTACGGAAGTCTGATTCAGAAGTTAAATGGGACATACGTACGGAAGTCTGATTCAGAAGTTAAATGGGACATACGTACGGAAGTCTGATTCAGAAGTTAAATGGGACATACGTACGGCAGTCTGATTCAGAAGTTAAATGGGACATACGTATGGAAGTCTGATTCAGAAGTTAAATGGGACATACGTACGGCAGTCTGATTCAGAAGTTAAATGGGACATACGTATGGAAGTCTGATTCAGAAGTTAAATGGGACATACGTACGGCAGTCTGATTCAGAAGTTAAATGGGACATACGTATGGAAGTCTGATTCAGAAGTTAAATGGGACATACGTACGGCAGTCTGATTCAGAAGTTAAATGGGACATGGTGTTAGAATTTTGTGGAATTCTGACATAGTTCCCACCTGCTTTACATTTATTTTCTCGCTTTTCGCGTTGGCTCATAACAGCCACCTGTTTCTCTTGTTTTGAGGACAACTTTAAATAAAAAAGAATCTAGTCACTTTTTTATTGCGCATATGATGTTTTTGTTTTTGTTGTTGTTGTTGTTGTTGTTTTATCTATGACTGCTGCATATCTGACCAGAGTGGTGCCTGCAACTTGATATATTTGCAAAATTAATTCTTATCTTGACCTGCCCCAAAATGACTGTCTCAACCTGCCCCAGATTTTGATTTTTGATTTAACCAAAATTATTGAGTCTTCTGGTCTGATATTTGTTTTTAACTCTGGAAACAATCATCCAGTGTTTTGTTTAAACTGTAGTCAAAGAGCTAACTTTAACTGTGTGTGTTTGTGATCCTAACTAGAGTGTTTCGTCTCAAGCTGCCCCATCTTTGTCTCAACCTGCCCAGCTCAGTGTCTCAACCTGCCCTGGGGTGTATCAGCCTGCCCCGGTTTGATCAGCGTTTTTAATCAGTTATTGTGGCAAAACTGTCGTATACTTTTTTGTTCATTTTGTTGTTTTGTATGTGCCGAACCGGTTTAATTTCCCTTATTAGTTTATTTTGACGGCTTTATCTTGAATACGGCCTGCCTGAGAAAGAAAATAAACTTTTGTGTCTCGCCTTGCCCCGGTCTCCCCTACTGCTTATTGTGCCATCTGGACCACATGCGAAGAATGCCGAGTGTAAACATATAGGAGCGTTAATTATTTGAATGCATTAGCACATATTGTTTTCCGCAAAGTACAAATAAATTTCAGTCATTTATTGTGAGTGACCTCCAACAAGAGTTCACAATATTATTATATTTTAACTGTGACTCCAGGTGGTCAAATTTATTAAAGCAAAGTTTCTAATGTGGATAGCGTAACAGCTTATCCCCCAAAATAAAACTGCAAATGGCGGAAACCCGTCTGTCGGTAACGTCGGTACAAACTTAGCTACAGAAAAATGTCTCCATCCTCCGGCGGCACAATTTTGACGTGGGCGTATTGTATTCATCCCATACTTCATTTTGATATACCCAAACTTTGCGTTACTCTGAAGAAAATCACTATCTGGTAAACGGCTGATCGTCTATGAAGGGCATCTGCTAGACTACAGATTGCTGCACGCGATGTACGCATTACATATCAACGAAAGAGTTCCTCCGCGGTCACAAATGTCAGTTTGAAGCTGCAAATGATGCAGATGCTAAGTATTTAATTGTTATGTGAACAAGAAGCCTACTGTGAATTTGAAAGGGACTGACTTTGCAAATGGGATGCAAACTCATTATACTATTAACCCATTCATCCCTGACGCCCTACAGCGGGAGATGGATCGACCATAATAATTCAAGGGTAGTGCCAGATTAGCTTGGCGCCTGTCGGCGCCAAGCTAATCTGGCACTGCCCTTGAATTATCAGGGTCGATCCATCTCCTGCAACTGGTGCATAGTCATTAGATGACGCCTCCAAGATTTGGGAAATACGGCCGCCGGGCTAAATGAGTTCCACTGCGCAGATTCACCCATGCTGGGTGTGCCAGAGACCAGCGCAAAAATCAAGGGAGAAAAACAGTGTGATCCTTTGGCCGCAGGAATCATCGCGACAAAACCCGCTACTCACAGCCAAAGGGTTAACCACACCCCCCCCCCCCCACCCCCTACCAGCCCCCATGCATTCAGCCATCGCTTTTGGTTACAGTGTCGGCGGCTGCAGGGGTTTGCCCTTGACAACCAGTTGACAAAGACTGTCATTGGAAATTTGTTCAAAGTTAACGAGCCTCAGGTGTCCAAGGGACGTGGATACAGAGTGATGTAAACAAGAGACATACATTCTCTTGACTCCCAGCATCTGCTGGGGCTCATGAGGATCTATAACTCGTGCAGTTATGGGGTGTTTTAATACTTTTGTCGCATTTCACATGATCGTAAGTACACACGCACCCGAACGGGAACACAAATTTACACCTTCCCTTAACCCCCCCCCCCCATACACACACACAGACACAAACATACGTTGGGCGGTCCGTGCGCAGTGTAAGGCCTGCCACCATGCTAAGGTGCGAGGTCGATTACGGTTCCGGCGTCGGATTTCTCCTCTAGTAAGGTCACCGTAATTCGGCGGACCGCGGGGTCTTTCTCCGGTACCCGGCTCTCCTCCCCCCACTTGGTATCAGTTCAGCCCACTAATCAAATTCAACACAACGACTTGAATTTCCAAAACTACAGTAGCTCGCTGAGCTGCCCTTAGCACCACGTGAATGTCTGTGTTATGTACGTGTGTGAGTGAATGCGCGTGTTCACGTGAGTGTGCTTGTGGGTTCAGTTCGCGGCGGCGCTTTGAGCCGATTTCATGGATAAGCGCTATTAATGCGCTTATTATACCACACACACACATACACACACCACAACACACACACACACACACCAGCAACACACACACACACACACACACACACACACACACACCACAAACATACCACACACACACACACCACACACACGCACACACACCATCACACACACACGCACGCGCACACACACACACACACACACACACACACACACACACACACGCACGCACACACACACACACACGCACGCACGCACTCACAGGTGAAACACGCACGCATGTGCACGCGACCAATAACAACATTGTTTTGAGATTTGAGCAAACTATGCCCAGGCTTTATTATGGTTTGGGGCCCCGGTCCTAATCCTGAATCCAGCCCTTATCTGACTCGTCGGCATCAGTATTGTTTGTCCCTAACCTGGCTCAATATTTGCTCGTCTGAAACAGAACAGAGATTAGAGCCTGTTGGCAATCAGCACACTCATTCAGTCCTAAAACACTAAAGCAAAGAAGCCAAGGCTTAAAAGGCCATCGGGCTGACGTCGACCGCCGTAGTGCGCGGGCCAACGGCGGCCGACGTCGGCCCGATGGCCTTTACACACTGGGTATAGATCGGCCATGAAAGCTTTCCCGTTGACACCTACTGACGATACCGTTCGGCAGAAAAGACGCATATCATCAGTAGCAGTCAAGGAGTTAACCCTTTCAAGGTAACTGAGCTTGATCTAGCTGCAAGAAGCATAGACTATCATGAACCTCCGCAACTGCGGGGCCACATGAGGATCTATGCCCCTTGCTGAAACCACTTTGTATTTGCTGCGTTTCTTAAACGGTTTTACCTTTTCGGGTTGAATTACCAAAGGTTACAGAAGCACGACCCGCTTCATCATCAGTGAGCCCTTTCGCTCTCGGTAGCGGTTTTAGTGGCGATGATGCCTGCACGGTATCATCGAGACTAAAACCGCTACGGACACCCAAAGGGTTAAGGGTTGAAAGTGTGTTGCCAGAGAAACGTAACGCTAGAATGCTGCAATTAGATCTGGACTGACCACAATAGTTGAACGGGGATGCCAGAGTAACTTGGCGCTTCTATGCGACGAGCTATTTCGGCATCACCCTTGAACTTGACGTTGTCATTTCTGGCAACTTCCTTGAAAATTTGTGGACGGTCTGTCTCCGGAATCGTAATGTACTCGTCACTGGACAACGCTAGAACAAAACAAAACAAAAAAAGAAAAATGGGGAAAGTTGATATTAGGACTCAATTTTTGTTTCGTGCTGGTACTTTTTAAACTTGTTTCCTTTTCTGTTGGTTATTTTGTTTTTAAATTCATGATCTGCTGTATGCTGCAAAAGAATGCGGCATTTTTGGAATCATTGGAAACACTTTCATTTGCTGCTCAGTATATACACAAATTGTAACAGTTTGATACATACTGACTCAACCCGTCTCGATATAACAGGATATATTTTGTTCTACGAAAGAAATGGCTCATTTGCCGACACATACGGCAATTAACAACAACGACGCTGGAGCAAATCAATAGCGGGGAGTCTGCGATAGAAAGTACAGATGCAGAAGGATCCAGACATTGTTTCATTATCATGTATTCATCGTACGGAAGTCACATGATATAGTCGTCGAGAACACCAAGAGTCAGGCACTCTTTCTGTGGGATGCATTGCTGACAGGAAGTACGGTCTAGCCTGGAAGACCACACAAAACGGTTTGTGCCACACGTGTCTAGTCTGACGTCACCACACAGAAAGAGATGTAGAACGATCACGATTTAGTTTTCGAAACATTTTTCCATTTTTGTACCGTCTTTAAAAAAAAAAAAAAAATTATGACATTAACCTCTCTCAACGTCCTACGATTCTATTAACTATTAGCCCTTTTACTGCCGATAAAACGCAAACAAGATCCAAATGCAAGAGACATAGAACCTCATGAGCCCTCGCAGTCGCGGGGGCTCATGAAGATCTATGACTCTTGCTGAGACCAATTTGTATCCAAGTTTCTTAGACTGAATAAACGAAGTATTCAGGAAAGAAATATGTGTCTATTGTCAGGGAAAAGGTTAATTCCGCACTTAATGAGTGCACTGAATATAGATCATAGGAGGCCAGTTAGATAGAAAAAAACTGGACTCGCTACAGAATTAAGCAGACGCTAGGTACAAAAATTGTACCACCGAAATAGCTTGACTGAATGCACAGTGACTAGACTACGCTAAACAAAACAAAGGATACGGAAATAGGAACTTTACACATCTGCACAGTCTGGTCGTTCTGGACACTCAAATATCACCCAAACCTTCAAAAACAGGTATTGGAAGATTGCGGAGAGTTTGCAGTTGTCACCAGAGCAGTGTCAATGACTCCAGGTTGGTAGGAACTTTGCTACATGGATTTACCTCAAGGGGTACGGTAACTAGCAAATCTCCTATATCTTTCGAGGGTCGTGTCAGAATAGGTTGGCGCCCAAAGGCGCCACACTATTCTGCACCACCCTTGAACTGTCATACGTCACTGTCGATAGAGCAGTGCTATGTAACTAGAGCAGTGCCAGTGGTTATCAGACTCAAGGGGTGCAAAATCTCCTATATATTTAAGAGGGCGGTGCTAGAATAGTTTGGCGTCCACAGGCGCCAGACTATTCTGGCACCACCGTTGAACTAATTCAGTCGATCTGTCTCCTGATCTCTAGTGTAATCGTCGAAAGACAACCCCATAATGATAAGAAATTTGACGTACCATATTCGACGTCGGCCCGAAGACATTGTGCTCTCTATAAGCAGCCCGACAAGCAACAGGCCGCCGGGGAAACGTCTGCCTCACTCTGCCAGATAACAGGCAAACGTCGTCAGCCTGAAAACCCTTTACGCACCGGACATTTTCTGTAGCAAATAAGCGGTCGGCTGGTCAACGAATGTCAACGGACAGAGGAAATTATCACAATGATAAAGGGCCCTGTCGTGGTTCGCGGGGGCAACACATTTTTCACAACTCACCCCAGGCCAAGGTCAAGGTCACACAGGGCGTGACCTGCGATTGGCTCATTTATAAATCCAGTCTCCACGATCGGATCTGTCTAGATTAACACAATATATACCGTGTGCCGGAAATCGGTAAACCCCATTCAACTCTTCTGGATTTGCGAGATGTCCAAAACAGATTACGAATAAGCTATTGACTGTACAGATAAATTCCCGACCAAGAAAGAAACACGCGTAGAAAGAACAATTGCAGCACAACTTCTTCTCCTTTCTGAGGCAACAAAATGGTGCCAAGTATGCAATAACAACAAAATCCAAACAATAAAAGAAACATGTTTTGAAAACAGGTCTTATCCTTTCTCCATCAGGCGCCAAACTAATCTGGCACTACCTTTGGAATCTCCATTTACTCAACCACCCAGAGCCACCACCGTCCAAAGGAGATGGACGCAAAGGTCCCAGAAAAAGGTATAGATCTTCCTGAGCCCCCGCAATTGCGGGGGTTCATGAGGATCTATACCTCTTGCCTTTAGGCGTGGTAATTTTTTTTTTCTAGACAGTGAATGGGTTAGACCATGTGGATATTACCACGCAGTCTCACGCCAAAAGAAAGTTTCAAAACTCAGCATGGTCTGAAAATACATTACTGCCTTGGATTGAATTGTGTGCTATTTAATACTATATGAGCAAACGTTTTGGAAGGAAACGCAGAAGAAAGCACGCACCTGCTAAACGTTGGTTGTTTTCAAACTCACATTCAATGGGAACTGGCACGATCAAAGCTCAATGTGTGTCAAGCTCTTGCGCAACCAAAGATACAACTAAAGTATATCGACAAAACACTCACGCTCTTTGGCAATCGGACAATTGTCATTATTCTGTAAAGTCCCCTATCCAGTTTCTCACCCGCCCCCTGTTTTATCTTGCAAGAGGCCTAGATCCTCATGAGTCCATGCATCTTCAGGGGCAAGTGAAAATCTAGGCTTCTTGTTGAAATCATCATTTTTTAGGGGTCCTCAGACATGGAATTTCATGTCGGTTTTTTCTTGTGAGTGTTTCCTTGTCCTTCAAGGTTCTTGGAAAGTTTGATCACGCCTTCAAGAAGAGGACTCGAAACGCCATCTCGATCTCGACCGCTGAAAAACCCTTAGAGTGGGCTGGGGCTGGCGCTGAACTGCCAGCAGCTTCCTCGAATAGAACAACAGAGCTGTCAAAGTCTCATCTTCGCTGGTTGCACTGGCATTCTTGACTCCATGCGGATGCTAATGTTATGTAGTCGTTGGCGAGCACTGCTGTGTGACTGCAAGAGACGTTACGTCCATTGTTAAGAACAGCGAGAATTTCATCGTAAAACTATTAAAATATTGCTTTTCACAAAACTAGACTTAGCGTCTCTTCCCTTCGGCGGGGCAGAAGGTTTTCAGTCTATAGTCTCAGCTGATCTTTACAAACGTGAGTATATAAGCCAGCACGTATGTTGGCACGAACAGTTCGACTCATTCAAGGCTCCCCGCGTCCATAGCTGAGAAAGTGTCGTATAGCTCCCCGCGTCCATAGCTGCGGAAGTGTCGTATAGCTACCCGCGTCCATAGCTGCGGAAGTGTCGTATAGCTCGACATATACGACACTTTCGCAGCTATGGACGCGGGGAGCCTTGAATGAGTTAAATCTGCAACGGCTGACGAGGTTCTGTGCCTCGATATTGTCGACTCTTTGCGGCGGCACGCCCAGGCGGGGGCCATCATCTTGGACATGCAATTGTTCGTGGAGGTCTGTAACAGATGGAAGAACCAAGGCTTCGCTGCGTGAACACGCATTGAGAAGAGCACTTCTTGCACTCGATCAGCAACCTCTTCCATCTACAAGTGGCATTGTTGGCAATGATCCTCAGGAGCCCTAAAGGCTAATAGGGAAGACACTGTTCAATTCTGCAAGAGGCATGCATTCTCTCGAGCCTATGCTGCCGCAAAAGCTCATGAGAATTTATATCTTTTTCTGACCGCGACTGTTCCAGCAGATCTATAGACCAACGTCAGCGTACAACTGTAGTGTACCTAAGCCACATGTATGGTTCATACCTTTTTCATAGATTCTGCTGGCGGGCAATTTTATATCAGCGTTTCCCAGACGAAGTGGTCTCCAGGGTGTCCAAACAACGAATGACACAAGTATCCTCCAGGCATGAGGGTGTGAGAGCCTATCACGTTGAGACCACACACTTGAGGGGCTTCTAGACAGATGGACTGTGGACTGCAGGCAAAGTTGCTTGTATGCACATCATTTTCGGGGCGATCGTGCCTGTTTGTGGACTGTAATTGAAGGGGCGATAAGGACCTTGTGTTTGCATATCTTTCTCACTTCCTCAGCTATCTGTTGGGGGTGGATAGTTCAAGGGTGGTGCCTGAATAGCTTGGCGCCTCCAGGCGCCATGCTATTCAGGCACCAGCCTTGAGCTGTTATGTTTCTTCGCTCATATATATCGTTGTCATTGAGGTTTCATTCTCATTTGCCATGAGAGTCGAATTGTGATCTATAAGCTATCATTGTGTATAGTATTGTATCCCACCGCCCCCCACCTCTACCACCACATTGTATATTATTAGTTATTGGTCGCAGGGATTTGCTACACGGACCCTTGTAGGTCTGAGGGAGGTCAATGGAACCATTGTACCCCGAAGACCGAAGTCCTGAGGGGTACAATGGTTCCTTTGACCTCCCAAAGGCCTACACGGGTCCTTGCAGCAAGCCCCCGTTACCAATAACGTATTTGCTTTCATTCCTCCACTATTTTCGTAAAAGAAATCAAGAAGACATCTTCCGAGCTAGATCCCGCCAGACATGACTGAGGTCAAAGGAATATACTTTTATACATATTAATAGACGTATGACGTAATTAAAAAATTGCATGACGTTGCCGTCTCCAGTACTGAGTGTTCTTGTTGTTTCGAACAGCACTAAGTAACTTTTTGCTTTAGAACGTTTTGGAAATCTTTTATAGAACAAAATTCACATCCTAGATGTGTCACAAAGAAGGCTACAAGAAGTCCGCCATTTTTCGCTACATGTCACGGTATGCATTTAAATTGGGAAGTTCAGGCAGTAAGAGGTCTCGTGTTTTTAAAAATAATTTTTGCCTTGTTTGAAAATTTGCAGTTGGGCTGAATGTGGGAATTTGCTGGAAATTTGTGGTTAGCTGAGAGGAGACATGTTTGGTGCTTTGATTCATACCATCCTGAGCTTATCCAGTGGACATTTGTGGGCCTATGTTGAGTTGCCTTTGGCGTAGTGATTTGAGGGGCACGCTGATTTCAGCTGTGCTTGGGTGTGGGGTTGGTAAGGAACCAGTTTCATAGCCAAGAAATGAGACGGGTCATGTGCTGTTTGTTTTGGTATTTTGTACATGGCAAATGTGCAGCTGGTGGGCGGTAGTGCTTTTTAGGGAATTGAACAATTAGGGGATGACTGGGATTGACTAAGGCTAAGAGACTGGACAGTACGGAAACACCACTGTGGTCCGTGGCCTGTCAGGTGCACCACATGCCATGTGTGACATAGACCGGAAACTGGTTTAGTGTAACCAGATCAATGAGTTTGGATGGTTGCAGTTGGAAAAGTAAGAAAATCATGAAAAATTTGAAATTTTGCCAAAAAATCGCTGTGCATGCAGTTTATAGGCGTTTTGGCATGTTTTGCATGGCAACACCCTGTTTACCTGCACTGTGAGCTAGGTTTAGTGTGTTTGCTCATTTATTTTTTGTCGACCATGAGCTGTGACCTTTGACCTTGACCTTGAAAGGGGTGGGGTTTGGGGTGTTCAGTTTGATAAATGCGTTAAAAAAAATCACTCTTTCAGTTATTGAAGTTGTGGGGTGTGGGTGTAAGGTGGGGTGGGCAGGGGTTTGGGTTGGAGGCCCGGGGGGGGGGGGAGGGGGGAGGGGAGGGGGGGGGTTGGGGGCTTAAGGTCAAAGGTTAAGATAAAAACTACAATGAAACAGTGTTAGCATGTGCATTTCATCAGGCAGCTGACCTCAGAGTGAAATAAGCGGCCAAAATAATGTGACCTGCAGAAGTGTTATTTTGCATGGTACTGCTACACTGGTTGCATCTGAGGTGTCATTCTGCTGTAATTGTCATGAGGGATGTCTCTGGTGTCTATTCTAAGCCAAACACAAGCACTTGTACACTGAGTAAAGCTCATTTGAGTGCATTGTTATGGGACCAGCAGTTGCAGGCACCAGTACAGGTTTACAGGAGTGTTGACAAGTTTGGCACCCACATGCCTACTACATCTGCAAGATGAGCTGAGGTGTTTTGAGACTCTGACAAGTGTGTTTTATATAAAAATGAACTGTACATAACCATTTTTCTATGCTACCTCCTAAATGAGCACTCCAGACACTTGTTAGCGTATGCGGCGTGTGCCGCATAGCATAGTTTTGGTTGTTTTGTGTAGTCTTTTTCCTGTGGGATAGCTCAATAGACTTAATGTTTAAATTGCAGAGCTGTTTCATGACCCCTTTTGCCTAGGGAAAGATTGCCAGCAGCACATAGGGCATGGCAGCTGGTTACAGGCCTCTTCCAGCTTGTTGTCACCAGACAACAGGGTCAATGAGGATGCCTGGGTGTTGTCTTTTGGGCTGCCCTAAGATACACAAGGAAATGGCCTTGGGTCTGAAAGCTCATTTTTCATCAGTGTCAGTGTCATGGTAACTGTTTTAAGTTGTCCAGCCCACCAGAAGTCAGTTTGACTGTATTGCATGCGTGTGTAAACTTGGAAAAACATAAAAAGTAGGGGGGTAGGCAATGGAAAAATATGAAAAAAAAACACTTTCATGTGCCTGTGTCTCAAATGCAACATTTCTGAAGATCAGATATATTACTTGATGTACATGCCAATTTTGGAGGCATTCTGACCATATCTAGGCTGTTTTTCATGGCATCAGATATGCATGATCCAACACGTCAGCAGCGTTGTGAACGCCACATCAAGGCACTTCACATAATGGGCCATAACATAAAGATGCAGCAACTTTCAAGGGCGTCACTTTGGATTTGACTTAGCTATTGTCTAAGGGTTGCACTGATGGCAGATTGAATGGTGTTCAGGTGGGACAAGTTTCTCTGACAAGGGTTTTTGTATCACGGTCAAATGTTACTGTTTGCGCTAAAGGGACTGGTCGTGTGACGTAGGGATGAAAACAAAAGGGTTTATTACCCGATTTTTTTGGATACATGAAAGTAAAACAGATAAATAGGTTTTGTAGTGTTTTGCTTTAGAGGTGTATATAACCGGGTGGTGGTGGGGGGGGGGGGGGGGGGGGGAGGAGGCAAGGCCCAAAAATAGGTTAACTGACCGTGCAGCTAAAAGTGAAGATGCAGAATAATTAACTACAATACATTACATTACAAAACTTTGCACCGGGCTAAAAAGAAAATGATGGTGTAGGTTTGGTGAGTACAGTCAGCTTTTATTACTAACAGGGTCTGATATATATAACAAAAGTCTGATGTATAGTATAACAACACTTTTTCAGAAGTCCCAACAGCACTCTTTCTATGTATGATTTATGATGATGATAATGGTGGTGGTGATTAATTTGTAATGCCAGAAGCTTGCTGCAATACAACGAACCTCTCGCTTAGTAACATAACTTTTTAATCCATTCCCCCGACACATTTCAGCAGTGTTTGGATCGACCATGATAGTTCAAGTATGGAGCAGGAATAGCTTGGCGCCTACAGGGGCCAAGCTATTCCTGCACCACCCTTGAACTATCATGGTCGATCTGTCTCCTAAACCGCAATGTGGTCTTCAGAGTAGAACTTTTGTCTGAGTGTTGTCTGACTCGTCTGACTCGGCTAATTTGTGGCTGACTAATTTGTATAATCAGCCAAAACTCAGCCAAGATTCAGAGAAAGTGAGACAGAAATCAGAAAGCTTCAGACATACTTTTGATTAGGGCTCACAACTTTGTTAATTGTGATATCTTAGGTCTCAGTGTGTTATGCACCTTCAAACACTTTAGTGTCCTCAAAATGCGAAAATATCTTCTCATAGTGCTTGTTGCAGGCCAAAGGAGGGTATCTATACAGTCCGTGTCACTAATGTCCACGTTCAAAACTCCAGGCCAAAATACGAGCTTGTTCAATCGCATGACCGCTGAAAGCTCCTAGTAAGTCAACGTGGCCCACTGCAGTTCGCCTGAACTGTTTAGCGTTCGGGTCTTATTACTCCATAGGTAGTAGCTGTCCCCGCCCCTATAACCCGCCAGTTTGGGCGGTCTAATATCACTCCGGTGCCGTGGACATTAAACCAGGTTCCGCCTCCTCTTCTGCCACCACCACGATCACCACCACCGGTGCTAATTTATTTGAGTTCTCATTCGTTGTTAACATTCCTGGATCAAATTAAATAATCAAACAGAAAACTTGTTACAACAGTTTATAAAACCCTTTACGTCCCAGGAAGAAAAAAACTGATTGGTTTTGTAGCCTGCGTGCAGAACTCCCAGTGAGCTAAACCCCTTCACGGCCGAGAAAAGGTGAACATGATCCAACTGCAAGAGACATAGATCCTCATGAGACCCCGCGAGTGTGAGGGGCTCATGATGATCTATGCCTCTTACTGAAACCAATTTGTATCCACGTTTCTTGCACTGTTGTGGCTTTTGGTCGTTGAAAATATGAACACATATTTCAGAAACAAAAATGGTTCGTACAGTGGCAGGGAAGGGGTTAACTCTTAGACTGCTACCGACGACGCAGTTTGGCGAAGAAAAGGTGCGTAGTTACAGTATCGTCATCAGCAGACAAGGGGTCAAACACAGCCATGACTTTAACTCCTTCACTGCCAGTAGACGCTGATTGTGTTTTTGAAAACAGTAGTTAACCCATTCAGCCCTGACGCACTACAGCAGGAGATGGGTCGACCATGAAAATTCAAGGGCAGTGCCAGATTAGCTTGGCGCCTGTCGGCGCCAAGCTAATCTGGCGCTACCCTTGAATTATCATATTCGATCCATCTCCTGCAACTTGTGCATAGTCGTTAGATGATGCCGCCAAAGTTTGGGAAATATGTGCGTCGTGCTGAGTGAGTTAATTCAGCACCAAAGGGCCCCAGTGGTCCAAGGAACATGAATACAAGTAGTCTTTAGCGTTTCCAATTATTACCAAAAAAATCGCATTTCTTTTGCTCGTCAGTAAATTAATGAATTATGTTGCAACGGTCTTTTTAAAGCGCGTTTCCTTCTTTGTTGGGATTTTCTCTGGGGTTTACTCGCTTTGTAGTCACCCTTTTCTGGATTTCGTGGTTCAAGAGGCAGTGAAAAGTCTTTTGTAGTACGAGTGCATACTGGCTTGGATTGTGAAAAGACCAGTAGAATAGTCTTAGTTGAGGCAAGACAACATTGATAACCCTTCTTTTTCTTCAAATTGTAACAATCACAGTCTGTTATGGAGCAGATCGATTTAACAGGTCACTCCGACGCGCAGGTTGAAAGAACACTTACGAAAGAAACTATGCTTGATCCAAGTGAAAGATGTGGAATACTCCCCCGGTTACCCCCCCCCCCCCCCCATACCCCCCTCACCCACCCACCAACTTAAACGCCACACCCTTCTCAGTAATACATCAATAGAAGAAAACTTACGACATTTAGTGCAATGTCATTGACACATGTCGTTGTATGTCTTGTTCGTTCTTTACGATGACTAGCCAATGGGCAAAAGGCCATCGAGCCGACGTCTGCCGCCGTTGACCCACGCACGGCCGTGCGCGGGCCAACCGCGGCCGACGTCAGCCCGACGGCCTTTTGCCCATTAGGATTGTCGTTGTTTGTCGGCTTGTTCGTTCATTGCGGTGACTAGCCCTTATGAACGTCAATTTGCCGTGGGCTGCATCATCCACGACCTTTTCTTTTCAATTTTTGTTTGAGGAAGAAGGAGGCTAACCCCTTCGCTGTCTAGAAAAGGGAACACGATGCAACTGCAAGAGGCATAGATCCTCAGGAGCCCCCGCGACTGCAGGGGCGGGGTTCATGAGGATCTATGCCTCTTTCTAAGATCAAATCTGTATGTACGGTTGTATCTTGATCAGTTTTGGTCGATGGGTGAACCAAGACTTTAGAAACAAATAGGCATCCAGTAGACATGGGTAGAGTTAATTAAAACCAACTAGTGTAAAAAGAGTTGATTAGTTTGCCTCCAGCCAAACTATAGTTTCTGCAATTTAACACCTTCACTGTCAGCGGTCATTGAACGAAAATCCTGACGCCATCACGCGCCGACGAACCAGTGATAGTTCTGGGTGAGAAACAATATGAATGTCGTCAGCAAGAGACAAAGGTCCTCATGAGTCCCCCGCAATTGCGGGGGGCTCATGAGGATCTTTGACTCTTGATACTGGATTGTGCGCCTCCATGTCCTGACGGAAAAGAAGTAAAACAACAACAACAACAACAACTCCCCCCCACCCCCCCCCACCCCCACCCCCACCAAAATAATAAAACCCACACAAAAAAAAACACACACAACAACAACAAAAAACAACTGGGAACAATCTTCGTGCTGCTAATACAAATAGTTTCGTGAACAAATTGTATGAATATTAATAGAAATGATGTTTTATTTCATTTAAAATTAATCCGTTTTGTTTATTTTTTTTTCTATTGATTTATTTATTTTTTTGACTGGGCAAATGCCAACATGTGGGCAACATGAGCATTACATATTGCTTCTTTATGCCAATCTTGAGACAATTCGCCCACCCACCTCCAGGGCCCCCACCTCTCCATCTCAATAATACATTTAACCCCTTAGCTGGAGGGGCGCATTAATCCCTTCATTAGCAGTGGACGCAGATTGTGCGTTGGAAATCAAAGATCCCCAACCGTGTAATGAACATGGATACAGTGTCATAAGAAAGAGGCATAGATCCTCATGAGCCCCCGCGATGATCTATACCTCTTACGGTTGGTTAGCTGTTAAAACAAATTATCTCGGTAGTAAAGCGGGTTAAGATCTATTGCATTTTGCAGATCACTCGTCTTGTGTTTTCTTTTCCCGCCGCTACTAATGACGTCTGACGTGCATTTTGTTTGCGTGAAAGTCTTCCGTCAAGTGGACAGAGACGGAGTATGCCCACTGTACGTGCAGCGGTGGATAGGGGAAAGAGTGGAGGGGGGGGGGGGGGGGAGGAGGAGAAAAGAACACCCAGAACATCTGCCGATGACGCAGGATACAGATGTTTTCCACAGTTACACAGCTGCTTGCGCTCTTCCATAACCATTTCTGAGGACACAGCTTGAACACTCTGTTCCCTGGGACGTGTGTACCCGGGCCCAACGCTGTTTTTCAAAAACTTCCGAGAAAAAGGTGAACACGATCCAACTGCAAGAGGCATAGATCCTCCTGAGCCCCCGCGACTGCGGGGGCTCATGAGGATCTATGCCTCTTGCTGAGACCTAGGTTTTGGCCATGTTCTTTTGACAGTAGCTGTTTTTGGTCGTTCAGAAGTCAGAAACAACATGTACGTACAGTGGCGGGGATGGGTTAAGTCGTCTACATAAAAAATACTCCCTCCTGCGATGTATTAATCACTGACGTCTGACGGACACGCGACCAGTACTGGCTCGTCAGCCTGATGTGTTCTAGGTGGGGGATCTTTCTAATCATAAGATTTTTGTGTGTGTGCGCCAATAACTAAAATAATCCAGACTGACGGTCCGTGCCCCCGCAAATTAACCCCTTGACTGCTGCTGACTACTGGCAATACCGTGCAGCGATATATATATATATATATATATATATATATATATATATATATATATATATATATATATATATATATATATATTATATATATATATATATATATATAACGCGTACGGCATCTTTTCCGCCGAGCGGTATCATCTGTAGGAGTCCACGGGTTAACCTTCTTGTACATGCAGCCACCAGTAATGTTTCTAGTACCCGTGGCTGCATGTACAAAGGATGGGATGGGCTGACCAAGCGACTCAAAATGACAATGTTCCCAAAACGGAAACAGTCTCTCTTATGGCTGTATTATACTGACGGGCAAAAGAGATACGACGTTTTTGGAATCATAGTAAACACTTTAGTATTTCCAAAAATGTCGCATTTCTTTTGCCCGTCAGTATGACATGTATTATTTCTGTTTTTGGAACATGTCATTTTTCAGTCGCTTGCTCAATCCATGCCACAATAATGCAAGAGGCACTGATCTACATGAGACCCTGCAGGGTAGAGGCTCATGAGGATTACCGCCCCTTGCTGAAAAAAATCAGCTTCATTTATATTCTCAGGTTGAGGAGCATTTCAGGGTTAACCCTAAACAGCACGGACGCACTACAGCAGGAGATGGGTCGACCATGATAATTTAAGGGTAGTGCCAGATTAGCTTGGCGCCTGTCTACGCCAAAATAATCTGGAACTGCCCTTGAATTATCATGCTCGATCCATCTTCTGCAACTGGTGCATAGTCATCAGATGACGCCTCCAAAATTTGGGAAATACGGCCGTCGGGCTGAATGAGGTAAGTGTACGACAGATGCAGGTCGCGTGCAGATGTACGGAATTGTGTAGTGCACGTGAACTTTGCTTCCTCATTGTACCAGTAAATGAAGTTAACCCCTTCGGTGCCAGCGGACGTGAAATGCACGTCTGAACCTCCTGCACAATGCCCGACATTGGCGCGTATAACACAAAAATAACGGGTCCAAGAATAGGCGTAATTGGGAACACGTACAGGACTAACAAGAGACCATAAACCTTCATGAGCCCCCGCGGGGGCTCATGAAGATTTATGTCTCTTGCAGATGGGTAGCTTTTGATTTACCCCGTGCAGTAAATGAAGTTAATCGCAAACATGCCAGTAACTTGTGACAAACTGATACCTTTTTATACGTTCAACTTCAGCCCCTGAGCACTGCTGAATTGTATGAATGATAGACAAGCTAACTAGCGGAGGGTCGGAAAGACTGACAGTGGGACGGACGGCGGGACCGACTGACGGATATACAGGCAGGTAGGCAGGCTGGCAGACACACAGACTGACACCGGGTAGAATGAATGACACAAAAATGAATAAACGACCTGTGTTAGCCAATCTGACAGCCAACCAGCGAATCTACGAACGCACCAGCAACACAGCCTGCAAAGTAAATAACAGGTACGCCTACTCAGTGTCGAACGAGCACATGAATGAAAAAGCGAAAGAACTAAAAACAAAATAAAGAAAGAGAAAAACCCCCACATTGGTAACGTATCCGATGGAAGGAAAACATATTAACCATTTGGCTCTCCGTTGCGCTTTTTGTCGCAGGGGAGCTGGGTGGCTCGGTTGTAGAGCGTTCGACTCTCGACCGGAAGGTCCCGGGTTCAAATCCAGCTGGGGTCAAAATTTGTTCAGATCCTATTTCAGTGCCCCGTCTTTAAAATCACTTTCTTGGTGGACAAAAATTATTTCAAAAATACGTTAAGCCGTAAATGTTTAATCATCGAGACAAAAAGCGCTACGGGTAGTCGAAAGTGTTATTTATACGGGTACTCAATGGGTTGAACAATGTTTCAAGAGAACCGATATTAAAGTAGTTCTCATTTGTAAACCGTAAGGTCCAAACTCGCAAACCGGAATACAATTACAGATCTCTAGTGGTGAGGCGATTAGCTTGATCCACGCAATGTTCATCTTCTTGGAGCTACCAGAAAAATAAAGACGTAAACAATTTCAATTATTTCAAATGTGTGGAGCCCAGTAGAACCACTGGCTCAGGGAGGAACAGATATGTTTGTTGAGGTGCTTCAAAGACTGTCTTTGTCTCCAAAAAAGATTAAAGTCATTTCCGTTTTAACTAGAAACTCTTTTGATACTGGATTATGTCTCCGATCTCCCGCGAAAAAAATCTGATATAATCGATGTCAGAGTCTTAGGTCAAATGTGAAATAACACTCGTTGATGATCACCTTGAACAAATTGTAGTCAGCAAGAGGCATAGATTCTCATGAGCCCCTGCGGGTGCCGGGGCTCATGTGAATCTATGTATCTTGTAGGACAAATGGGTCTGGGTGAAGGATCGGTAAGAGGCAGTTTGAAATCTGCGGAGGAGAAGTTTTGTTCTTAGGTGATCGGTTGGTTTTCCTTGTGAAGTGAGATCCGGTGACTCAAAGCGGAGACGAATTCTTGGACCACTATCAGGGTACCTTAACTCGATGGTGTAGGAAACGCCTGTGTTCTTTTTTACGAGATAGGCTCGAGTATATTTGTAGTCCGTGAGCCAAGCTCGAAACTGGTACCATTAGGCGGGCAAATTCTCATATAGATATTTGGTATGCTCAATGTCCCTAGGAATAGAAAAATCACGGGAGACTACTGGATCGAGTACCTTTTTGTCTGTTTACACATGATCTTTAACCCCACCCTCCGCTGTACAGACAGACAGCTCTAAACGTTTTACAATAGCAAAAATCACAGAACAAAAAGAACGTAAGGGAAAAGCTACAATAAATATTATCAAAGAAAAAAACAAATTTGTTTATTCTAGGTCAGATTTATTATTGAAATAACATGCAGAGGTATTGCTGAATCTAAAAACAACGTTTAACTTTATGTTTAGATTCATATCCTGTCAGTGAACTCCCGCCTTCTCCCCAACCTTACAAAATGCTGAAACTCGACACAAAATGTAGCATTACTTTCATCATTGAGCGTACCCTTTTGCTTTTATTTTGATGTTTTTGGGTTTGTAATGTAGAAACACAGTACATCTACCTAGAACAACACGCGTTTTTGTCTGTCTGTCTATCTGTAAATATGTCCGTCCTATTGTCCGTCACTCCTTGTCAATCTGCTATGTAGTTATAGTAAATATAAAGAAATAGAATTTCTTAGAAACTATATACCTCATTAACTTCATACTTGGCACAAGAGTAGTTGGTTGTAGTGCAATTGTACACAAGTACATTGTATGAAGGTCAAGGTCACAGAGATCAATTAAAGATAAAAGAATTGTCATTTTATGACAAAATCTGCACCCTCTTGCTCACTATGGCAAGATCTGAGCCCAAATTTGACACAGTTGTAAATTATAATCTGTGTTCTTATAAACACATTAAATTAGAACTTTACAGCAGATCTGAAATAAAATGTATTCAACAAATAATCAGTTAATATTCCAGTAAACATTCAGCGGTCTTTTTTTAAAAAATCAAATAACCTCTCATGCTGCTTCCAAGGTACATATATAAGATAACGTGTGCACACACACACACACACACACACACACACACACACACACACACACACACACACACACACACACACACACACACACACACAAACAAACACTATGTATTAATCATGTATTAACTATTTATTAATTCACATTGCATTCTGTTCATGGAGTAAAGTGTGCAAAATATGTGATAAATTAGTCACTCTAAATAACTGACTTCACTTCAGCAGACAATTCAAGCAATAAAAATCAATGAAAACTTACAAAGATTAAGGTTTAATGTTGTGGGCTAATTTAATAAAGTAAATATGAAAAAAATAGCCATTAATGTTTTAGGAACAAAATGAGTCTCTGTCCTCAGCCCTTTTCACTTTCAGGTTGCCTGAGAAAAGCAGTCCATGGCACAGCGGTAAAAGCGCCTGCCACCAATGCTAGAGGTGCGAGGTTCGATTCCCGGTACCAGCGTCGGACCTTTCTCCTCTAGTAAGTGTCACAATTTGGGCGGACCATCCGGGGTTCTTTCTCCGGGTATTCCGGCTCTTCCTCCCGCATGACTTTGATATCAATTTCAGCCCACTTAATCAAATTAAAAATATAAACGATTTGAATTTCCAAAACTTCAGTAGCTCGCTTGAGCTTGCACTTAGCACCACGTGAATGTTCTGTGGTTATGTACAGTGTGTGAGTGAATACGTATGATTCACGTGAGCGTGCTTGTTCACAGCGGTTTTTAAGCCAATTTTTAAATGGGATAAAATGCATATTTAATGCGCTGATTTATTTATTTTATTTAAAAACCCTGTTCTGATACATAAATAAGGCTCTCCGTTGGTTGATGCATTGCCTCCCTAATAATAAATAATAATAATACCGTTATTATATAGGCTCTTTTTCTCAATTTTTGGGCAAATCGACTCAAAGCGACGCGAACTGAAACCCAACACGCACACTCACGTAACAGACACGGATTTACGCCATTTAAGACAAACACAGTACAAGACAGACGAAGGGCCAGTTCAGCTACTGAAGTTTCAGAGATTTTTGATCACTTGTATTTGAAATTTGTAAAGTGGCCTGAAACCGGTACCAAAGTGTGGGGGGTGGGGTGGGGGTGGGTGGGTGGGGGTGGAAGTACCGGAGTACCCGGAGAAAGAACCCCCGACGGTCCACCCGAATTAACGGTGACACTTACCAGAGGAGAAAAGTCCGACGCCGGGACTCGGTATCGAACCAATCAGCAGCTATCACAGCTGTGTGTGGTCTGGGTCTGAGTGCTCCCGTAGAGGAACGTTTTAAAAGTGGAGAGGACAGAGACTCATGTTGTTTCTACAAAACTCAAAGAAGTACCTAACGGAGAAAAAAAAAACCACGCTTAGCCACTCATTGCCACATTCCATCTGTGATAAATGAAGATAAGTAGTGACTGATCTCTATATTTGTTTGTTTGTCTATTTTGAAAAAAAGGATACTTACCAGAAATATTAATAAATTGTGTTGTAACTGTCTTTTCTAAGTGTGTTTCTTTCTCCGTTGGATACTTCTTTGCATTTTACACGCTTGGCAGGCACCTTTTTGGTTATTATTTTATGTATTTACTATAACAAATATAGCAGAATGTCACAGGAGTGACTGACAATTGGACGGACAGATAGACTGACAGACAAACAACACATGGCGTTTTACGTAGATGTACTGTGACATCACATATTAAACCCCCAAAATCATAATCAAAGCAAAATGGTATGCTCATTTATGAAAATAATGATACATTTTGTGACGAGTTTCAGCATTTAGGGGGGGTGGGGGAGGGGGCAGGAGTTCACTGGCTGGATATAGAACTAAACTCAGACTTAATCATATTTTTAGATTCAGCAATACCTATACATGTCGTTTTAATAGGAAATTTTAACTGACATCATTATGTTTAGATCATTGTCAATGATAAAAGAAGATGGTGGACTTGAAATCGACCTCTGCAGCGGAGGGTGGGGTTAAAGATCATGTTTAAACAGACAAAATGCTACTCATCCAGAAGGCTCCAGATTTTTCTATCCCTATGAACACTGAGCATTCTAAAAATGTATATGAGAATTTGCCCGCCTGAATGGTACCGGTTGGCCAATTTTGGAGCCTTGCCGGCTCACAGACTTTTGGGCCCAAACTCTTCTCGTGAAATCAGCCAGACCAGCACCGGCTAGGTCAAGCGTACAAAAGCAAAGACACGTTCCGATAAAGAAATCCAGACCAACAATATGACTGCTTCTTCGCTGACAAGATAAATATCGACTGACTTGTATACTTGTTTGTTTGTCTATTTTGAAAAGAGTGTTTTTACCCGAAATATTCATGCATTGTTGTGTAACTCTCTTTTCTCAGTTTGTCTCTTTCGCCGTTGGGTTCTTCTGTGTCCGATACAGAAAGAAAAAGGCTGAGAAAGGACAACTTTGTCGGCCCTTTTAAGCGTTTTCGTTTCTATGCCGTTGTTTTTTTCCGTTTAGGTACATTTCTCATTTAACCTCTTGTGCATGCAGCCATAGGTACATTCTACATGGAGCTCAGTTGGGCCCGACTGCATGTGGCATGAAACTTCATGATCAGGAATTGTGGTATAATATGTTAATCGAGTATTGTTTATTATTTATCAAATGATATACGTTTCAGTCGACAAACAATTGTTCAAAATTAATGTGCTTTTGATAAATCGACAAACCGTTCAGTGCCAGCTTTGTTAATGAACACCAAACGACCCTAGCTGACAAAGGAACATGCATTCAAAGTGGAGTCCACAAGAGGCATAGATCCTCATGAGCCCCCGCAACTGCGGGGGCTCATGAGGATCTATACCTCTTGCAGTTCGATGGTGTTCCACTTTTCTCTTCGCACTGAACGGGTTAATAACACTTCCCACCCCACCCCAGGGCCGGATCACTTAGCTCAAGGGGGGAGGGTCCAACTAATTGACAGTAGAGGGGAGGGGGGGGGGGGCAAACACCCCAAAAAAGAGACTTTATTATAGCATTTTAACAAATTTGGGGTCGGGGGGGTGGGGGGGGGGGGGGATGGACCACCGGACCGCCCATCTGATACGGGCCTGCACCCCTCTTTTCTCCCGTTCTGCCTTCTGGCTCTTGTCTGGTTCTTTCTGCCGTTAGATGGCGTTAGCAACTTGCTGATGCAGGTTTTGTTGACATGTATCCCGTCGTTGATGGTTCGTTTGTTTGTGTGTTTGTTTGTTTGATGGCTGCACGGCTGGAATGTTGTTTGGGTTGGCTTGCTGGTTTGTTGGTTGGATGACTGGATGGTTGTTTTTTTTTATTTGTGGGTTGATTGCTTGTTGTTGTTTTTCCATTCCTTGGGCCTTTACTCTACAAATCCTCCTACCGCACTCTTTCATCTGTTTCCATGAGGATGCATTTCTTCAGAATCGTAGACTCGGATGGCAATCGCCTAAAATACCTGGAAAATAAAAATGTAAATATTGCCAGCAAAAGGCATATATTATCATGACCTCCCGCAGACATGCGGGGGCTCTAAGAATTTATGGCTCATGTAGACATAAGGCTCTCAATGTGAGACTGTCTACATAAATGTTGTAAAGGGAAATTTCACGTTACGTGTGTATATCTTTGGTGAAGGAGAGATGTGTGTGTGTGTGTGGGCGTATTGCCAGTGTTCTTTTTCACATAAAAACTACACCGAAAGGCATTGCATTTCACAGATCACAAAACAGTACACTGATACTGACTAGAAGCTAACAAAGTACTAACCAGAATAGAATAAAATTGGACGAAAATACTAACAAAATGGTGTGATTAGCGATAATAAGAAACCCTGATCAGGCAAGACCTAAACAAACCACTATCTACAATTTAGTGACTTTATTAACTCTACTATATGGAAACTACAGTATGGGAATATAATATAATATGGGAATTAGCGAGTTTGTAAACTGCATTATGGGAATAACAACAATATGGGAATAACTACACTATGGGAATTAACGATTTTGTTTAGCTCTTGCCATAAGCTTTTTACAATATGAGAACGCAGACAGATAATTAACTTATTTGCGGCCAGCCGTGCATCCGGATGCGGCTGACCGCGAGAATGAGTTAATATAACATATACAGAGACTATTTTGTAATTGTGTTCGTATGGAATAGGACCTAATGGGCTTACTTTATTTAGTTTACCATAGGTCTCGTCTGACGGAACCTGAGGTAAACTATGGACGTTTCAAATTACGCGCGATTCTCAGTTGCGGCACTGGCTGACCATACAGAAGACAGACGGAACCCAATTTCGTATTACCACATTCATTGTGTCACCCTTCGCTTACATAGTCAGACTATTCGCCAGTCAAAACCTGTGTCATATTATACAGTATATGACGCGCAAGAGGCACATATTCTCATGAGCCACCGCAGACATGTCTATGTCTCTTGCAGACATAAGGCTCTCAATGTGAGACTGTCTACATAAATGTTGTAAAGGGAAATTTCAGTCACGGTACATGTGTATATCTTTGGTGAAGGAGAAATCTGTTGTATGTGTGATCTGCTTCAAGTTGCAAGACAGCAGAAGAGGAGTTTGAGGTATAAACTCATTCAAGGCCCGCTGCATCAATAGCTGCGAACGTGTCGTATAGCGTTGCCGGCGGCAACACTATACGATACTTCGCAGCTATGATGCGAGGCGCCATTAATGAGTTGATAATTCGAGACGAGCTGCATCCGGATGCACAGCTGTACGCCGCGAATACGGATGCGTTACGTTTCGAATGAATTAAGCTATTCAATCGCTACAACTGATTTAGCACGATCGATACACCCTCCACAACTTGTGCGTAGAATGTATTGACAATTCAAACCCAACAACAGATGATTCAAAGACCTAACGACGTGGAGAAAGTGTGGTTTTGGCAGAAAGAGAGACAGAGAGACAAATAAGTGAACAAACGAACAAACAAACAAAACAAACGAAACAAGTAAATAAGCAAACAAACAAACAAATAGGTAAACAAATAAATAAGTAAGCAAACAAACAAACAAACAAAAACAAACGCACAAACAAACACCCAGAAACAAGGCGAAGTAACATAATATACAAAGATAAACAAAATTTAACCCTGTGGCTGTCCGCAGCTCTTTTTGTCGCGATGATTCCTGCAAGGAATCATCAGTCGCGACAAAACACGCTGCGGACAGCCAGAAGGTTAATCATACGTCTCCCAGCCTATAGATATCGTCGATCTTCGTCCGAGAATAAAACCGCCGGTTGTGTGCTTTGGGTTAGTGGATGTCTCACACAGTGCGCAAGAGACCATCGGGGCGACGTCGGCCGCCGTTGACCCGCGCACGGCCGTGCGCGGGCCAACGGCGGCCGACGTCGCCCCGATAGCATCTGCGCACTGTGTCAGGAATCCGTTGACAATGCAGCTGCTGGCTTGTGATGACGCTGTCGCGAATCTGGGGCCGACCACACCCTTGACGCAAACACCTGATAATTGTACCTGACCGGTCCTGGCTTGACGTGACATACAGTATGACACGCCCACATCCCATGTCGATCTATCCACCCGGCCGTGATCTATAAAGGGCGGTCGCCCTCGCTAAGTGCTTCTCATGTTCAATGAAGTCTTACGAAAGAACTTTTTATCAGCTGGATTCGTCCTTGAGACAGAAAGAAAGAAATGAAATGAAACTTTATTTTCCAAAGATAAATGATTGGGCCATAGACCTGTTTTCAATCATGTCCTTGCTCACGCATACACCATCACACATGCACACACACACACACACACACACACACACACACACACACACACACACACACACACACACACACACACGCACACACACATCGGAGTATAAAGTTAATATGTACATAAATGAAAATAAAATAATAATTCTAATCAAAAGCACAAAAGCCACACACACACACAAACGCAAGGGTTTGACCCGCAGACTCGTAAAGAGACCCTGGGAGAAAGAGAAGAAAGGACCAAGCTTGCACAGAAACCAACTAACAAACGCATAAACAAACAACCAGTCGGTCGACTTGGCTAAAGGACCAAACAGGCAAACGTTCGAATGAAAACACGAACACAAGAAAAACAAAACCAAAACAAAACAACAACGAAAGAGCGAACAAAAGAACGAACGCACGAACGAACGAACAAAAAATAAAAGAACGAACGAACGAACAAAGGGTAAATAGTAGCATAAATATGCATAAACATTATCAACAACATCATCAACAACGACAACAACAGCAGCATCAGTATCAGCAGCAGCAACGGCAATAACAACAACAACTGCGCAGCATCACGCTGCGATATTACCCATTCATTAGCCCTGACGCACTCCAGCAGGAGATGGGTCGACCATGATAATTCAAGAGTAGCGCCCGATTAGCTTGGCGCCTGTATGCGCCAAGCTAATCTGGCACTACCCTTGAAATATCATGGTCGATCCATCTCCTGGAACGGGTGCATAGTCGTTAGATAACGCCTCCAAAATTTGGGAAATACGTGCGTCGGGCTGAATGAGTTACGATTGTTCATTTTGCTTTGTGGCCTCTTGCTCGCAGAGCTAACTAATAAGCAACGCACACAAAAGGCGCACTCAGTCAAATTTAAATGATATGCTTCCATTTATACCTAAGAACTGATCGGAGACAAATGCGGGAAAAAAATCTTGAGATCGGATTCTAGGTGTCCAGACAAATGCTAACCCGGCCTTTAACCACCGAGGAAAAGTGTAAAAACATGCATCAGCAAGAGACGTAGATCTTCATGAGTCCCCGCAGGTGCGGGGACTCATGAAGATCTATGCCTCTTGCCGACACCACTTTGTATCGTTGTTCCTTGGACGTTTAAGGCTCTTATGTGTAGAATTAACACATGTTTCATAAACACAATCTGCCACCAATGGCAGTGAATGGGGCTAAAACCATACTATCTCCTACGCCAGGAAACAGGCTCTGCGTTATATCAGACATATTCAGCTACGTCCTAATGACACACACCTTCAGTTCCTTGAGCACTTTAGGTGCTTGTTGAGTCAGAATAATAGTAGATCAAGGCGAAACTTATTCGTGTCTACTGGAAACCTTGCTAGAGAACGACATTTTTTGGCTCCAAAGCGCCGCATGTGGTGTGTGTGTGTGTGTGTGTGTGTGTGTGTGTGTGTGTGTGTGTGTGTGTGTGTGTGCGTGTGTCTGTGAGACAGCAACTAGCGCCAGCGTTTGAGGACGGACAAGCTTGACGTTTTAGGATATTGTCCCTGAAAGAATTATCTCGAGACCCTTTTTTCGATGTTTTGATTAAAATGCTCATTGGCGAGAAAATGGCCGTTTCACAAAAACCGGTTGACCCGCACTGGAGTAAGTAATTTTTATTATTTCTTACTGGATATTTTGCTTATAGCTAGATAAAAGGGAGATATTGAATGAGTTCGTTAACCAACATTGTACCTGTATAACCTTTTGAGTGATAATTACACCTTTTTTTTTAAAAGATATATTTTTTTACGTTTTATGGATTAATTTCACAAATTATATGGGGTTATCTTAAAACAATTGAATCTTTTTTTAAGAACCCTCCCCCCACCCCCCACCCCCAATCTTGTCATTAATAATCGCATGTTTTTTCATATACGGTATTTACATAAGCCTACAGTTTGTCTCGGCTGTCGGGTACGATTAGGTCATTTGTTACCTGTATGCCCTAGGTGTGAAAATCAGACAATTTTCTGCACCACTTTTTCGGAGTCATTTGCAAAACAGCTAACATAACTTTAATTTTTCTGTTACAAAACAACAACAACAACAACAACAACACCATATCTTCTCATTAATACCCGCATGATGTTTCATAAACATTGTTTGCATAAGCCTGCTATTTGTCCCAGCCCTGGGGTAGGATTGGGTCAAATTGTGATCTGTAAGTGTAAGCCCTAGGCGTAAAAATCAGCAAGAAAATTGCAAAGTTGATTCTCTGATACGTCAAATGTTAGTACTGCGATGAATGACGTATAACATTGAGTCGTCACTATGAACACGGCGTTGTGGGACTTATGATGCACTGACGTGAAGCTTGAAGTGACGTCATTTTGCTGATCGTGCTATTATGAATAGCTATGCTACGCCAGACCACAGAGCTTACGAATGGCGGGAATCGCCGTGTGTCCGTCTTTATTTCTGTGTGCCAGTGTGTGTGGATCAGAGGGTGGATTAGGGTAGAAGGAGATGGATTCCTGTCGCTACACGAGCCCACAGAGCCTACTAATGGCGGGAAGCACCGTGTGTCCGTCTTTATTTGTGTGCGCCGACGTGTGTGTTGATCAGAGGTTGGTTTAGAGAGGAGGAACATGGAGCAGCATAATAAGCCTAAAAATATGAACAACTCTGAATGTTCCTAACAGATAAACGCATCTGAGCTCCAAACAATACGGTAGACTTTGGGATGAAATCCTTATCTTGTCTTGTTACTTCTTTGCCAGAATTTCTGCCCCGCACGCCAAAAACGTCACGTGCATGCTCCGGAATGCGCTCCGACCAGCTACATTTCAAAGTGTATCGTATTTTCAATACGGTAGACAAAAAGGCGGGATTTCCCAAGTCCCGCCGCGACATATTTATACCCGGAAAGCTTTTTTTTGCCGCCTGCCGCCCCCACTTTTAGGTCGCACCGCCGTCTACCGCAGCGCCGTGGTTCCGCTAGATGGATACGCACATCCGTTAACTCATTCGAGACGTGCCGCCTCCGGATACGCGGTTTCAAGCCGCGTATCTGGAGGCGGCACGTCTCAAATGTGTTAGGGCAGTTTGTTAGCCCTATCATTCACATCGTGTCTTATCACCCGTTCCTTTTTCCTTTTTATGTAACACACTTGCTTTTCTACACGAGATTGTAATCGCGGATCGCCTTGGCTAGTGCATTTGAAGTCTGTCTTGAGCGACCGCGTGTTTCCCTCGATTGTTTACTGCGCGTGAGAGTAAACCTGCGTCAGCTTGTCGTTCTCACGTAATCGCGGGGGTGTAGTGCCTGCAAGTGACGTCATTACTACAAGTGGATGTTTCATCCTTCGCCAGCAGTCGTAAATACAGCTGGAAGTGGAATCGCCGGCACCTCGACAAATGCCAGCTACCTGCAAATGCATAGATTCTCATGAGTCCCTGCATTATGCAGGGACTCATGAGAATCTATGCCTCTTGTTGATATAGAGAAGAACCTAGCAGAGAAGAAAGACGATTTTATTATTATGAAGAAAAACTGTTGCCAAAAGTGTTTCATGTGAAAGTAAAACAGAAAGTAGAGGTAGAAAACCCTTTAACTCATTCTATCCCAACACCGAAATCCCAACATTTTGCCGTTGTCACCTGAAGACTGCATTGCAGTGCAGGACACAGCTCGACCATGATAGTTCAAGGGTGATGCCAGAATAGCTTGGCGCCCATAGGCGCCAAGCTATTCTGGCATCACCCTTGAACTATCATGGTCGATCCTTATGTTGCTGTGGTGTGTCTGGGGTAGAATGAGTTAAGTATGAAACATGAAACACGACCTTTCGGATCAAAGATCCGTCTTCATGGTGATATGGAAACAAAGTAGAGCAGAAAAGAACACACGACACCAGGGATTCTATATAACGGGATAGGAAACGGCCTCTTTGCGATGTGCTACCGACCCTCTGGCTAGTTTGGGCCAGCCGGGCGCGCGGTGATGCAGAACATCGCCTACCGAACCTAGTTACGTAATCCGCGAGTCGCGATCGACCAAACCAGCTTAGCGAGGTAGTGCCAGCCGATTTTCGTTTACACTGGCAACGCAATTTACAATTCAAAAGATCGGAGTCTGTTTTATTATCGTCCTCCCGAGTCTGTGACTTGATTCTATTAATTAGCAGTGTAATATATATTTAGTGTCATTTCGCGTTTCTTTTCTCGTGGCATTTGTAGCTTAGTTTTACTATTACCTCAGGACAGTCTACTATGCCGCGCAGGTGTGCATAAAAAATCTGCTCCGCTGCTACTTTTCATCTATAGATACTAACCAAACGAATGGGTGTCATGAACTAATCTGACCTGAGGCCAACAAGCACTAAAAGGTTAGGTGTGAAGAGACGTTACCATTATGTGTTAAAATAATGCAGCCCTGAAACAAGGTGCTAACCAAAAGAATAAGTGTCATGAACTAATCTGCCCTGAGGCCAACAAGCACTAAAAGATTAGGTGTGAAGAGACGTTACCATTATGTGTTAAAATAATGCAGCCCTGAAACAATGAGGTGCTAACCAAAAGAATAAGTGTCATGAACTAATCTGACCTGAGGCCAACAAGCACTAAAAGGTTAGATGTGAAGAGACGTTACCATTATGTGTTAAAATAATGCAGCCCTGAAACAAGGTGTTAACCAAAAGAATAAGTTTCATGCAGTAATCTGCCCGAAAGGCCGATCAAGAACTAAAAGTTTCGGTGTGAATAGACATTACCATTATGTGTTAAAATAATGCAGCCCCGAATCAGGATGTGAACGCAGATGACAGAGTTACTTCATATATCTGATCATTCTATTATCAGTCTTGGATTATTAGCACGAACGAATACGAAGTATGCGACTAAATAACTGTCTTAACAACAAGCCAAATGTTACGATTGTGGTTGTGCTATTCTTTTTAGGGCATGTGTTAGTTGATCATAGGAAAGATTTGATGTACAGTTGAGTAATTTTGGATAAGAGTTACGTACCTTTTTAGCGCGATTCATTTTGTTTTGCTTGGAGAATTGCGATCGATTTTTGTTGTGTAGCTAAAATGACGCGTATTTCATATGCTACATTGTCACAAAGTATGACCTACATTAGACTGGAAGGTTCGGGCAGGGTCGCTACCTTTCTAGTGACCTCAAATATGACGTCAAAGTTTTGTAGTAAACAAGTTGTTGCCTACCTTTTGCAACAATTACGGAATGCACTGAGTTTTCGTAATGCAGCTAGATATTAGTGGTAGATTGTAGACAGATATAGGGTGTTCGTTTTCATGAATATTAATGAGTTTTGGTTACCTTCTCTTTTCTGATTGGTTGATTTGTGTAGTTTGCGGGATTGTTCTGGAAATCTGTAATATTATAGCAAGATTGGATGAACCATAACCCACAAAGTCCCTTCTATATGAAAACTGTCTTCGCTGTCAAGGGCCTCTACCTTTTGTCTTTGACTTGATTCTGATGTTGAAATATCTCCTCTTGAAAAAGCCTCGCAGATAAGCCAATGCGACATAGAAAACTCTATAAGGCGCGCGCGCAGTGCATACGCCTCATTTGTCATGACTTATTTTTTGTTTTTACCTAATTTTATATTTTACGTGATATGAGTTTCGCTTTCGCTTCAAGACTTGAGGAAAATGGTGACAAAACTAAAATTTCAAGGTACTACCTCTGCAGCTGCAGGAGCTCATGGGAGTTTGAGCCAATGGTGGCAACCTGATTTGGAATATCCGCAGTATTATGTATTTATGAGGAACATACAAGCTGAACAGCTAGTGTATAAATTCTGACACACCATATGAACTACTACGGGTGTTAGTGTGTTATGGTCTAAGCGTCATACTGGTAGTGGTTTTTGTGTGTGTGTGTGTGTGTGTTTATTTATTTATTTATTTATTTATTTTAAAAAATTATTATTATTATTTTTTTTATTTTTTTATTTTATTTTTTATTTTTATTTTTTTTAAAGTCACCAACGATTTTGCTATGAGAACAGGGTGTGTTTTATTTTTTTCATCCACTGTTGGGAGCGTCTTGTTCATGCAAATAACACAGTTGTACATTTTTGTTTTGTTTTTGTTTATGTGTCTCTGTGTATTTTTTGTTGAAATGTTTATTTTGTGTGGATATGACTGCTGGGCTAGTGTTGTATACTTTTCTTTCTTTTGCCATTCTGGGGACAAATATAGGAAACCTGAGCCGTTCATGATACAATTACATATATATTCTGTACCTACAGTTTGTTGGTGTGTAAAATGATCAATTCCACAAGTCAATTGAAAATATGTACTTTTAACGCGAACGGCTTAGGTCAGCATCAAAAAAGGAAAGATGTACTGAATTTCCTCAGACAGAAAAAGGTCAGTATTTACTTTCTGCAAGAAACTCATCTCAAGACATTTAGTGAAAACATGATGAGGGCTATGTGGGGGTTTGAATGTGTTTTTTTTTTGAGTGGCAATGACACAAATAGTAAAGGTGTTGCCATACTGTTTAGTAACAATTTTGCTTATAAACTGCAGGAAGTGTGTAGAAGTGATCACGGCATGTACATAGTATTAGACATTGAAATAGCAGATAAACGGATGAGTATCGTAAATGTTTATGGTTCTAGTAATGTGGACTGCCCCTCCTTTTTTGTCACTGCATTTAAGGAAATAGAAAGACTAGACAACCAGTATGTCATCATAGGGGGTGATTGGAATGTTGTTTCGAATGTTGATAAGGACACTTTTAGGTATAGAAATATTAATCGCCCACGCTCAATGAAAAAAGCGCTTGATATTATGACTGTATTTGATCAAGTGGATGCATGGAGAGAGCTTCACCCTGTAACCAGGCAGTATACATGGCGTCTGTTGATATTATGACTGTATTTGATCTAGTGGATGCATGGAGAGAGCTTCACCCTGTAACCAGGCAGTATACATGGCGTCGGTTGATATTATGACTGTATTTGATCTAGTGGATGCATGGAGAGAGCTTCCCCCTGTAACCAGGCAGTATACATGGCGTCGGTTGATATTATGACTGTATTTGATCTAGTGGATGCATGGAGAGAGCTTCACCCTGTAACCAGGCAGTATACATGGCGTCGGTTGATATTATGACTGTATTTGATCTAGTGGATGCATGGAGAGAGCTTCACCCTGTAACCAGGCAGTATACATGGCGTCGGTTGATATTATGACTGTATTTGATCTAGTGGATGCATGGAGAGAGCTTCACCCTGTAACCAGGCAGTATACATGGCGTCGGTTGATATTATGACTGTATTTGATCTAGTGGATGCATGGAGAGAGCTTCACCCTGTAACCAGGCAGTATACATGGCGTCGGTTGATATTATGACTGTATTTGATCTAGTGGATGCATGGAGAGAGCTTCACAATGTAACCAGGCAGTATACATGGCGTCGGTTGATATTATGACTGTATTTGATCTAGTGGATGCATGGAGAGAGCTTCATCCTGTAACCAGGCAGTATACATGGCATCAGTTGACATTATGACTGTATTTGATCTAGTGGATGCATGGAGAGAGCTTCACCATGTAACCAGGCAGTATACATGGCGTCGGTTTAATTCTACCCAACAGGGGAGGCTGGATTACTTCTTGATTTCAGAATGTTTAATGTTGGATGTCATGTCTGCAAGGATTGAATCAGGTTATTGCTCCGATCACTCATTGGCGTCCATTGAATTTTTTGCAAAATCTCACATTAAAAGAAGAACTTATTGGAAATTCAATAACTCCTTAATTAAAGATAAGTCGTATGTTGATGTTGTTAAAAAAGCTATTTTAGAGTTAAAGAGATAGTATGGCATTGTATTGTATAATATGGATAATATTGGTAATGTTAAGAATAATGACTTAAAATTCAGCATTAATGACCAGACCTTTTTTAAATGATTCTCTTAGAGGTTCGTGGCCGAACCATCCCCTATACAAGTCACAAGAAAAAAAAGAAGATAATAGGAAAGAGGATGCCTTGAAAAAGGAAATAAGTGACATGGAACTTAATATTCATGATGATAATATCCCACTCTTGGAAGAGAAAAAAATGAGCTTGTTGAACTAAAAAGAAAAAAAGGAAGGTAAACATAAACAGTTTAAAAAAAAAACTGGAGGCCTATTACTCTCATGAACACTAGTTATATAATCGCATCAGCCTGTATATCCGAGCGATTGAAAAAGGTACTTCCCTCCATTATTCATCAGGACCAAAAAAGTTTTCTGAAGGGCCGATACATTGGGGAGAATATTCGTCTTTTATATGATGTACCTTTTTTATACACATGTCAGTCATATGCCAGGGCAGCTTCTCCTTGTAGACTTCGAGAAGGCGTTTGATTCAGTTGCCTGGTCTTTTATAAACAAATGTCTGGACTTTTTAAATTTTGGTGCAGACATTAAGAGTTGGATCAGAACTTTTTACAATCAGATAAATGCTTGCGTATCAGTCAATGGCCAATATTCTTTATCTGGGATCCTGGGATCTTTAAGGTACATGGCATTAAATTTTCTACAGATGTGAATAGTATCACCAACATCAATTATGAAGGAAAGCTGGAAGAAATTCGACGGGTCTTACTTATATGGTCTAAGCGACAGCTTACTCCTTTAAGTAAGATCACGGTTATTAAAACACTTGCTCTGTCAAAGATTGTTCATCTTTTCACTAACTTACCAGTCCCACCTACACTTTTTCTCACGGAACTTAATAAAATGTTATTCTCCTTTCTGTGGGACGTTAAACGTGGTAAAATCAGTAAGTCTGTTGTATGTTCTGCATATGAGACAGGTGGTTTACGTATGCTGAACATTTTTTCTTTTCTGACGGCTCTAAAAGTCAGCTGGTTGAAACGGCTATTTGGGTGTGACTCTCAACTGCAGAGGTTAGTGTTGACTTGGTGTACTATGTTTAGAGATATACAGATATTTGGTGGGGAATTTGCAAATGTGTTGATGCGTCAATGCAAAAACAGTTTTTGGGCTGATGTTGCCAAACACTTTAAGACACTGTATAATAGATGTGCTGTCTGAGTCTATACACTATAATAAGAATATAATAAGAGATAGAAGAACTGTACATTTACACGAATTGAAAGAAAATGGGATTGTGGCAATTGGTGATCTTTTAGACCAAAATGGCAAACTCCTCTCTTTTGTGCAATTTAAGCGCGTGTACCCTGAGGTCTCAACTAATTTTCTCTTGTATACTGGTGTAACCAATGCCATTAGGGTTTATATTGACTCGACAGAACTTGAACCGGCTGGAGACAAAATAACGTCTGATAGCAAGGTATGGTCCCTCATTTTAGAAGGTGGATCATAAATGGTTTATGCAACTCTTGTGAAATAAAGTCTAACCCTGTCTGTGTTCGAAAGTGGAAGGAAATGTTTGATGACCTACCAGAATGGAAATGTATATTTTTGAAATCACCTAAAACATCCCCTGACTGTCAGCTCAGGGGGTTTCAGTTAAGGCTGATACACAGACTCTTGCCCACAAAACGCTTTTTGTTTTTACGTAAACTGTCCAACACGGCAATGTGCACATCCTGTCAGCATGAGGAAGAAACTATTACCCATCTTTTTTGGGAGGTCATTGTGTAAAGAAGTTTTGGACAGGCATGGTAAAGTGGTTACAGGATGATTGTGCAAACTGTGAAACTCTTAGCTTTCGTAAGGAGTTAGTGCTTTTTGGAACTTCCAAAAATTTCAAGTCAGACATTGTTTTAGACCTAATGATTCTGGTTGCCAAGTTTCATATTTATAAATGCAGGTTACAGGAAACTCAGCCAAGAATTGAAGACTTCAATAACTGTATGAAAAGTCGCGTTAAAGTGGAAAAGTATAGATATGGGATCCTAGGCCAAACTGAAAAATGTAATAGACTGTGGTTTCCATACAGAGCACTATTCTGTCAGTAGACACTACCCCACATGCACTTCCTTCTTCGTAATTCTTCACCTTTTCGAATCTCTCATAGTACGGCAATCTTCTCCTCCCCACCCCACCCCCAAATGTTGTGGTTTGGCCTGGCAGTGAGTCGGTGTTTACGCGCGTGTGTGTGTGTGTGTGTGTGTGTGTGTGTGTGTGTGTGTGTGTGTGTGTGTGTGTGTGTGTGTGTGTGTGTGTGTTTGTATGTGTGTGTGGGGGGGGGGGGAGGGGAGGGGGGGCATTTACGCGTGTAGGGTAATTTTTGTTGTTGTTGTATTGTACTCCTGTATTGTTTTGTACTACTATGTTTTATATTGTTTTGCAGTGTACTATATTGTAGTGTATTCTGTGCTGTATCGTAGTCTGTTGTATTGTGCATTGTAGTTTTTTTTGTACCTTGTGATATATGTATATAATGCAAAAACATGAATAAAAAAAAAATTCAAGGTACAATTTCAGTCTTGTTATAATTTGTGTGAAATCAGGTTGACTTTACCTCGCTACATCTGCATGCTCTTCTGAAAGCGCGACTATGTGTGTGCGTGCGTGCGGGCGCGCACGCTATAAACATCCTCAATAGGCATAGATGTTCATGCGCCCTCCATGCGCATGAGGATCTATGCCTCTTGGAGATGCGCGCATATGTGTGCGTGTGTGTGTGTGTGTGTGAGATAAGAGATTCAATGACTCAAAGAAGCTTTATTTATCAACGGTTGAGGCATTGACGTCGTCACAGACATAGCCATTTTTCAAACCTGCCGTTGCTACAAACCTACGAGACAATTTACACAAAACTAAGTATATATATATGTACATGTGTATGAAACAAAAACATTACCATCTTAGGGAAAGAAAGTCCCCACATGATCTCACACTTCTAAAACACACACACACACCATCACACACGCACGCACACACACACACACACACACACACACACACACACACACACACACACACACACACATAGTTTATAACTAGGAGCAAACGTGAGAGAGAGAGAGAGAGAGAGAGAGAGAGAGAGAGAGAGAGAGAGAGAGAGAGAGAGAGAGAGAGAGAGAGAGAGAGAGAGAGAGAGAGAGAGAGATGATGATGAAACTTTATTTATCAACGGTAAAAAGTTTTGACAGAAACAAATCGTCATTTTACAAACTTGCCGTTGCTAACATCTACAACATAAAATAGATTAAAAGATAATAATAATAATAAAGAATTATATTTATACATATTATTTCATGCAACAATAAAAAATTTTAAAAAATGACACAAAATAATAATAACACTTAACATTCATCTTATACCACACACACACACACACACACACACACACACACACACACACACACACACACACACACACCAACAATATAAATAAATGCATAATTATATTACATAAAAGTATTAACCATCAGGGTTTGTTTAAATGCCCAGTGTTGTTATGTTTGGCTCATCAGGTAATCAAAAAGTTTCGTTTTAAAGATTCCAAGTGAGGCTATAGTCTTCAAATGTGCAGGAATAGTGTTCCATACAAACGGTCCAGAAAAGGATAAACTAGTTTTAAAGAGGTCAATTCTAGGCAGAGGTAGGGGTAAAGTATTCTTCCTTGAGGACCGTTCGCGTTCTTGCTGTGGCACAAATTTGGTGGTTAGATACTGCGGTGTCATGTTATTTAATATCTTGTGCATGAGGATGCATTTGTTGAAATTAAGTTGTTGACGCAGGCCGAGAATGTTTAGATGTCTAAATTTGTCTATGGTAGGAATGGGCCGCGTATCTATCATTTTGACAGCTCTTTTATATATAGAGTTTAACCTGTTCATGTGAACATCACTACAACCGTCCCACACTGTGGAGACATAATCAACGTGAGACTTGATATGGGCATGAAAAAACAGTTTACGAGTATGTGTATCCGTTACTTGTCTAAGCTGGGACAACAGGAAAGTGTTTTTAGCAATGGTTTTACAGACTGTATTTATATGCGTCTCCCAACATAATTGTTCGTCAACGTGTATTCCCAAGAATTTACGCTCTGTGACTTGTTCTATCGGTTTAGCGTTCAGTTGTAAATGTAACGGCTGTGGTCGGCGTTGGTGTTTTTGTCGTGTAGTGATTAAAATACTCTTTGTTTTTCCTGGATGAAGAACCATATGATTCTCTCTACACCAGTCGGAAACCTCGCTGAGACTACTTTGTAAGCTAATGTTAATGTCAGCTGTTTTTTTACCCGAAACATGGAGGCTCGTATCGTCCGCAAACAGGTTGCAATTAACATCAGTGTTAGTAATATGCAAAGGCAAATCATTAATAAATATTATAAATAGAAGAGGTCCCAAGATCGACCCCTGGGGGACACCGTAGTTAACTTGTCCTTGTTTAGAGTATTTTCCATGAGTATATACCTTTTGTTTTCTGTCTTTTAGGTATGATCTAAAAAATGCTATGGCAGTTTCACTTATATGGTATGCTGATAGCTTCTTTAAGAGAATGTCATGGTCGACAAGATCAAATGCTTTTTGTAGGTCTAAGAACACAACTCCAGACATCAGGTTTTTATTTATTGATTCCAGCCAGCTGTCTACAATTTGTGCCAGTGCTGACTGACATGAGTGTTTCGGTCTAAAGCCGGACTGATGAATATTTATGAAATTGCCCTTTTCTAGAAAATCGAGGAGGTGTTTTTGTATGTGTTTTTCAAGGGGCTTTGACAGGGCCGACAAAAGTGAGATAGGACGGTAGTTATTGACATCTTCAAGATCTTTTGATTTAGGGATTGGAATTACCTTGGCCTCTTTGAAAATAGTTGGAAACGTGCTGTGTTTTATACAGAGGTTAAAGATATAAGTGAGTGCCTCTACCGTATATGGTAGTGACATTTTCAGAATTTTGTTGTCTATACCATCCATCCCGGTGGACTTTTTGTTCGGCATGTTAGAGATGAATTTGCCGACTTCAGCGACGGTAATATCAGGAATGATGAATGTCTGCAGTATACTTTTGGCCTCACAGTATTTTTCCAGTACACTAGGAACTTGGTACTCTGTGTTACTACTTGCAGCTGACTGAGCAAGTGTTTCAGCTGTCGATAGGAAGTGCTTATTTAATATATCAGCTGACAAATGGGATGGTATTTCAGGGGCTGATTTACCCTTTGTTATAACGTTCAGGGCTTTCCACACCGATGCTGTATCTTTTTTGTCCCTAATCATTTCCTGGAAGAACAGTTTTTTTTGACGCTCTCACTAAGTATTTAACACGATTTCGTTGTTTCTTATATTCATCAAACTGTTTTTCTTTCTTAAGTTTGTCTCTAAATGACATGGCCTGTTTGACATCTACTGTTAACCAGGGTGGCAAGGTAGAGTGCTTAACTCGTTTTTCTCGTATGGGCGCATGCTTATTTAGGACTCCAAGGAATAGATCCATCCAGTACGACAGGGCACTGTCAGGAGAAGTGTGGTTATACACGTCCCTGAAAGGAGTATTGCGCAGATCCCGCAGAAAGTCGCCGTTATTAAATGTTTTGAAAGAACGATATTTAATTGTTTTATGTCTCTTTTTGTTCTCTTTGTCTAGTTTCATGGAGACTGTGCAACATACTGGGTTATGGTCACTGACAGCTAAGGAGGGAACATGTACATTTGATATTTTATCATCATTTGTCACATAAATATGATCAATCAGGGTTGAAGATGTACATGTGGTTCTAGTGGGGGTTTTAATTAACTGTTCTAAACCGAATAGTGCTGTTGTTGACGCCCATGCAGCATTGGACCCTTTAGATTTAGAAAGATCAATATTAAAATCGCCCAAAAGAACAACGTCAGCTTTATTTTGATTTACGCTATCCATCATTGCTACGAAGTCATCATACCAGTCCCAGCTGGCTGCGGGATTTCTATAAATAAAGCCAATGAGGACGGGGGGTGATTTAGATGTCTTCACTTCTACCCACAAGCTTTCCACTTGAGCTGACTCTAAGTCTTGTCGCCGTTTGACGTTACCAAGTATTGAATTATGTATATATACAGCTAGTCCAGTGTGTTGTGGGCTTGAGGCATCTCTGCGGAGTACTGAGAAATTTGGGACAGAAATGGAGTTATCCCTTATTGAACTTTTAAGCCTTGACTCGGACACACCAAAAATATGAAAATGTAAGGGCGTGTTTAGGAACACGGATAAATCGGGCACCTTGTTAACTAGATGGTATATGTTAAGATGGCCAATTCTCAGTTCGTCTGTTCGTTTCGGAACAGTATTTAGATTACGATTTTGCATGTCGGTAAAAACACAAATGTAACAAAAAATATAATACAAAATTAATATGGTCACAAAAAATAATCCAACAAAATAAAAAAAATAAAAATCAACTAATATCAATATCTATAGAATGCTTTAAATAAGCTCAATAAAAAAGATACACGGCAAAGAAACACAATGTTTATCACGCGCTTAGTCTATGTTCAGCAGAATGTTTACGGTTTTCTTGCTTGGTTATGTCAACAAAAAATAACAAAGTCAGCAACTATAAAAGAAAACAAATGAAAAATGACTTGTCAAGGAACTATGCACGTTCACCTGCGACAAAGTTCATAATACACAAAGCTAATTTGACGAGAGAGAGAGAGAGAGAGAGAGAGAGAGAGAGAGAGAGAGAGAGAGAGAGAGAGAGAGAGAGAGAGAGAGAGAGAGAGAGAGAGAGAGAGAGAGAGATTCAATGATTCAATGACTCAAAGAAGCTTTATTTATTAACGGTTGAGGCATTGACGTCGTCACAGACATAGCCATTTTTCAAACCTGCCGTTGCTACAAACCTACGAGACAATTTACACAAAACTAAGTATATATATGTACATGTGTATGAAACAAAAACATTACCAGCTTAGGGAAAGAAAGTCCCCACATGATCTCACACTTCTAAAAACACACACACACCATCACACACGCACACGCACACACACACACACACACACACACAGTTTATAACTAGGAGCAAACGTGAGAGAGAGAGAGAGAGAGAGAGAGAGAGAGAGAGAGAGAGAGAGAGAGAGAGAGAGAGAGAGAGAGAGAGAGAGAGAGAGAGAGAGAGAGAACAATGAACAATGAACAATGAACAATGAACCTTTATTTTCCAACGGCATAAGTTATTGGAGAGAGAGAGAGAGAGAGAGAGAGAGAGAGAGAGAGAGAGAGAGAGAGAGAGAGAGAGAGAGAGAGAGAGAGAGAGAGAGAGAGACAGAGACAGAGACAGAGACAGAGACAGAGACAGAGACAGACAGAGACAGACAGATGATGATGATGATGAAACGTTTTTATTCAGGATAAAAAGTTTTAGGCATAGCAATGCCTATCTTCCAAACTGTCCTGCTACTCTACACATATAAAAATACATCAGACGATACAGCAAAAGATAAAATATATATAAGTACCCATACAGAGACAGAGAGAGAGAATTGAAATGAAATGAAATGAAACTTTTTATTTTCCAGGATAAAAGAATATGTGCGCAGACCTTTTTTCATTCTTGTCCTTGCTACAAACTACATGAAAACACACACGCACACGCACACACACACACACACACACACACACACACACACGCACACACACACGCACGCACGCACGCCGGCACGCACACGCGCTTGCACACACTCACACACACACCCACACACGCGCGCACGCACACGCACAGAAGTACGTAAATCAGAGTTAGGTCAGACCCCGCTACGGCTCAAACATTGGATTAAAGGCCGGGACAAACGTTGTATCGTGATGTATGTCCCGGGCCTTCAACCAACGTCCGCGTCAGACGAAGCACAGTCCCGACCCACGTCTGGCTAATATGCATTACACACGGTACATGAAATACTACTACATAATAAACACATATATAGTATACATTGCACACTGATAAGACTAACCCAACATTCGGTACATTGAACGCAAAAACTGTAAGCATAAACGTCAAGATTATCTAGACGTTTTACTTCCTTCTGACTAACCCAACACACACATACATGCACGCAAGATGCACGCACACACATACATACATACACACACACGCGGCACACACGCGCGCGCGCGCGCACACACACACACACACACATGTACGCACACACCAGCATAACAAATATGCACAAAAAACACTGTTCCGCACACACGCACGCACACACATACACACGCGCCCATACATTTGCATGTTTAATAACAGTCATTATTCAGAACGCACCAGTCGCGTGCGCTTTGTTCGGCGGCTCAATTAAGTGTCGGAATAGTCTTGCCTTGAAGGTGGACAATGAAGATGCCTCGGTAATATTGGCCGGAAATGAGTTCCAAAGTTTGGACCCTGAGTAAGACAGACTAGTTTTGTATATATCAAGTCGTGGCCTAGGTACTGACAGTTTGTTCCTTGATGTCTTGTATGGTGTGTTAGCATCCTTAAACAAATCCGAGACGTACCGCGGGGTTTTGGATTTTCGGACTTTAAACATTAACACGCCCTTATTGAACAGAAAGAGGTTACGTAACGGAAGCATGTCAAGGGCCCTAAGTCGCTCGTCAGTGCTGTCTCTGCTATTAGGAAGGATTAGCTTGGCTGCCCTCCGGTGGAGGGAATTAAGCCTCTTTAAGCACGCATCACTACACCCGTCCCAGACTGTAGATGCGTAGTCAATGTGGGACTGGATGTGAGCGCTGAAGAAGAGTTTTCTAGTTGGTGAGTTCGTAAAGTAAATAAGTTTTGAAAGGAGAAAAAGATTTCTGGACACAATTTTGCACACACTGTTTACATGCGCATGCCATGTCAATTGATCGTCTATTATGACGCCTAACAGCCGGCGCTCCTTAACTTGTTTAATTGGCTGACAGTTAAGGGAAAGGCTAAGTGGTGATGGGTTTAGCTGGTGCTTTTGACGTGTAGTGATTAGCATGCACTCTGTTTTACATGGGTTAAGTATCATGTAGTTGTCTCGGCACCAATTTGAGACGTCTAATAGACTATGTTGCAAAGAAAAATTAATTGTACATATTTTTGCCGACGACACGTTGAGAGTAGCGTCATCTGCAAACAAATTGCATCGCACATTTGGTTGTGAGATACACAAAGGCAAGTCATTAATAAAAATTAAAAACAAGAGAGGGCCTAAAATATACCCCTGGGGTACTCCATGCTTAATGACACCTTCTGAGGAACGCTTACCGTTGACAAAAACATAGTGAGATCTATTGCTTAGATAAGATTTAAAGAAGGCAGCGGAATCTGTGTCTATGTGGTATGCCAACAGCTTCTGTAGCAACAGTTCATGGTTGACTAAGTCAAAAGCTTTCAGACAAATCTAAAAATACCGCACCGGTCATTTCAGCATTGTTTATTGAAGTTAGCCAGGTATTGGTCAAATGAGACAGAGCCGTGTGACACGAGTGGCGGTGTCTGAAGCCTGACTGTAAGGGATAAATCAAGTTATGTGTCTCCAGGAAGTGACTCAGGCGCCTGTGGACATGTTTTTCTATAGGCTTTGACAAAGTAGAAAAAAGTGAAATTGGCCTGAATTTGTTGGGGTCAGTGAGGTCTTTAGTTTTAGGCAGCGGAATGACTTTAGCTATTTTCCAACTTCTTGGGAATGTACCTTGCTGGATTATAAAATTGTAAATAAATGTTAAAGATTCGACCACATAGGGGACAGACAGTTTTAAAAAGAAACTATTAATGCCGTCATGACCAAGGGAGCGTTTATTTTTCAGCTGACTAATAGACTTGCTTACGTCGAAAACAGTTAAGTACGGAATACTAAAAAAGTTTTTTGGCGCGAGTCTCTCGTCGCAAAAATGTTTTAGTTTTACAGAAATAGTCGGCTTGTTTAGGTTATTAGTACTTTTATTCAAAAGTGAGTCGGCAGCAGACAGGAAATGTTGATTAAAAGTATCAGCAGTACATGGTGGTGTTTGACGTGATTTGGTAAAGGCATTGAGGGCTCGCCAGACAGATACGGTATCAGTTTTATTATCCACCAAGCCCTGGAAGTGTTTTTTCTGGGCCTCGAGCACCAGGTACTTTACGCGGTTACGCTGCTTGCGGAAGGCAGCATAATCTTTGTTCCGCTTCAGTTCATTTCGGAGGGCCATGTCGTCTTTAATGTCCTTACTTAACCACTGAGGTAACTGTGCGTGTTTGACTCTCTTTTCACGTAGTGGCGCATGCTTGTCAAGTACGCCAAGGAACAATCTGTACCATTCGGCCAACGCTTCTTCAGGATTATCATTGTTATAAACTGACTGAAAAGAGATTCCGCTCAGGTCGGCGAGAAACGCGTCCCGATTGAAGTGTTTAAACGACCTGTAATGAATAGTGGTATGCTGGTTTTTACGACATGGCTTGTCCACCTTCAGAACCCAACTACAGCACACAGGATAGTGGTCGCTAATCGCCACTTGAAGAACATGAGAGCTAAGGACCCTTGACTTGTTGGAAGTGTATACATGATCAATTAGAGTGGCAGACGACTGCGTAACTCTACTTGCGGATGTGATAAGCTGCTTGAGGCCTACCATAGTAATAGTAGACTCCCAAGCAGGGTGTGGGGAAAACATGTTAATATTAAAGTCTCCGAGCAGTAAAATATCAGAGTTGCAATTGTTAACGGTGTCCGCCATTTGTAAAGAAGTACCCAACGGAGAAAGAAACACGCTTAGAAAAGACGGGTACAACACAATTTATTAATATTTCGGGTAAATACCCTTTGTCAAAATAGACAAACAAACAAACAGAGAGATTAGCCGCTACTTATCTTCATTGGCAGAAGGAATGTCACACATGTTTCTTTTTCCGTTGTGTACTTCTTTGCATATTACACGCTTGGCAGTCACCTATTTGGTCCTGATTCGTCATTTGTAAGAATTCGTCGTACCACTCGAATGATGCAGACGGATTTCTGTAGACAAATCCAACAAGCAAAGGGGCTGATTTGTTTGTCTTCACCTCAACCCACACGCTTTCAACAGAAGTCTGATTCCAGGTCGGTTATTCTGCGTGTAAAGTGCGCAATAGAATCATGAATATAAACAGCTAATCCTGTTTGTTGAGGACGTACAGGATCGCGCCGGATTACAGAAAACTCCGGTATCGAAATGGACAAATCACTTATGTCAGCATGTAATCGCGACTCTGTGATTCCAAAAATGTGAAAGGGGGTGGGTTGAGTCAGAAGGACGGTCAAATCGGGAATCTTATTCAGCAAATGATAGATATTTAGATGTCCCACGTGTAAACTGTGAAATTGTAATGAGCTACTCGACTGATCTTCAAAGACTAGAAGTGTAATTTCAAGAAAATGAAAAAAGAAAATAAGCATATAAAATAAAATGGTACAGGAACACACGTTTCAGAAGTAATGTCTGAACTTAACACAACAGTCAATAATGGCTTGCGCACGTGTTGCAGAATGTCCGACAGTATATTTGACTCGGCAGGAGCACAAGCACTGTGATAGTGTTTTAAGTAATAGAGATCTATAGAGTCCGGTGTGAAACGTTAATTCCACAACTACCGTAAATTGTCTATGGCGCTGAGTGACTGAGAGTCAAGGTTGAGAACAGCACATGAGCATGCTTTACGGTTTGTTCCCGAACTCGTTATGTCAGACGGGAAGCAGAGATTCCGTGGCTGCTGGCAGGGAGTTCAACGCCAAGAAAATTATTATCTTTCACACTTACTGGTAAACAAATCCGGTATCAATGTCAGGTCAATTTAGAAGTCGTGGACCCGGCTAGGCAACGGCCACTGATAAGAGAGAGAGAGAGAGAGAGAGAGAGAGAGAGAGAGAGAGAGAGAGAGAGAGAGAGAGAGAGAGAGAGAGAGAGAGAGAGAGAGAGAGAGGAGAGAGAGAGAGAGAGAGAGAGAGAAATGAAATGAAATGAAATGAAATGAAATGAAACTTTATTTTCCAAGGATAAAAGAATAGGTGCGCAGACCTGTTTTCATTCTTGTCCTTGCTACACACTACAAAACAAAATAACGTACACACACACACACGCGCGCCGGTGTGCAATTGCCGCGTGCACAGGCTTGTGCCAGATTAGCTTGTAGCCTACAGGCGCCAAGCCAAGCCTGCACAACCCTCCACACACACACACACACACACACACACACACACACACACACACTGACACACACATACACACATCAGTATATCATGTACACATACATTCTTTCGCTTAAAACTATACTACAGCAAATATAAAAAGTATAAAGGATTTTGTACATAAAACCGCTATTGTTCTCATCATAAAAACCAACACGGCGGCTCACTCCAACAAACATAAACAGGCATACACACACACACACACACACACACACACACACACACACACACACACACACACACACACACACACACGCACACACACACGCACACACACACTCACACACACACACACACACACACACACACATACACACGCGCGCGCGCGCGCGTGCGCAAGCACGTAGGGATGCGCGCGTGCACACACATACACTTGCACACACTGACACAGATAAACACACACATGCGATAGCGGCCTCCCCGCGCCACTAAACCGCGCACAGCTAGATGCTAGTCTGCCATGGAATTAGACTAGACTTGTATAGCGATCCCGCAACCACCGCGCGCGCGGGTCGACGCGAAGAAACCACAGCACTGCCACGCCTCGCGAGCGCCCAATGCTGTGTCTATCGACGGCATCCCGTCTGGCCAGCCGAGTCCATGGGGTCATGGATATTACATAATGCGGCTTGCTGGAATGCCAGCGGTATATTACATGCGTTCATAAATTTTTAATGTTAGAAGAGAATGCAGACTATCCGGGAAATGCCGCATAAGGCATGGAGTGCTACATGTAAAAATAAAAATAAAAATACAAAATAAAAGAAAAATTAAGTTTTGTCTAGATGTTTGAGCAGCTTGGTCTTGTAAGTTTTAAGCGATGGCGCGGCTCTAACATCCGCAGGAATGGAGTTCCATAACTTTGCACCAGAATAGGACAACGACGACCTATAAATGTCTAGTCGAGGCATCGGTACAACAAGATTGTTCCCTGGTGTTCGACTGGACCTCGTATGAGCAAAGTGGAACAAACTATTGAGATAGGCTGGTGTTTCTGAGAGGGTGATTTTGCGCATGAGCACCAACTTATTATACTTAAACTGTTTTTCAAGTGGCAAAATGTCTAACAACTTGAACTTATTGTCAGTATTAATGACTTCTGAGGGTCTGTCAACAATAAGTTTAATGGCTCTTCTGTGGAGCGAGTTCAGACTTTTTAAATTAGCATCGCTACTACCGTCCCAAATAGATGAGGCATAATCCAAATGTGACTGAATATGGGCATAGTAGAAGAGTTTCCTTGTTGGCTCATCAGCAAAATGTCTCAATTTCGACAGGAGGAATACATTTTTAGATACTATTTTACACAGTTTAGTAATGTGGCCTTGCCAGCACAACTTGTCGTCTAAGTTGATTCCAAGCACGCGCTGTTCTCTGACTTGCTCCACAGGCTGGCCATTAAGTGTTAGTTGAAGGGGAGGGGGGTTCAACTGATGCTTTTGCCGTGTGGTAATCAGCATGCATTTGGTTTTAGTGGGATTAGGTATCATGGCGTTATTTCTGCACCATTCAGATACCTCATTTAAACTGTCTTGGAGAATCTTCACCATACATGTTACGTCTGATGACGAAACGTCCAGTGTTCCATCGTCTGCAAAAAGACTGAAAGTTACACTGGAGTCAGATATATGTAATGGAAGGTCGTTTATGAAGACAGAGAACAATAATGGACCAAGAATCGATCCCTGTGGTACTCCGTGCTCTATCACCCCTTCAGGTGAGTTTTTACCATTCACGTAGACATACTGCGTACGCCCATGCAGATATGACGTAAGGAAGGCAAGTGTGTCTGCGCTTAGTTGATAGACATTAAGTTTTTGAACTAAAGTTTCATGATTGACGAGGTCAAATGCTTTTGAAAGGTCCAAAAATACTGCTCCAGTCATTTGACTGCTATTTATGGCAGTAAGCCATCTATCAACAAGGTGTACCAATGCTGTGTGACAGGAGTGTTTCCGCCGAAAGCCAGAGAGAGAGAGAGAGAGAGAGAGAGAGAGAGAGAGAGAGAGAGAGAGAGAGAGAGAGAGAGAGAGAGAGAGAGAGAGAGAGAGAGAGAGAGAGAGAGAGAGAGAGAGAGAGAATCAATGAATCAATGAATCAATGAATCAATGAAACTTTATTTTACAACGGTTTAGGCATTGACATCGTCATCGACACAGCCATTTTACAAACCTGCCGTTGCTAACAACTACAAGACTAACTACAAATATACATACATATAAGTAAACATAATACTTACAAAGAGATGACAACACTATTCACATAGACAGACATACTCATAGACTCACAGACACCCCCCACCCCACCCACCCCCCTTCACACATAGACAGAGCTAAGTAGTCCAAATGATAAATGAAAAGGATAACAGACTTAATTGGGAATAAATTGGACCCAGCATAAAAAGAAACATATAATACAAGTGGTTAAGTCATCCCTACGAGTGATCCACAAAATATTTGCAGAGACCCTTTTTAAAACAGGCTAGCGAGGAGGCGGATTTTACATGGTCGGGAAGGGCATTCCAGATAAGTGCCCCTGAGAAGGATAAGCTAGTTTTATATAGATCGATCCTTGGTTTTGGGACTATGAAAAGCTTTCTGATGTTTCCAAGCTTGGACTCAGACTTACGGAACAAAGTGGAGATGTACTCAGGTGTTTTGCGTTTCCACACTTTGAACATAAAGATTGCTTTGTTATATTTAAAATGATCTTGAAGTGGCAGGAGACCTGCTTTTGATAGCTTTTCTTCAGTGCTTAGGTGTTGATCAGGGCAGATTATTTTGGCCGCTCGTCTGTGAAGGGAATTGAGTCTCTTTAAATGGACCTCACTACACCCATCCCATACCGATGACGCGTAATCGATATAAGAACGTATGTGAGCGTTATAAAATAGTTTACGGGTATCTGAATCAGTATAATATTTTAGTTTTGATAACATAAAGAGATTTTTGGCTACTATTTTGCATAAGGCGTCTGTATGAGCTTGCCATTTTAGCTGACTGTCGATTTTAATCCCCAGTACTCGATGTTCATTTACCTGTTCTACCTGACTACCTTTAAGAGAAAGGTTAAGTAATAGAGGCATTATCTGCTGTTTTTGGCGTGTGGCGACTACCATCGATTTCGTTTTGGCTGGATGAACAACCATAGAATTGTTTATACACCAAGCTGATACTTCATGAAGACTTTGTTGTAGGTTGTCGGAAATTACCTGTATATCTTTACTAGTAGTATGAAGTGAGGTGTCGTCAGCAAAAAGGTCGCATTGTACATCTTGGCAAGTAATATGTAGAGGCAAATCATTGATAAATAAGCAAAACAGTAGAGGGCCCAGCACAGACCCTTGGGGCACACCGAAGCTTACATCTTTGAGAGAGGAGTATGAGCCATGAACAAGAACCTTTTGTTTTCTTTTAGTAAGGTAAGATGTGAAAAAAGCAACTGCGTCTCCGTTATTGAGGTATGTGTGAAGCTTAGAAGTCAGAATAGTATGGTTAATCAGATCAAAAGCATTCTTAAAATCCAGATAGACTACTCCTGTTAACTGTGACTTATTCATACCCTTGAGCCATGTGTCAACAAGGCGTGTAAGTGCTGTGTGGCATGAATGCTGCGGACGAAATCCGGATTGGAAAGGGTGGAGGAGCTTACGGTTTTCTAGGTAAGCAAGCAGGTGTTTATGAACGTGCCTTTCCAGTGGTTTGGACAAAACAGATAATAAAGAAATAGGCCGATAATTATTAGGATCAGAACGATCTTTTGTTTTTGGAAGTGGAATTACTTTGGCATATTTAAGTTCGTTAGGAAAAGTGTTATGCTGGATACAGAGATTATAAATATAAGTTAAGGATTCTACAATGTATGGGAGAGACAGTTTAAGTATTTTCGGGCTGATGTCATCAGGCCCCGAGGACTTTTTATTTGGAAGGTTACTTATGAGTAAACCCACTTCATGAACAGCTAACATAGGGATGTTGAAGGGGGCTGTGCCCATTGTTCTTTGTTGACAAAACTCAGACAGCAAATTTGAGCGGTGATAAGTGTTATCCTGGCTTGGCGATATTAGAGATTTGGCAATCGAAAGAAAATGGTCATTGAATGTATCAGCAGTAAGATTAGTGGGAATGGTAGTTGCGGTACTTGGAGACCCCCTAGTAAGTGTGTTTAGAAGGCGCCATATAGTAGAGGTATCTTTGCTGTCTTTAACCGTGTCACGAACTAACTTTTTTCTTGCCTCTCTGATCATGTATTTAACACGGTTACGCTGTTGCTTATATTCAGTGAACATTTTATTGCTACGTAGATCGTTTCTAAGCGCCATCGCCTGCATGATTTCCGGAGTAAGCCAGGGAGGAAGAGTGTTAGATTTTACCCTCCTCTCGCGTAGAGGAGCATGTTTATTAAGTACATTTAGGAAAAGAGAGTACCAAATACTGAGGGCGGTATTAGGATCATAGGACAGGAGCACGTTATTAAAAGGAGTATTTTCTAGATCAAATAGAAATTCGTCTTTCCTGAAGTGTTTGAATGTCCTATACGTTATAGTTGTATGGCCGTTCTTTTTTGGTTTAGGGAGTTTAGAAGACCAGGAGCAAGCCACAGGATAATGATCACTAACACTAAGATTTGAGACATCAACGTCAGAGACGGCTTTGGGTTTATTAGTATATATGTGGTCTATAAGCGTGGAAGTAGTTGGAGTAATTCTGGTGGGTGATTTCACTAACTGTACTAAGCCAAACAGAGATGACGTTGAGCCCCAGGCGGGGTGCGGCTTAAGTAAGTCTATATTAAAATCGCCCAATAGAAGAATGTCGGCCTTCTTTTTTAAAGCTCTGTCAAGGTTATGACTAAACTGATCGTACCACTCAAAAGTTGAGGCGGGATTTCTATATAAGAACCCAATTAATACCGGTTTTGATTTCGGACACTTGACTTCGACCCATACGCACTCCACCCCGATCATTTCTAGGTCGACGCGTCGATGAACTGATTGCTGGATAGAATTATGAATATAGTCAGCGATGCCAGTTTGACCGGGAGACAAGGGGTCTCGTTTAATAACTGAAAAATTGGGGATACTGATTGCTGCATCGCTTACACAGGAACTCAGACGCGTCTCACTGAGTCCAAACAGGTGGAACGGTGTAGGATCGTTGATATATACAGATATGTCGGCTAGTTTGTTGTACAAATGAAACACATTGAGGTGCCCTATTCTCATAACTGCACCTTTGATGGAAAATTCGCTTGGACTTATTACAAAATACAGAGTGCACAAGATAAACAATGAAGAAACAATTGAATACAGAAAAACACGGAAATAAAAAATACTATAAAACTATAAAACGATAAAACTGAGAGAGAGAGAGAGAGAGAGAGAGAGAGAGAGAGAGAGAGAGAGAGAGAGAGAGAGAGAGAGAGAGAGAGAGAGAGAGAGAGAGAGAGAGAGAGAGAGACGAGAGAGACGAGAGAGAGAGAGAGAGAGAGAGAGAGAGAGAGAGAGAGAGAGAGAGAACAATGAACAATGAACAATGAACAATGAACCTTTATTTTCCAACGGTAGAAGTTATTGGTAACAGGACCAGTTTTCAAACTTGCCGTTGCTACATCTACTACATAAGTGACATAGACATGTAAACATACACATACCACACACTGCTGCATGCACTGCTACATTCGCTCACGCACGCACGCACCACGCACATACACACACACATACCCACACACGCACTCAGGTACGCACGCATGCACATCGCAACCCGCGCATGCACGCACGCACACACACACACACACACACACACACACACACACATGTACACCGCAATTCAGTACGCATGCACACACGCACGAACACTCACACACACACACACACACACACACACACACACACACACACACACACTTACACACGCACGCACTCAGGCACATACGCACAAAAACAAACACACGCTCTCGGACACGCACTCCAGACATACCTACCCGCATACGCGTACGCACAAAAGTATAAAATGAGTAAAAATACAAAGTAAAGCAATAAACAAAGAATCATTAAGTACATTAAAGTTCATACAGCAAGGGCAAATATGTATGCAGGTGCTATCTCTCCCCCCCCTCTCTCTCTCTCTCTCTCTCACGCCGACACACACACACACATACACACACACACAGCATACACGCACGCGCACACACACACACACACAGAGTCACACATACAGTACACACACACACACACACACACACACACACACACACACACACACACACACACACACATACGCGAGCGCGCGCCCAACATATCGAGCACACACATATGAAGGCAAAAACATTATACACAGTACATGCAGTATTCAAAGGTACTCTTTGGCATTCAAATATTATGGTACGGCTATGGGAAAAAGGGACTCTCTCTCTCTCTCTCTCTCTCTCTCTCTCTCTCTCTCTCTCTCTCTCTCTCCGCTCTCTCTCTCTCTCGCACACATACACACACATACACACACACATACATACACACACACACACACAAGCACGCACATGTACACATCTGAACACACGTGTAAGTTATCCCAATACTGTAATGATTTGATTACGTCAGAGATTCTAGGTGTTTGAAGAGGCTGTCCCTATATGAGGTGAGCGTCTTTGCGTTTCTAATTTCTGCAGGAATAGAATTCCAGAATGAACTTCCCGAGAATGACAAGCTGGTTTTGAATAAATCAATACGCGGCAGGGGTACTTTGAATTGTTGTCCATGTCTAGAAGCTACAGATGTCCGTTCTGAGAAAAAAGAACTCAAGTACAGTGGACATGATTGCTTGTACAGCTTGTACATCAATACACCTTTATTGAACTGAAAGTGCTGGGATAGAGGGAGAATTTTTAAAGTTTTAAGCTTTTCGTCAGTTGAGAGTTCGGGATCGGGAAATATAAGCTTAGCAGCTCTCCTATGTAGGGAGTTCAGCCTCTTCAAATGTACATCACTAGAACCATCCCACACTGTTGATGCATAGTCTATGTGCGACTTGACATGAGCATTGTAGAAAAGAAGACGCGTATCTGTGTCAGTAATTGTTTTCAATTTTGACAACATATACAGGCTTCTGGAAACTCTTTTGCACACATTATTAATATGCAGTTGCCATTTAAGCTGATCATCTATAGTGACCCCCAAGAGGCGGTGGTGTGATACTTGCTCAATTGGGCTGCCGTTTATAGACAGACTAAGAGAGAGCGGGCATAGCTGGTGCTTTTGACGTGTGGTTATAACCATGCATTCTGTTTTTGACGGATTCAGGGACATGGAGTTGGAATGACACCAGTCGGTGACCTCGCGCAGGCTTTCCTGCAGACGCGTGTTAATTGCAGCTACATTTTTGTGAGGAGTGTGTAGTGTGCAGTCATCAGCAAACATGTCACAAGAAATATCGCGGCAACTAATATGTAGTGGAAGGTCATTGATAAATATGCAGAACAGCAATGGCCCGAGGACAGAGCCCTGAGGCACGCCGCTTTTGACGTGACCATACGAGGAGTAGGATCCATTTAACAGTACTCTTTGCTTCCTTCCGCTTAAATATGAAGTGAACAATGAGACAGCACCTGCATTGCAAAGATATGCTTGAAGTTTTGACAAAAGAATGTTATGATTTACAAGGTCAAAAGCTTTCTTAAAATCAATAAAGATCGACCCAGTTATTTGGGAGTTATTTATGGATGCTAGCCACGCATCAATAAGTCTTGTTAGTGCCGTGTGGCAAGAATGCTTGGGGCGAAAGCCGGACTGAAATACGTGCAATAGACTACGACTCTCCAAATATTGATAAAGGTGTTTGTGCACGTGTCTTTCAAGAGGTTTGGAAAGGCTGGATAATATTGAGATGGGTCTATAGTTATTAACATCAGACAGATCTTTTGATTTAGGCAAAGGGATAACCTTGGCTTGCTTCAGTTCTGATGGAAATATATTTTGTTGGATGCATAAGTTATAAATATACGTTAACGATTCTACTGTATAGGGAAGGGACAGTTTCAGGATTTTAGGACTGATCTCGTCAGGTCCCGATGATTTTTTGTTTTTCAGTGACCCGATCAGTTTTCCTACTTCATACACAGCTAGAGGCGGTATAGAGAAGGGGGGTTTGTCCTTAGTCTTCTGCTTACAGAAGTTAAGCAGGGACTCCGGGCATGTGTAAGACGTTTTTCCGCTTGAGGGTATGATTGACTCGGCAACAGACAAAAAATGTTTGTTAAAGATGTCTGCAGTAATACTAGAAGGAATGGCTGACGATTTCTTGCTGTTACCTCGGGTGATGAGATTAACTGCGCGCCAGAGTGCGGCAGTATCTCTGTCTTCTTTAATCATTCGTTCAAAGAGAGACTTTTGAGCCCTGCGTACCATAGACTTGACACGGTTACGTTGTTTTTTGTATTCGTTAAATAGCTTGTGTCTTCTTAAGTCATTTCTCAATTTCATAGCTTCAATTATTCCTTGCGTTAGCCAAGGCGGTAACGTGTGGTTTTTTACCCGCTTTTGCCGTAAAGGGGCGTGTTTGTTAAGTACTCTTGTAAAGAGTCGATACCAAATAGTCAGAGCCTTTTCAGGGTCAGTTTCGTTATTAACGACATTAAATGGTGTTTGATCAAGGTCTGCTAGAAAAGCAGACTGATTAAACTGTTTAAATGAGCGGTACGTTATAGTTGTGTGCCCGTTCTTACGATGCACTGGCAGTTTTGTTGACCAGGAACACACAGTAGGAAAGTGATCACTGATGCTGAGGTCAGGAACACTAACATTGAACACACTAAGGGGACGGTTGGTGTAAATGTGATCAATGAGTGTTGCGGTTGTTTTTGTGATCCTAGTAGGGGCCGAAACTAATTGTTCTAAGCCGGTTTGTGTGGTGATGCAATCCCACGCGGTATGGGGCTTTAACATATCTATGTTAAAGTCGCCTAGTAGCAACGCATCACAGTTAGGTAGGCCAACTTTTTCTACTGCATGCAAGAAATCGTCGTACCATTCAAACTTGGCTGATGGGTTACGATAACAAAAGCCGATGAAGACGGGTTTAGTTTTTGGAGCCCTAAATTCCAACCAAATGCACTCAACTTCCGGAGTTTCTATGTCCTCACGCCTTTTTACTAAATGTTGGACTGAGTTATGGATGTAAACGGCAAGTCCAGTCTGACCAAGTACACGAGGGTCACGTCGAGTGATGCTAAAGTTAGGTATGTGAACGGCTTCATCGCTTATGTCGGAGTTAAGTCGCGTCTCACTAAGACCAAACAGGTGGAATGGTTCAGACGAGTTTAGAAAAACATTCAAATCGGCCACCTTGTTAAAAAGATGGTAGATGTTCAAGTGACCAGTTTGAAGGCTTCCGTGTTTCTGAGCATTATGGGTCATGTTGAATTTTAACTTTCCCAAATGAAGTGCAACACAATACAAAAAATATATAAACAGAGGGAATAGGGAATAAAGTTTCAATGCAGTAAAGCGCGGCTGAAGTTATAGCACCTCGTATCAAAACGTCACAAATGGTGTCCAACACAGCGTTATCAAATGAAGATCGCTTTTGATTAATAGTGTATCCACGTATTAATGCTGCGCAAGCTGTCTAAATAAATGAACAAATGGTGTAGCCTGCGATGTGAAGTATCGTAGGCTGAACACTTGAAACCGTACTGTCACAATGAAAACTTAGCGGAGCTTTGGTAATCAAACCAGGCGAGAAAATCACAGAATTTGAGGCACACAGTCAATCTCTGCTTTGGAATAAATCACAAGCGAACGCAGGAGAACCGTATATAAAGAAGCACACGTAACACTGACGTAATAATGAACTGCCTCACACACCCACGGTGAAATCTGCGAAGCACAACGGTGAAGGATCACTGATCACACGACACTGAATTACCAACCGCGTAAGTAGCTGACGTATCCATTGGCACCATTCGCTGTGGGCACCTGGCATAACTGGTGGTACGGTGGCAGACTATTAACCGGATAAGCATAATAGTCTGCCACCGTACCACCAGTTATGCCAGAGAGAGAGAGAGAGAGAGAGAGAGAGAGAGAGAGAGAGAGAGAGAGAGAGAGAGAGAGAGAGAGAGAGAGAGAGAGAGGAGAGAGGAGAGAGAGAGAGAGAGAGAGAGAGAGAGAGAGAGAGAGAGACTCAGAGAGTTTATTGTTCAGACAAAATGTCCATACAATGTAGTGAGACATTACATAATTTATAGTTCAGGTGTATATAAAAGCCATAAGGCGATATTTATAACAACACACACACACACACACACACACACACACACACACACACACACACACACACACACACACACACACACACACACACACACACACACACATTTCCATTCGATCTACGCCAGCACATAATAGCCACTTTTGACCTACATGTAAAATGCGGTATCCAAATCCAGGCCACAGCCGTGTACTACACAGACCAGGTCGGGGTAAGAACCACAGTTTGCACGTGGAATCATACAAGCATGCTGCTACGGAGTTTAAATGCATGAAATACAAATCTTGCTAAATCGGCAATAGACTGCGGGTTGGTAGTGTCTAGGATACACAATTCTTTCTTTTTGAGTTCCATAAGGTCAAACTTACATAGGTATTGCAACGGACACGCAGTTCATCGTAGAATGGACAGTAAAACATAAAATGAATTTCATCTTCCACAGCCTTGGCACACAATGGACACACTTTCGTTACAGCATTGAGAGTACTATATCTTTGTTTGTTACTTTGCAATTCGGTTATGCCAAGTCTAAATTTAATGTATAGATTTTTGACATAGGTTGGCTTAACCAGTTCAAAATAATTTTCTTGGACAAGTGTATTTTTAAAACTACGATACACAGTAAAACGTTCACTCTCAGAAAGCTTCGATGACCAGTTTTGTTTGGAACAATCAACCATCCTTTGTTTAAACTTGTTTATAAAAGCATTCCTGTTTCCAACACCTTGTGAAATCCATACATGACCAAACCCATTTCGAAAAAGCAAATTCTTTATCTTTGACACCCATGTTTCTTTCCCTTTATCGTCTAAATCCTTAAGCATATGATAAGCCATATTTGCAAATCTAGTAACAGGTAAAGCACAGAGTCGAAGCCAGTAGGAAACACATCTTACTGACGTTAATACTGACAGGGGATATCGACCAAGTTCACCATAAACCATCAGGTTCGGTGTGCGGAAGTTGACATTAAGAAAACGTTTACATGCAAATGTATGGACTCTTTCAATTTCGGCACACTCGTTTATACCCCAAATTTCCGAGGCATACAACAAAATTGGGACAACCTGCGCATCAAACAGCTTGAAAAAAACATCAGGACTAGCGCAGTTGATTTTTTTCAACATACAGAAGATACTGATTACACATTTTTTTGCCTTAGTCACCAAGTCATCGACGGATGTGTTTAAACTCAAACGTGTGGTAAAGTTTAACCCAAGGTACTTATACATATTGACAACTTCTACCCTCGTTCCCCCGTAAATCCATTTTTCATATTTTGACAAATATCCACTATTTCGAAACACAATTATTTTTGTCTTGTCTAGGTTAACAGACAAACCAAGTTTAGATGCTTCTTTGTATAAATTGTTCAGCTGAGTCTGAAGGCCATTGGGGGTTGATGAAAATAAAGCAAAGAGAGAGAGAGAGAGAGAGAGAGAGAGAGAGAGAGAGAGAGAGAGAGAGAGAGAGAGAGAGAGAGAGAGAGAGAGAGAGAGAGAGAGAGAGGAGAGAGAGAGAGAGAGAGAGAGAGAGGAGAGAGAGAGAGAGAGAGAGAGAGAGAGAGAGAGAGAGAGAGAGAGAGAGAGAGAGAGAGAGAGAGAGAGAGAGAGAGAGAGAGAAAACAATGAACAATGAACAATGAACCTTTATTTTCCAACGGTAGAAGTTATTGGTAACAGGACCAGTTTTCAAACTTGCCGTTGCTACATCTACTACATAAGTGACATAGACATGTAAACATACACATACCACACACTGCTGCATGCACTGCTGCATTCGCTCACGCACGCACGCACCACGCACATACACACACACATACCCACACACGCACTCAGGTACGCACGCATGCACATCACAACTCGCGCATGCACGCACGCACACACACACACACACACACACACACACACACACACACACACACACACACACACACTCATGTACACCGCAATTCAGTACGCATGCACACACGCACGAACACTCACACACACACACACACACACACACACTTACACACGCACGCACTCAGGCACATACGTACAAAAACAAACACACGCTCTCGGACACGCACTCCAGACATACCTACCCGCATACGCGTACGTACAAAAGTATAAAATGAGTAAAAATACAAAGTAAAGCAATAAACAAAGAATCATTAAGTACATTAAAGTTCATACAGCAAGGGCAAATATGTATGCAGGTGCTATCTCTCCCCCCCCCCCTCTCTCTCTCTCTCTCACGCCGACACACACACACATACACACACACAGCATGCACGCACGCGCACACACACACACACACACAGAGTCACACATACAATACACACACACACACACACACACACACACACACACACACACACACAGATAGAGAGAGAGAGAGAGAGAGAGAGAGAGAGAGAGAGAGAGAGAGAGAGAGAATTACGTCATATTTAGAGTATGTCTGCGTGGTGACGGAGTTGCTTCTTTTACGTCACCGGCACTGTCTGATTTCTCCAGATGTGTCAAGGATTTTTTACTGTTTTAATATTTTTTCCGAAAAGAATTGATTTTTACTAAAGATCTTAAACGGTACAAAGCCGGCTATCCAATGTCTTTCTCCAAACTAGCTATATCCAAAATTTCAAGTAAATATGACAAAAATTACGGACTCATATCTCGGTCAACCGACTTTCTATATTAATGGTCTTGTATGTCCCAATTACAATATGCTCGGAGGCTCCCTTAGCCACCCCTTGAAATACGTATTTCGCCAAGTTTCAAGCTTGTGTGTACAGAAATATCGGACATTCTCTTGTTCATATACACACACACACACACACACACACACACACACACACACACACACACACACACACACACACACACACACACACACACACACACACACACAACACACACACACACGCATACGCACACGAACACGCACACACATACATACGCACATACGGCTCTTCGCGTCAAATGCACGTTCAGCAGCGAGGTTAGCGTAACCAGACACATGACGTAATTTTTATCTTGTTACTTCAGGTGTCAGAGGTTTAGGCCTGCCCGCCTTTGACATCATGGACATGCTATTAAATTCGCCCAACCACCGCGACCCATCCTAAAAATTCCCTTCTATAAATAGAAGGGACTTAAAAAGGGGTGTTAGCGAATTATGTGTGTGCTTTGTATGAGAGGCACAGTGTAACAAAACTGCGGATATATTGTAGGAGAGAGTGTATCAGTGTTTGTGCATTGTACGGAAGACGCAGTGTATCAGAATTGTGGATGAATTGTAGAGAGACAGTGTACCAAAGTGTGGATGCATTTGTGAATGCACTGTGCTGAGATTGCATCGTGAGAATAAAATACTGTTGGAACTGTTACTCCAGTGTGATCTACGACTACCACGTAACACCCACAAATTTATTAAAAGCACATGTCAAAAATAATAGTATTGAGAACACCCAAGTTGAGTCTATTCTGATCTGACCATTTCATATTATTATCACGAGCTATGTGAAATTTGTAATAAGCGTTAAGATAAAACATTTTTTCATTGCTATACAAAAGAATAAGTGTCAAGAAGTAATCAGCACAAGGCCGATCAAGAACTAACAGTTTCTTTGTGAATAGACAAAGGTAAGAGTCGAGGGCCAGCCCGAGATTCTTACCTCCGACATTGACTCCTCTGACCGGACCCGAGAGGCCACAAGAACCACCGGCAAATCCTAACACGTAATACAACGATTTTGTCTTCACTGTAAAAAGGATAAGCGTAAAATATACCCTTGAAAGGACCACACAGTTCGCAAAACACCACAGTTTAGGTTATTTGATCCTTCATGATTCTGCTGTCCTTTTCATTTTATTATCACGAGCTATTTCGTGTTATTGTCACGAGCTATATGAAATTTGTAATATAC
>BTPG01000006.1:204703529-204811029 GCA_036245525.1 Semisulcospira habei
TGGTCCACGCTACAAATTCAACATAGACAGATACTTCACATGTCAAACTACCAACGTGATTTATGTCATCTCCTGTGTGAAATGCGGCCAACTCTATGTTGGAGAGACGGAAAGAACCATCAACGACCGTTTTAAAGAACATCTTCAGTCGGTCAAGTACCATTACAATAGACCGTTCGGGCGACATTTCAACCAGGCCGATCACTCCGTCTCGGACATTCGTGTTAAAGGCCTCTGGCTTATGCAAGCCAGTAATGTCTGGGCCAGGAAAGACCGAGAAAAATTTTTGATTAATAAACTGGGCACTGTGGCGCCACTCGGGATGAATATGAAAGATTAACTTTTTGGACCTTACCTGTGTCTTCTGCTAACTGTCATTTACCTTACCGAGTCGCTTCTGTCTGACTACTCACTAACCAGATAGTTGCGGCTGGCGCTAATTGATATGTACTTTGTGCCTCCCAAGGGGACTTTTTCAGCGCTGGCCATACGTTAAGTTGGATCCCTTGCCCTTCCCTGTCGGGCGCCTGGTCGCCGGTCCTTGGATTTATGCGCGGGTGTGGGGGGCGATCATGTGCATTCCCTTGGGGATGTATGTGGTCGTCTTGTTCGCATGCCTGTGCGTTCGTCCGTGGGCTGGAGGGTGCCTGTTGGGTGGGGCTGGTGGCTCTGTTTGTTTGCCTTCCCCCCCCCCCCCTCCCTTTTTGTTTTCTCTCTCTCTCTCTCTCTCTCTCTCTCTCTCTCTCTCTCTCTCTCTCTCTCTCTCTTTCTCTCTTCCCCCTTTCTCACTCTCTTCCCTTTCCCCCTCCCCTTCCCCCGCCCCTTTTGTCTTTCTCTCCCCCCACACCCGTTTTTTTTTTTTTTTTTTTTTTGAGTTACCCTTGAAGATGGTTTCACAACTACCTACTCTCCTCTTATACCATTATTCTCTTACTGAATTTGATTATTTGCTTTGTTTCATCGATATTCCTTGTTGTGTACCATGCTAAATGCTGGGGTTTTTTTCCCGGGGTCCTCCCGTTTTTCCCCGAGGTAGTCCTCAACTCGATGGTGATATAAGGTTTGCTTTCGGGTTGGTGTTTAGCTGGCTTTGTGTATTAGACACTCAGCCTACTTCGTGCCCAAGGGTACTCCCCGTTCGTTCTCTCTCTCTCTCTCTCTCTCTCTCTCTCTCTCTCTCTCTCTCTCTCTCTCTCTCTCTCTCTCTCTCTTTCTCTTTCTCTCCCCCCTCTCTCTCTCTCTCTCTCTCTCTCTCTCTCTCTCTCTCTCTCTCTCGCTGTCTCTCTTCTCTCTCTCTCTCCCCGGCCTCACACACGCGCATTTACTTTTGCTCGCTCCTGCGCGCGCTTACACACACTCTTGTCTCTCGTGTTTAGTTTCTCTCGGAGTCTTTCTCTTACGATTTTTTTCTTTGACGTCATTTTTACTTTTGTTCTTCCTTTCCTTTTCTTTTCTTTTTCTTTTTACGTCACCTTCAGTTGCCACATTCCTTCTGCATCTGAAGATAAGTAGCAAATAATGTCTCTGTTTGTTTGTCTATTTTGACAAAGGGTATTTACCCGAAATATTAATAAATTGTGTTGTACCGTTTTTTCTAAGCGTGTTTCTTTCTCCGTTGGGTACTTCTCTGTATACCTTATTGTATCGAGCCCAACTAGCAGAAAAAAATAAATATAGAATTGTGTACTCTACATGGGGTGTGTGTGTGTGTGTGTGTTGGGGGGGGGGGGGAGGCAATTTTTACCTAAATTAAATTATAAAAAACAAGATCAGGATTTCATACCAAAGTCTACCGTATTGTTTGGAGCTCAGATACGTTTATCTGTTAGGAATATTCAGAGTTGTTCACATTTTTTTCAGGCTTATAATGCTGATCCAGTTCCCTCCTCTCTAAGCCAACCTCTGATCAACACTGACACGCGTCGGCGCACACAAATAAAGATGGACACACGGCGCTTCCCGCCATTAGTACGCACGGTGGGCTTGTGCAGCGACAGGAATCCATCTCCTTTTACCCTAATCCACCCTCTGATCCACACACACTGGCACACAGAAATAAAGACGGACACACGGCGATTCCCGCCATTCGTAAGCTCTGTGCAGGGCCGGATCACTTAGCGCAAGAGGGGAGGTTCCAACTAATTGACAGTAGAGGGGAGGGTGGAAGGTGGCAAACACCTCTAAAAAGGGACTTTATTATAGCATTTTAACAAATTTGGGGTCGAGTGGGGGGGGGGGGGAGGCATGGACCCCTGGACCCCCCACCTGATCCGGGCCTGCTGTGGTCTGTCGTAGCATAGCTATTCTTAAGAATATTAATAGCACGAGCAGCGAAATGACGCCACTTCGAGCTTCGCGTCATGGCATCATTAGTCCCACGACGCCGTGTTCATAGTGACGGCTCGATGTTATACGTCACTCATCGCAGTACTAACATTTGATTTGACATCAGAGGATCAACTTCGCAATTTTCTTGCTGATTTTCACGCCAAGAGCTTACAGGTCACAATTTGACCGAATCCTACCACAGGGCCTGGGCAAATAGCAGGATTATGCAAACACTGTTTATGAAAAATCAGGCGGGCATTAATGAGAAGATAGGTTTTTTTTTCGTAAAAGAAAAATTAAAGTTATGTTAGCTGTTTTACTGATGACCTCGAAAAAGTGTTGCAGAAAATTGTCTGATTTTCACACCTAGGGGATACAGGTCACAACTGATCTAATCGTACCCGACAGCTGAGACAAACTGTAGGTTAATGTAAATACCGTATATGAAAAATCATGCGATTACTAATGAGAAGATTGTTTTTTTCGTAAAAAAGTTTCAATTGTTTTAAGATTAACCCATATAATTGGCGAAAACTAATTTTTAAAAGAACGTGAAAATATATTTTTTTCAAACAATATTTAATTATCACTCAAAAGGTTTTAATGGTACAATACTGGTTAACGAACTCATTCAACATGTCCCTTTTATCTAGCTATATGCGAAATATCTCGTAAAAGTAAGAAAAAATACGGACTCTAGTGTGGATCAACCGGTTTTGTGAAATGGTCATTTTCTCGCCCAATGAGCATCTTAATAAAAAAAATCGAAAAAATAGTCTCGAGATATGTTACGATTGTGGTTGTATTGTTCTGTAAGAGCATGCATGTGTTAATCGTAGGAAACGATCCGATATTTATTTGAGATATCATGGTTACGTATCACGTACCTTTTCAGTGAGATTCTCTATTGTTCGCGCAGATAGCGGATTTGGTTTTGTTATGATACGCTAAGTTTAGTCCGGAAGCTTCTAGCAAAGTCGAACGGAGGATAGCGGTAGTAGAGCTGCTCTATTTTTAGCCATAGTTGTTCTCTGTGCGCGTGAATTTAGCAGCCGTTCTTTGCGTGTTATGAAAGGTCGTGAACGGTGTACCATACTTTTGCGTGACGTCATTACACACTAGGATTTGGGGCTGAAATGAGCAGTCAAATTTTTGTAGACTATTGTAGTTAGTCTAGAAAGTTCATATTTTATTAACATTTATGAGTTTCAGTTACGTGTTCCGTTCTGATTGGTTGCGTTGTGTAAATTCGGTGGATTTTTCTTGAAAATTGTTTTACTATAAAAGTTGGTGCTAGGAAGCACGTGTGTACATTGTCATGCATTGTCAGTTGTAGGGACACACAGTTTATCGTAGGTACGTGGCCCGTATAGGGTGTATATTGTGAGAGACGCAGCGTAACGGTGGTGTACGTTGTGTGAGGAACTTTGTGTCGCCAGTGTTGACATTTGCAGACATTGTATCAGTGTTCGTGCATTTGGGAATGCATTGTGTGGAGATCGGATCGCTGAATTAAAATTTTGTTGGAACTGTTACTCCAGTGTAGCCTACATCCTTAAGCCGTGTGAGACGGGTTGTAGCTGAATGAAGTTTATTTAAAATAACCTTACGTGCGTGCGACTGGTGTGTTTATCATACTACGACTACGACTCAACACGTAACAAGATAATTGTTTTAGGGACAATATCCTAAAATTTCAAGTTTGTCTGTCCTCAAACGCGGGCTCTAGTCGCTGTAACACACACACACACACACACACACACACACACACACACACACACACACACACACACACACACACACACACACACGCACGCACGCACGCACGCACGCACGCACACACACACACACACGTGCACACACACACACACACACACACACACACACACACACACACACACACACACACACACGGCACTTAGGCTTCAAAAAGACGTTCTCTAACAAGGTGTGCGTAGCTAGACGTGACGTTATTTTTATCTTCTTACTTCTTTGCCAGAATTTCTGCCCCGCCCGCCAAAAACGTCATGTGCATGCTCCGGAATGCGCTCCGACCAGCCCCATTTCAAAGTCTACCTATTTTGAACACGTAGACAAAACACACCTTTACCAACAGATATAAATACATCAAGCAAGAGGAATATGTGGGTGCTCATGAGGATCTATGCCTGCTGCTGACCATTGAACTCATTCGAGACGTGCCGCCTCCGGATGCGCGGCTTATGCACGTTTCGAATGAGTTAAGCTATGGACACGTATCTTGGTCGGCTGCGGCTCTTTGACGCTGGTTAAAAAATATTTTCGAACAGAAACATAATTTGCATCCACTTGCAGTGAAAAGATGAAGTATCGACAAACACTTGTCACCCCCCCCCCCACACACACACACACCCTCCTCCCTTGAAAAAAAGTTGTTTTAATATTGTTTATAAACGAATGTCATTTATGTCTGTCATTTTGACACTCACGTGGGCTAGAAAGATCATGACAAGTATCAAAGTGTGTTGCCCGCCTAACTGCACCATATTAGGTATGCTGGTCAGTGCTATAGCACTGAACAAACATCCTCGGGCCGACGGCGGCTGGAGTGGGCCCGCGCAAGATCGTGCGGCCGACGTCGTCGCGTGGGTCTTTGGCTTACTGGGACAGGACCCTGCGGTTCTAGACCACATGTGTGCTGGTGTCTGTGAATTTGGAAGTTCAGTTCTTTTTTGCGTAGTACGTGCCAGCCACGAAGCAAGGTGCTCTACTGTTTTCTAAGCGTGCTTCTTAGTTGTGTATTTCTGAGCAGTTTATGTTTGCACCTGTCTAGACAGCGACGCGAAAGTGGTGCCGTGGTCAAAAAGTGTCAAAGTGGTTTATTGTCGGAGGCATCTGGGCCCATAGACAATGGTGGTGGGGGTAGGGAATTTTGACTCACATACATACACGAAAGATCGATTCAAACCCGAATACGAAAACACATGACACGGATCACCGACAGTCATTCGTCTGGTTATAGTCATTTCAGCATCAGTGGCACAGGTCATTGGGAATAATAATGTCCGTCAACCACACGTAAGTGCGACATCTGCCATGAAATTAGCGTCTCATCACCCGAGGTAAGATCGCACAAGTTCCATCACCCTGTGCATGTCAGCCTCTGCCCACTCCAACTTCTCCTTGTACTTGTCTCTGTCCACATCGTTCCACATCTTGAGGCTTTGAAGGTACATCAGTTCTTTCTGCAACATGTGGCGGGGGTCATGTTTGAAAAACCAAAACTTGATGCAGGTCTATCTCCCCTCACTGAAATCAGTCACGACAACAATGTCACAACTCTCGCAGACAAAAGTTTTGTCAGGGGCCATAGGTTCACAGACCACTCTACAGAATGTTCGGTTTTTTTGTGTTGTCCCGCAGACGACGCTGAAGTGACCTATCAGTAAGTGCAGACACGTATTCTTGCATAAAATTCATGGGTTTGTCTGTCATATCGTTTTTCATAGTATCATTTTCAGCACATTGCAAATCTGGGTCATTGTCACTGTGTCTGTTTACTTCAGCGCAATCCAGAAACCCGCACGGATAGAACATGGCAGTCATATTTGCCTGCAACATATCTAAGTCAGACAGGACTCTCGTGCCTCTCGGCGTGTCAGGAGTGTGTTGTGTGTCGTCTGCTCTTGGTTGCTTGTCATTTTGCGGTGTTGGCATAAACAATGGCGTGACAAAAGTCTCTTCACTTGCCTTTTCTCCGTCTGCTTTTTCTGCCTTCTGGCACCATTCCTCTGCTCTCTGTCTGTCTCTCCTCAACTGACTGGATGGTTTGGTTTGCTGCGGTAAGTATGCACTACTCGATCGTACTGTGTTGGCGGGCTTGTGTCATGGCTGGCGACACTTCCTGTACCCGACGTAGATGTGAGCCTCAAAACGACGACCGTTTTCTCTTCCTGCCCGGTGATTTTCCATGAGGACAGCGTGGATTCGTTGAGCAGGGCAGTCAAGGATACCTCCAGCGCTGTAGGAAGTCCTACAACCGGCATTTTTCAGAGTTTTGACGATAAAATCAGACCACTGAAATTGACCTCACCCTGTCGCACCCAAACCAGTCAACAAAAAAAAAAAAAAACCCGCTATTTGTGGTGATAGCGACACAAATGGACAACATAGAAATAAAGAGGGTGTGTTTGATATGCGTGAAGCAATACGCAAAACGGGTGCGACAATTTTTGTCCATGGAACGATTCGAAGGCGATTCCGCCATGATTATGCTGTCAAAGGAGTGTGGGTTTCAGCACTCAATAAGAAATCGCAACAATTTTAAACAATGTAAATAGAGGCACGATGCTTGTATCTCAATCACTTGGCCCCTGGATCTATGTGAAAACACACAACGCAACTGTCCGTCTGCTGTTTGGCTACTTTTTTCGCATTGTCGCCCACCGTGCCTCTGTCGCGTAGCTATATGGAAACACACCCTAAACGCGCTGTGTTACGGACACACCAAATTTTAAAATGAATTATTTAACCGTCATCACTATTTTGATATAGGAACAAACCATGAACACATTTCCGTCTTCAACTGACACTGACTTTGTCGGTTGCGCAGGATTACACAAGACGTCCGAACCGACAGATTGTCGGTCCCGCCATACAGTTCTTTCCGTTCCGACTCTATTTTGGGCGTACGGGTGTTGAAGTCATATAACCTTGGCTTAGTTGAAGGAGAGAACTCTGGCTTCCCCACAGCGTGTTTTGCACGTTGGATCGGCGGAAAAATCATGGGTCAAAGATTTTGGACAGCGGAAGAAGTGACTGCAGAGCTGATGATGTTGTCTGGAACTACTATAGACATTAGACATTCTTCCTCATTCACTGCTTTTAAATCTGCCCTAAAGACCCATCTGTTCGATACGCCAATGTAGCGCAGTTCTTTGTCATTATGTACCTGTGTGTGTGTGTGTGTGTGTGTGTGTGTGTGTGTGTGTGTGTGTGTGTGTGTGTGTGTGTGTGTGTGTACTGCAGAATCCGTTGTTTCTCTGGTTTTATGACCCCCTCCACTCCCACTCTTTATTTGTAAAGCGCTTAGAGATTATTCAAGAATAGGCGCTATATAAGTAGCCATTATTATTATTATTATTATTATTATTATTATTATTATTATTATTATTATTATTATTATTGACGAAGATTGTGGTGATGAAGATGCTGATGACACTGACTATGAGATGAGTGGTGAGGCTTCTAGCATTGAAGAAAAAGATGGGGATCGTCTCGGTAATGCTCACGCTGCATTTGTTTCTTGTGTGAGAAACCTCAACAGAAATGTTAGAGTAGCGAGTGCACGTGGGCGTGGTCGCATTCCAAGAGAGCGTGTGCATAAATATTAATCTTTGTCAGGTAAAATTTACTTGGTCCAGATTAAGTAGCACTCATAAATTACTTGGACAGAAAAGTGTTAACAAGCGTGTGCTGGTTTGTGATTTTGGACCTTACGGCTGTAAGCCGCTGTAAGCCGTAAGGTCCCAAATCACAGACCAGCACACACAATCACACAGCTGCACAATGCGTGGTTGGTTACCTTTGAGCGTGCAGCTTGTCGCTCTACAGCTCTGCGAGCGTGCGCACTCTGTGATGCCCGAGCGGCGTTCCGCGTGGGTCTATTTATACGGGCGCCGGCATCACAACTTTCCTACATTGCTTGACCGGGACTGTGAAGTACTCTGCTGCTGAGACTGCTGCTGTTGCTAGCGCTTGTCATAGAGTCAGTGTCACTAAGGCCTTACAGACGCCGCCTGCTAACTGCAACAACTACAACAACTAGAGGACCAATCTGATTTCAACTTGACGTCAGGTAGGCGACTCATACATTTTCTCAACTGACTTGTTTTCTCCAGTTTCTCTTTTGAGTTCAATGTGTTGTAAAATATGTGGGCTTTTGTCTCTGATGTTATCACTCGCGACTTTAAACCAGTGTGTGGTTTTGTCAAGCGATATGGTGACATCAATCTAGACCCTCTCAATATACCTTTAACATTCTGACTGCTACTGACGGTACCGCTCGGCGGAAAAGAGGCGAAGTTACGCGAAGTATCATCATCAGCAATCACATCCTACTGAAGTAATACATTTGACTTGAACTGGACTGTGTGCCTGTGGTGACTTTTAAAACAAGCGAAGCGTCCGCGCTCGTACGTGTTTCCGACAAATTACACGTACGCAGTAAAACGGGAATAGTAGTCAATCTCTTCACGCGACATGAAATCCTAGACCAGTCCGATCCCACCGTAGTTCGATCGAGTTGGCAGATTGGGCCCGCATTCTTTTTGTTTGTAATAAATATCACATTCATGCTTCAGAACTGTGTAACTAACAAAAGTGCATCGGGTCTACAGCGCGAGCCAACTCAAGCCACCATCGGCCCGATGGTGACTTTAAAAAAGAGAGATCTACTCTATGGCAAGCTTTGATGGCTAAATACAACGGGTTTCAATATTGTCTTGCCTCAGCTAAGACTCATGTTACCGTTCTTTTCACAATCCATCGCAGTACGCTAAGACCCACGACGGCCGCAGTGGGCCCGCGCACGACTGTGCGCGGGCCCACTGCGGCCGTCGTGGGCCCGAAGTCGTTTAGCTCCTGGGGATGTGAGTAGGTACGCGTTCGAGAGGTTTTCCACTGCCTGTTGAGGGTAACGGAAGGGACTCTCCTGCGTACAAAGTTGAAGAAGAGCAGAAAAGCCTATCATTTTACTACATTTCAACTTCGAAACTGAAGATAGCCCTTTTGGCCAGCATTATTGTAAGACATGTATAAGAACACCTACAAAGGAGATATTGCGATCGGGTGACCCTTTACAGCCCGGGACGCTTTAACCTTATCTAGGTCTGCTACACACATTGTTCTCTGTTTGGTAAAGCAAATACCACCCGGCCAGAGATACACATTTGTTATTAAATACATTTCTAAATCGACAGGTAATATCATGTTCCTTAATAACTTAATGACTTGTTTCTTGCGCAGTTAGCTACACCATGTCTTTTCCGCTACAAGTGTGCCGTGATTTTTTTTTTTTTTCAACTTAAGGCCTGATGCCACAAACATAGTCCAGCGCATTTGGTATTTTATCTTTCCAGACGTTGCTAAGTTATGTACACAGAATAGCAAGACTCTGTAGTATTCGGAATGTTAACTCATTCGAGACGTGCCTCCTCCGGATACGCGGCTTTCGCCGCGTATCCGGAGGCGGCAGGTCTCAAATGAGTTAAAAGGAAACGTTTTGATATAACTGAAACAGTTCTCTTGTCTGACATGCGAAAGTCGTCGTAGCTATTCACAACAGTCACGCGTCTTGGATCTCAACCCGGTTTGTTAATATCTTTGGAAGTGGCTTTAAGCGCACTCATAATATTTTTGATATATAATGTTAAAATTTCTTTAAAAAAATCAGATCAATTGCAATCGAAGTGAATTTAGAAGAAAACTTAACTGAAACATAAACTTACACTTTCTTTTTAACCCTTTGCGTGTCGGTAGCGGTTTTTGTCGCGATGATTCCTGTAGAACTCACCGCGACTAAAATCGCTACTGACCCGCAAAGGGTTGAGAGAACGCGTACGCGACGCAGATTTACACTTTTTTTTTAAAAAGCAAAATCATTGAGTAAAAAAGAGAATGGATGTCTCAGTCTGATGCGCCCACCATTGATAAGTCACAGTTGTGTGCCGGTCTGGCTGGTTAGACGCAAAGTAAAAAAAATTAAAAAAAAATAAAAAATCACAGACCAGCACACATTTCCAACGGTCTGAACCTGACCTCAGCTGCACGCAAATGTAAATCCTGCGAGAGCCACTAAGCAAAGATTATAACCTTGCTTAGTAGCTGGCGCAGGATTTAAACTAGATAGTGCAACTCGCTCCTGCTTCATTGTGGCCTCCCTATTTTGCGAGTCAGTGTATTCTTGCAGGCGTAGACATCCGGCTATTTTCCCGGGAAACATTGAGACAAGGTTATTTCCCCTGCGTAAGTGCATCAAATCACGATCAAACCATGCTCAGATTTAGCCCTGTGCTGTGGGGGCTGGTACGCACTGAGGCAATATAACACGGGTACGATGAATACTTCACAGACTGTCCATTACAAAGCAAAGATTAAAGAATAAGATTACTTTGAAGTCAAGCTAGCAAAGCACAAAAGAGAGAGAGAGAGAGAGAGAGGAGAGAGAGAGAGAGAGAGAGAGAGAGAGAGAGAGAGAGAGAGAGAGAGAGAGAGAGAGAGAGAGAGAGAGAGAGAGAGAGAGAGAGAGAGAGACACACACACACCAAAAATCAGTATGCTGTGTAGGCAGAAGGATGCTGTTTCAATACATCATGGGCTCAACATGGAGATTGTAATTATCATTGATCATTTTGTAATAACCGTCTATCCCATAAATACACTGACGAACAAAAGAAATGCGACATTTTTGGTCGCATTTCTTTTGTTCGTCAGTACGTGTTGATAGAATGTGATTGATTTTCACTGGATGTTGCGGCATTTTGTTAATGAGATTTACTCAGATGGGTTAACCCATTCAGCCCTGACGCACCAGAGCAGGAGATGGGTCGACCATGATAATTCAAGGGTAGTGCCTATCAGCGCCAAGATAATCTGGCACTACCCTTGACTTATCATGGTCGATCCATCTCCTGCAACAGGTGCATAGTTGTTAGATGACGCCTCCAAAATTTGGGAAATACGTGCGTCGGGCTGAATGAGTTAATTTGGGTTTGGATTTTCTTATGTTTCACAAGATTGAAATTTTTTTTTAACTGGCTAGAAGCATTTAATTAGTTTAGGCCCATTCATTTCAATTAACAAAATATTTATTTTTGACAGAATATTTTTTATTATTTCTCTTACCGCAAATATATATATATATATATATATATATATATATATATATATATATATATATATATATATATATATATATGTATGTATGTATGTATGTATGTATGTATGTATGTATGTATGTATATATATATATATATATATATATATATATATATATATATATATATATATAGCAAAGAATAAAAATAGAAGTGTCCTGTGAGTGCATAAAGCATGCTAGGGTATATTAAAAAAAAAGTGATTTAAACAAAAACAGTTGTTCTGTGTCGCTTCCACACGACAACTTGCGACATAGTACACATACTAAGCGAAGCCACTCAGCGAAGGACAGGCAACACATCCCAAGGGAAAACTCTCAGCGATGGACGAACAAACAGAGTTTTCCCTTGGGACGTGCACTGTTTTTTTTCAGGGATTGTCTCAACATTGCTTTTTGATCCAACATGCACAGACACACGTCATGGTGGTGATTATGATATCGACCCATTAAGCAAAGGTCCACGGGCGCCATTGGCCCAAGGGCCTTTTGTCTTGCTGTCGATTCACAACGTCCACTCGTTACTCGACAAATTTTAGAATCTTATTCACATACTTTTAATAGTCTTGAGATATTCATTCAGAGAAACGTTTGAATTAGTCCAGAAAAATGGTGAGATTGTCCAGTTCAGATATCAGACAATTACGATGTGTTTCCGTCCCACAATACACCAGAAACATCTTTCTGTCTATAAATAACAATCTCTGGTGTCATATTCTTGTATTCGTACTTCCATTTGAGAGCATCCCATTGCAACATAAATATTGTGATAAGATTTTTTTGGTAGCTGTGCATTGAAAAGTGTGTGAATGGAATAACATTTATTTTTCTCCAAGACACGCGATTGCGCGTCAGTGTGTAAAGTACATTTCCGATAATCGTGTAGTGCTTTGATTCGAGTCTAGTCTGTTTTTGAGCATGAGTGCCCAGAGAATGGTGTTTGCACACGCGAAGGAAAAAATGCATACGGTAAATGCACATTGCTCTCCTAATTGGCCTCTTCCGTTTCCGATAGCAGACCACTAACCACTGCTTCTATTTGCAAGATGGATAGATTTTCATAAGCCCCTGCTTCATCTAGCTATCTTGTTTTACCATTTTCATCTACATCCGGAGGAAACAACTGCTCGGCGAAACTCTGTCTCCGAAACTCTCTTCTCGTGGGCAGAAGAGAGCGTCGGGTTGGGAAATGGATCTAGCCAAAGTGTGCGTACAAATATATTTTCTTGAAAATCTGGTGCGCTTGTTAAGTTTGTTTTCAGACAGTGCAAACGACGTCCCGAGGAACGCGCGTCTCTCTCTCTCTCTCTCTCTCTCTCTCTCTCTCTCTCTCTCTCTCTCTCTCTCTCTCGCCAACGACACAACTCAGGATTAAATTGTCTTCGCACACAAGGACTTTTGTTCTAGACAACTTTTAACGCGTCGAGCCGAGAGGTCGAAAACCCCAATTTGCGAGTTGTCTGTCTGTCTGAAGACCACCCGCCAGTTCAGGCACAGGGCAGGGAAATCCACGAGTTCTGTGCCCCTGGATTTCCCTGCCCTGAGGTTCAGGAGACATATCGACCCTGAACTAGAGTTGACTTTTGTCTTCTGAAGGCTCTTGTCAGTTCAGGCACAGGGTGATAATTTCAAGAGTTTTGTGCCCTTGCGCAGCCCGGAGAGTCATGCCTGTTGAAGCTCGGAACCACAGAACTTCTGGATTTCCTTGTCATGTGATTTAGGAAAAATATCGATCGACCGTGACTTTTTATCTTAAGACTATACACACCCGTGCTGGAGATAGACCACTCTTGATAGCTCAAGGGTGGTGACAGAGCAGTGGTGGGGATTTATCGTATATTGGTAGATAGGAGTGGTACCTAAACAGCTTGGCGTCATTCAGATATCAAACAATTCAACAAGGATATGGACTGACCATAATAAGTTAGTCCGTTCAGTGCAGAAAAACATATGACACCACCCAGCAGTTGCGGGGGCTCGTGAGGATCTATGCCTCTTGCTGACACCACTTTGAATCATTGTGCCTTGGACGTCTATTTGTTTTTGGTCTTGTATTAACGAAGATTGTAGAAACACAATTATGCGTCAGTAAGGCCAGAAATCTTGGCATCACAAGGCGCTAAGCAGTTCTGGATTCACTCTTGGGACTGTCCTGGTCCATCAGTCTCCTGTACTCTTATCTATGCTTCAGAGGACAACTCTGTTAAAACAAAAGACAGTAAGTCCATATTTGAGGAGAGCGAGATTTTAATACGACGAAAATCTCACTTTTCACAAAAACAAACTTACTGTTGTTTTCTTGTGTGTTCACTGCAGAACTTAAATTTGAGCTCTAAGTCACCAGGGCGCGTCCAGCGTGAAAACCTTTAAAGTGATGTGTAATTATCATTAACCGCGTTCAGTGCCGAGAAAATGTGAACACCACCCAACTGCAGGAGGTACAGATCCTCAAGCGTCCCCCCCCCCCCCCCGCAGTTGCGGGGGCTTCTGATGATCTATGCCTTTTACTGACACCTCTTTGAATCCCTGTTTCTTAGACATACCGTTTTTGTGTGTCTTTAATTAACATTTTAAGCCTCGAATCCCTACTTAATTACTTACTTACGCCTGTCACCCCTCCCCGGTTATAGGCCGTCGACGAGAGACCTCCAGCGACTCCTGTCCTGTGCTTCTCCTTCGATTTTACTCCAGGTTTGTAATCTTCCTAAATTATTGGCACTGGCAGTCTCCCCTTTCTTTTCATTTATTACTACAATATCGACTGCAACCCCTTCCCCCCTTTTAGTAGGTTCTCTCTTAGGGTGCATGGAAATTTGGCTCTAGGTGGAGGCATGGAATGTATGCCCCTGCAGACACCACAGTAAAATGTGGTTGTCATTGCAGGTAGGCAAAAGTTCCTGCCTTCCTCCAGTATTGCCGATGGTGTGCTGAAGAGGTCGCCAAGACCGAAACAGCTGTCCACACGGCTCAATATCTGGACCTCCCTTGGGGGACCTAGATTTAAATTTCCGTGCACCAAGGGGCTGGAACAGTGGGATATGTGATACGCCCCCCTTCGGGGGGGGGGAGGGGGGGGGCTTCCATATGTGTTGCTGCCAGTCACTTTCTTAGCGCACCCGCTCTTTCCTATCTTTTTGTTGTTGTGTGCTTTGACCACGTAGATCTATGATCACTGGTCAATCTTGCACATTTCTCTCCCCCGACAGTGCCTTTACCTACTTTACTTTGTAATCTTCCTAAATTATTGACACTGGCAGTCTCCCCTTTTCTTTTCATTTGTTGCCAGAAATGTTTTTATGCTTTCAAAGTTGAAGTACATTGATGCCTGCAAGTTATTTTGCGATGCACATGTCAACTCCCACATCGATTATCCGTCCACGATATGGGATGGCAGCGGTGACATACACTTGATGAGGTTTAACTCCCTGCATCGGAGAGCAGCGAAACATATCCTGCCTGATTCAGCCCTGACAACTGATGAAAAACTTCAAAAACTGAAAATGCTACCTCTTAAGCATACATCACCTTTTTAAACAAGGGTGTGGTTATGTATAAAATCTGGAATGAGATTCACCGAGAATATCTTTGTAAGCTCTTTACCAAGGCAAGTACAGGTTATTCTACTTCAAGACAAAACTTTATTACACCGCGCCCGAGGATAGATCTAATTAAAACCAGTGTATCTTTCTCAGGCGCATCTTTCTGGAACAAACTGCCTACATGTATAACACGCTAACTCCCTCTCCTCTTTCAAGGAATGCCTCCTCAAGTACTTGTTGTCCGCTGATACATAATCTACCACACAAATCCGCATGGAACATGTGCTTATCGTAATTAGTGCATACTGCCGTATGGTTTATCCATATTAATAATAATCGCCTAATTACATAATTCATATTTCTATTATAATCTAAACAATTTTTGCTGTCTTAAGTGAATTCACTATGATTCAAATGATTTGATTAGTATATAGGTTATAATTAGCGCGTGTCTGTGTGTGCGTGCGCGCGCGCGCGCGCGTGTCTGTGTGTTTGCACGCGTTGCGTGTATTTAAAAAAAAATGTATGACCGAATGAATTAATGAATTTTATTTAATGTCTCTTCATGTTTAATGTCTCCTAATCTTTCCTTTGTGTAATTTGGTACTATTAGTATTACAATTATTACCCTGTGTTTGTAGAGTAGCAACGCAAGTATGAAAAATGGCACATGTGCTAATTACTTCATCCGTTGAGAAATAAAGTTTCATTTCATTTCATTTCCCTTGAATTATCATGGTCACGCCGTCTCCTGCAATAGTCGTTAGGAAACACCTCCAAAATGTTATAAATGGGACCTTGGGACTAAAAGTGTTAATGAACACAGACTTGCACTGGACGGTTTTAACGTTCAATGCATAGGGGAAGAAATCGACAGTTTGTGTCATTAGTTCTCTCCCCTTACCAGCTCCAAGCGCCTTCTGCGTTTGGAGCCCTTGACAGTTAGGGAACGTAATCGGCTTCCGAATCCTGTGATCGCAGTTGATCCTCTGGCTTAGTGCCAGATGTTAACGAGTAAACAGCAAGATACATGGATTGATTCCCCACGAGCGCAATAGGCAAATTAATCATGGGTTGCAAATGGCCACTCGTCATGAATCTTTAATATCAAGCCCGCTATTGCGTCGTCTTTCCTTTCTTGTCTCGAGCTTTCATAATATCAATTGATCATAAGCCTGATACGGTATCTTCATTGCGTTGTCATTCAGACTGAGTCATAGGCACATGCTCAGGAAATTCCCAGTGTAAGGATGTAAATGGGTACGATTTATAAAAGCAAGAGGAATACATTTTCATGCGTCCCTGCATCTGCAGTGATGAGAATAGATGTCTCTTGCAGACAGAAGGAGTCGGTTTGGGGGCAGATTATCAGATTGTGTTTGCGTAGACAGACAATCAAACCTTAGACTGAAAAGCGAATGCACTAGATTTGAGAATTGTTCAAGGAAATGAACGGTATTGAATTTGGGTCTGCATCGAGTTCTTGTCGCAACAGAGTATACGAATTACGAAAATCATCAGAATACCATAATTATAGCCTTTGAGTCTTGCTCAAACTGCTGACATTTCGTGTAAACAGTGGAGGATAGCACTAATACCCAATGTGTAAATATTTAGTCAATTGGGCCGGTGGTTTCCGTTTAGGGTACAACTAGCGTTACTTCTTACCACAGCATGTATTGCATGCGTCTTATTACAAACTCGCGTTGTAGTGGACTTGCGCATCTCTCTTTGTCTCTGTCTCTCTCGCTCTCTCTCTCTCGTGCCGCCGCGAGCACCCACACACGCAATAAATATTTTAAACGGAAGTAGAGAAGGGAGCGTTTGAACTTCCGATGATCTTATACTTTCAATTAAGTATCGTAAAATTAGGTTCCGCCAGATGTGTCTCTTCCTGTTTGTGAAGAAAATGGGAGCATTTGTTATGTTTATAACAAAGAAATAGCTTTAGCACACACACGCACGCACACATACACGCACACAAAACACAAACTGCTCGTCTTTACTTATCTACGCATTATCAGTCAAGTCACACAGTGACCAATGGACACTAAAACACGTTATTGTTCATGTCCATTCTGAAATATGCAGCACAAATGAACGGCAATTGGTCACTAAAATCACTAATGCATTGTATATTAACCCTTTCACTACTGAAAAAAACCCCAACAAATACTGCCAACCTCAAGAGGCACAGAACCGCATGAGCCCCCGCAAGTGCGGGGGCTCATGAGGTTTTTTGCCTCTTGCTGATCCACTTTACAGTCTATGTTCCTACAAATCATGGAGCAAGTGTGTCAAAGACGTACTCTTCCCGCTGGCAGTTAATGAGTTATTGTGATAATGTTCCCCGCGGTCTTGGCATTTTTTTCTCTCCATAACTAAATAAAACGTACATCTGTTATCTGACGCACTACAGCAGGAGATGGGTCGACCATGATCATTCAAGGGTAGTGCCAGATTAGCTTGGCGCCAAGCTAATCTGGCACTGCCCTTGAATGATCATGGTCAATCCATCTCCTGCAATTGGTGCATAGTCATTAAAAAAAACGCCTCCATGAATGATTTAATCCTGTTGCATTACACATAAAAAAGCAGATAGAGTACACCTTTCGCTCAGAGCTGGACAAACAGTTACATTTTCTGACCTATTTTTATTCCGCAAGAAAGGGGTCAGGGGATCTAACTGTTTGTCCGTCGCTGAGTGACTTCCCTTAGTATATTTACTGTTAATCACCTCGGCATTAGTGTTATTTTCCCTTGAGACTGTGCTTTGTGAGTTTTATCTAACAATATATATATAAAGATTTTTTTTCTGTGATACATACTAATTATTATTCAAACAATTTGAAACTGCCAAGCATTTTGGGCTTTAGTAAAAAGGGCTTTGTAACGTTTGCAGATTGGCCACAGGTCGAGAAAACTAATATGAGTTAGGTCCCTTTGCAGGGCGTCTTGATATGATATAGAACTGGTTCAACATCTGTCGGACCGGTTGTCCAACTTGACTAGCGGGTAAGCGGTAGTGTTAGCGAACGCCACATATATATATATATATATATATATATATATATATATATATATATATATATATGTGGCGTTCGCTAACACTACCGCTTACCCGCTAGTATATATATATAATCATCACATGCATATTGAAATGCATAGCGTTGAATTGACACTCTTCTGCCCCGGGAGAAGTGCTGGATATAGTATTAAGTGCAGATAACTCCTCATGATATTGGTTTTTAGAGAACAAAAAAAAACCGCTATGCGCAAGGCTTGGTGAGGCCTATGTAGGCACGTTTACATCACAACGCATATCAACTGCAAAGCTCGAAACAAGTCAGTGCATATAGTGGGTTATCGAACACAATACCATATAATACATACAATACTTCGATATTACACTAGTTATTTCCCTCGATTCGCTGCCGAAAGGCAGCGAATCGAGGGAGACAATTAGTGTAATCTGACATTAGTTTTGACCTCCTTGTGCATGCAGCCAGTGGTTGTTTCAGTAACGTTGTCTGCAAGCACAGGGGGTTTAATTCCTTCTCCCCCTCCCCTTGTTCACGTATATTCCTCACCGGTTTGCTCGTCAAACAATAGCATAATTAAGGCGAGTCGGGCATGATTGAGCGTCGACCGCATCCCGTCCACATCGACCCGCCCTGGGGCCGCAACTCGGATCTACTGGAGATAATGCGTAAGGGAGATAACTCCCATTCTGTTCTGCTTCTCTCGGCCCCCTTCCGGTGCGGATCGGTCTAACAAGTCCGCGGATCAGGTGGCCGTGAAAACGTCCATCACGCCGACAGTAAAAGGAAAAGCTTCCGGCTACAAGCGGCATAGAGTTACACGCGCCTCTGGCGCACGCGGAAAAGGTCCATCAGGATTACACTGACAGATAAAACGTGTCACCTCCGGCTACGACGATATAGAGTTTCGCGTGATGCTGGAACGGCTTTGTAAGATTCAGGACGAGTTGTACGCCTTTCTCTGTACCTGTGCATTTTAAGTCTTGTGACAGTCGGGACGTGAAGAGATTTGCAAAAAGCCTGTGCTTTTTACTCTAGTGACAAGCGTCACATACTCAGCATCGAAGTGATTAGTGTGCCATTAGCGAACTTGAGCAGAAAGGTTCATGATGAAATGCATGCTTCTTGCTGGATCTGCACATTAGACTTCAGTGGCCATGTGACCAACCCATCAGACTCATCTCATGAACATTGGTTCAAATTCAGTTCATTTTCAATTTCAATTCGTGTCAAATTCGAGTTCGATTTCAAATGAAATTCAAGTCAGATTCAAATTTAATCAATTTCAAATCTCAGACTCAGTTTCACTTGTTAAATCATCTGTGACAACTCAAGGGTTAGGTATGATTAGCTTGGAGCCTATAGGAGATTTCGTGGGCGATCTGTCTCCATCAGTTGGCAATGGAGCTAAACTTGACAGAGGAAATCAAGAATTGCCGCCAGACTTCCTCTTGCTTAACTTTACTGACAAAGATCAGCCTACGGTAACTCTGAGTAATCTAAACGGAGGAGAGTGTGAAGTCTGCCAGGGGAGTTGTAGTTTACGACCAAACTTGTTCAAAACTGCGATTCGTACATCAGATAGCTTGACACGTGGCAGGTGTAAACTACAGGAAGAGATCAAAATATATGTGGGTGGACGGGTATAAAAAACACTTGTTTTTGTATAAACACGCGAAAGTGAGCCTCCGAGCTGTAAGTGTGTTTCCGTGAGAAGCTATCCACCAGTGTTCATTACGACTAAATGTAAGAATGTTTACTGCATGCACAAAACAGGTCTCTTCTTTGCATGTGAAAACAAAGTGCGGAACCAAAATGCAAAAAATGCAAGAGGCATAGATCCTCATGGGCCCCCGCATTTGCGGGGGCCCATGTGGATCTATGCCTCTTGTTGACCCCACTGTGAATCCGTGTTCCTCGGACGGCTCCTTGGCGTGAAATTAATAAAGATTGCAGAAACGAAGTTTGCGTCAAAAATAGAAACTTTTTTTTTTCGACAGTCGTGTCACACGACAAGGCACTCCTTGTGGAAGAAGACTTTTGACATTAGTGCCTGCTGTGTGATTTTTTTTTTACATACAATAATTATACATAAACGAAAGTCACCAGTCTTTGTTTAACCCCTTGACAGCTACTGTCGATACCGCTCGGCGGAAAAGACGCGTAAAAACACGAACGGTATCGTCGGTATAAGTCAAGGGTTAATGCGTAACTCCCATTAACCCTCATATAAGTTTGACTAAAATAGTTCAAGGGAAGTGCCAGAATAAGCTTGGTGCCTGTAGGCGCCAAGCTATTCTGGAACCACCCTTAAACTAAAGCCATTGTTCTATATCCTTATCTGTAAGTACTATAATGTAGCTTGCATATGGCAGTGCACAAATTTGAAGGTTTTAGCCTCAGTATGATATGTGTTAATAGAGAAAGTGTTTTTTCTTTCTTGCATTTCCTGATCTGGAACATTTATTGTGACAAGACGAGATTTAGAAGAACTCTTCATAAGTGGGACTTCCGTACAGATCACATAGACCTTAACGTCACATTTAAATTTCTTGTACAACTACTCTGTGTTGGGGTATACACTGGAAGTAGGCAAGTTCGGCTCTGAAAAGGTCCTAGTGCGTCCATTAGTGAAAAACGAATTTGTCACTCTTTTACAACGAAAATAGCGCTTTTGGACAACACATAGACTTGCTGTCTTTTGCCTCTCACACGGCAGAATTAACACAAAAATAGCGTGGATGAACGCTATACGACACTTTCGCAGCATTGTTGCGGGGCCCCTTGAATGAGTGAACAATGCCCAGCAAAGAGTATACATCTTCATTTGCGCCAGCAGTCTACAGACATACATCGCAAAGTGAACGCCAGAAAAGCACAGAAAACCGCAATGACCGATAGATCTTCTTGGGGCCCCGGCATTGAAATGGCAATGTCCAGCAAGAGGCATAGATCCTGATGAACCCCCGGCGATCCGCTGGGGGCTCATGAGGATCTATACCTCTTGCAGACTAACCACAGCGTTCGCTGCAATGCATCAAGAACCTTTTCCATTGTTGGGAGAATTGAATTAGGAGAAAGACAGTGCCCTGCTGACGAGATTCACCATCTGACCGGCTTGTCCCCATTTGTGGCACTTAGCTTTGTCCGGCCTGTCCATTTTCTCTCCAGTGTCCTCGGCGAACCTCTCCCGTCTACGACAGGGCGTGGATTCTCATGAGCACCTTCGGCCTGCAGCCTGCACTGGGCTGGAATCATGTACATCCCTAGATTTAAGGGCATCACTCTAGAGTTAACTGGACGGCCGGGCTGCCGCCGTGAAGGTCTTCCACGGATCTGCCGGGAACTGGAGAGGATCAGGTTTAACCCTTTGGCTGTCGGTATTGGTTTTTGTCGCGATGATTCCGGCCGGAATCATCGCGACAACAACCGATACCGACCGCCAAAGAGTTAACAGTGGATTGCTGCTGACGATGCCGCTCGGCAGGAAAGAACGACGCGTCTCAGTTTTTCGCCTTGCGGTATCTTCAGTAGCGGTCAAGGGGTTAAACCATGTCTGACGTTGGTACCCCCACGGGCGTGTGTGGGCCAAGGCCCGACGCCCTAGTGCTGATTACTGGATTCCTGCCTTCCGTCTGACAGTGGACAAAGCAGAGGCGTTTTGCATCTTGGAGTAAACGTCAATGAAATAACGAAGGAGGCTCATCGTATTTTGTAGACGTGCTAGTTTCGTAGGCTGTAGAAGCGTAATAAAAATCACTCCGCTATGTGACTTGGGTTTACCGCTGAAGAATGAGGTGGGGGCGTGGGCGGATGGGCGGGTGGTGTGTGTGTGGGTATGTGTGTGTGTGTATGGGGGTGAGGGGTGGTGTTGGGGAGATTGGAAGTTACACTTTCCCCCTCCCCACCGACCCATCTCAAGCTAATATGTTTTTTGGGTTGATGTGGGGTAGGGTGTGGCGTGTGCGTGGGGGTGGGGTGGGGAGAAGGGTGGGCGAGCTGTGATTGAAAACTCAACCTCAGGCTGGTCCTGACCACCCCCTCCCCCCCCCCCCCCCCCCCCCACTTTTCTTGTCTTTTGATTTTTCGGCCAGTGGTGGAAAGATCCCCGCCTTTGCTCCCAGACTCCCCTGACACACTCACCTCCCCCCCACCAACCCCCCCCCCCCACCCGCACCCCCTCTAGCCCTCCCCCCCCCACTCCTCCCACCTCCAACTTGTGCTTCTCCTCTTCTGCCTATTCGATCCGGGCGTGGGGTTACGTGCCTTGAGATACGTATTATACTGATATGTTTTGCACACTGGTTGTCTCCCCTGATTCGGGGGAGACAACCAGTGTGATTACTGTACTGAAGTAGTATCGGCCCTCTTCGACACAGCATTCCTTATAATAATAATAATAATAATAATAATACATAGTTCTTGTATAGCGCTGTTCTCCAGGAAAACACTGGACTCACTGCGCATGCACAACAGCTGCCTATTTATACAGGAGTGTGGACAGAGAAGTGCGGGGGCCAACATAGATTGCTTGAACCTTCAGTTGTTTTGCCTTCTTAATCGTGTTGGGAATGGAAATGAAGCGAGACAAACAGGGAAAAGAAAGACATAGGCTGCATAGCTTACCATAATTACCCCCCTCGGAGCACAGCCGCGGCGAACAACAAGAAAATGCCTGATGCGCAGACTCTCACCCAACACCCACATGCAAGAGACATAGATCCTCATGAGCCCCCGCGTTCGCGGGGGCTCATGAGGATCTATGCCTCTTGTTGGTCTTGTTCGTATTTGTGTGAACCAGGAGGACTGCAGGGTTAAGGAGTGTTTCCATAAAGCGGCGCGACAGCAACGCGAAAGTGTTGATGACAGCGACGCCAATCGTGAAATAAGGACATTTTCTTTGGTGCGATTTAACTGCGATTCCGGTGCGATTCTGCTGTGAAGGGAGCATGGTTTTCAGTACTCGACAACAGATCGCAACAATTCTAAACAATTTAAAATAGGGGTGCTATGTCGATTGTCGCACCGCTATATTGAAACATACAAAGTGATTTTTCGCCTGCTGCTGAGGTACTTTTTTGCCGTTTCGCGAAGCTATATGGAAACATGCCTTTAACCGTAGAATTCGGTTCCAAATACATCATTCCTAGTGTCGCCTGGCAAGGAAAGGGTAAAGCCGTACTGAAGCAGTGGGCGTCTTGTGTTCTATTAATTATCCAGTCCTGAAGGAGACGAAGAGGAGAAAACGATTGGTTAGCCAGTGAATTCAATTGCTTACATTACGCAATAATCTACTTTTGGCTTACCACTTATACGAAAACAAATTTCTCTTTTCAATAACAATTGCATTACACGTGAAATGTTTATTAAAATTAATGTTGTCTGTGTGGATGCTACATGTACGTTCTCTTTACGACCCACAGATTTTGCCCCGCCCCACCCCCTCCCGGCCCCATTTTCTTCTACGCTCTCCGCTTCCCTCCTACCCTTCCTCCTTAATTTCATGCAAATCTGCACGCAAAGTTCAATCTGACGAAGTGGTGCGGGGTGGCCGAATTATCAGAGCATAGCTTTAAAACAGCACATGCCGGTCCCCCGTGTAAGAGTCCCGGCTCCTAGCTGCCTAATACTCCCAACGCGAGATGCGCGCAGACCTCCTCCACTCCAAACCTCGGATAGAGACGTGATGCTAAATGCGCAAGATGAAAAAAACAAAAACAAACAAACATGAGAGACATCTCCTTGCAAGGAGCGCAGATTGTCATGGGCCCCTGCGGCTGCGGATAGGGTTATTTGCAGATGGAAGAGACATGTGTAAGGGTTCTCCAGAGACTGGGTGTTTCGTAACTTGTACAGTGAAGGCCGCAGCGAGGGCGATAACAACGTTCGATCCCATCCCCACCCATTGTTGTGCGAGTGCAGACGGCGACGACACTTTCACCGCTAGCGTCGAACACTTGCAGTAGACGCTGTTCCGTGTGTGCTGGTCTGTGATTTTGGACCTTACATCCAAAATCACAGACCAGCACATACCTCTTTTATTTCCAGACATAGACACGTCACATCTAGAATGAGTCACATAGAGCAGCAACAATTTCATTCATCATCAGCGATGCTGAATTTAGATATGTTGAGCGCTTTCATGTCTAGCGCTAGTTTTTGCGTGAAACTGATCGACCGTAAATCGGCGCAAGGGTAGTGTCTCGTCAGCGTAGCGACTCGTTGGCAGTTCGTGTTTAGCGAATTAATGCATGGCATCTGGGCCTGTTGGATCTTGTATATCGCAGAGAGGACACGGAGCAGGGTTGGTTGGATAGATGGATGAATGGATAGATGGATGGATGGATGGATGGGACGGACAGACGGACAGACGGACGGATGGATGGATAAAATGGCTGCATTGCGTTTCAGGAGATACATTGACCATGGTAGTTCAAGGGTGGTGCCAGAATAGCTTGGCGCGTACGCGCCAACCTCTTTTGGCACCACCCTTGAACTATCATGGTCTATCCGTATCATGTTGTAGTGTGTCTGGGCTGAATAGGTTTAAGAACAACGACAACGACAACAGGAACAGCAACAACAACCACCATAACAAACAGAACAATAACGACAGCAACAACAAACAAACAAACAGAATAATCTAAAATCATGCTTTGCCAAATGAAGTGAAATGCACTCAGGACCAGGCCAGTTTTATTTTGAACTGCGTCGGCGTATTCTTGGTTTTTTCCCCTATTCTGCTGCCAGTGTAGTTTGCGCCTATTATTCTCACGAGCGACAGATAAGGTGACAGACAACTGGAGCCCATCCCGGTCAGCGACAAAAAAGGCATAGACCCACATACAAGATGCATAGATTCTCATGAGCCCCTGCGAATGCAGAGGCTCATGCGAATCTATGCCTCTTGCTGCTGGGACAAACATTTCGGTCTAAGAACTGGGTGAAAGTTAGTTTGTGCGGTGTCTGAATTTTTCAGTACTGCAGAGGCTCGTAAAAATTTTTGCCACTTTGCGCTGAGGTGCCGGGACGCGTTCGTCCAGGAACTATGACTTTCAGTCAGTTTTGTCGATGAATTCTCAAGGGTGACGGAACGGTGGTAAAAATTTCGCGGCCAGGCAGCGCAGACGATGATCTCTGATGATTGTGCAAGCGTTGCAAGTCTGTGAATCGACCAGCCACCGAAAGTGGTTATGGTGTGAGCAAGGCGAAGGTTAAAAGGACCTGCTCCCAGCAATAAAGTGTTAATAAATAATAGTTCAAAATATAAACAAATGTAATATTGTAATTTTTATCCCGTTCAGTGCCGAGGGAATTCGGACACCACCCAACTGCAAGAGGTATAGATCCTCATGAGCCCCCGCAGTTGCGGGGGCTCATGAGGATCTATACCTCTTGCTTGCACCACTTTGAATCCACGTTCCTAGGTTCTTTTGTCTTGACATTAACTAAAATTGCTCGTGTGAGGATCTAAGTCTCTTTCTGGCTCCACTTTGAATTCCGGTTCCATGGACAATCAAGATTCCTTTGTCTAGAAATTAACTAAGATTGCAGGAAGGCTGTCTGCGGGTAAAACCTTACAAATGTTCTTAATATGTCTTATATCAACGCTTGACAAAAGGGCTTACATAGAAATGTTCTTAGTATGTCTTATATCAACGCTGGACAAAAGGGCTTACATACAAATGTTCTTAGTATATCTTACATCAACGCTGGACAAAAGGGCTTACATACAAATGTTCTTAGTATGTCTTACATCAACGCTGGACAAAAGGGCTTACATACAAATGTTCTTAGTATGTCTTACATCAACGCTGGACAAAAGGGCTTCCATACAAATGTTCTTAGTATGTCTTATATCAACGCTGGACAAAAGGGCTTACATACAAATGTTTTTAGTATGTCTTATATCAACGCTGGACAAAAGGGCTTACATACAAATGTTCTTAGTATGTCTTACATCAACGCTGGACAAAAGGGCTTACATACAAATGTTCTTAGTATGTCTTACATCAACGCTGGACAAAAGGGCTTACATACAAATGTTCTTAGTATGTCTTACATCAACGCTGGACAAAAGGGCTTACATACAAATGTTCTTAGTATGTCTTACATCAACGCTGGACAAAAGGGCTTCCATACAAATGTTCTTAGTATGTCTTATATCAACGCTGGACAAAAGGGCTTACATACAAATGTTCTTAGTATGTCTTACATCAACGCTGGGCAAAAGGGCTTACATACAAATGTTCTTAGTATGTCTTACATCAACGCTGGACAAAAGGGCTTCCATACAAATGTTCTTAGTATGTCTTATATCAACGCTGGACAAAAGGGCTTACATACAAATGTTCTTAGTATGTCTTATATCAACGCTGGACAAAAGGGCTTACATACAAATGTTCTTAGTATGTCTTACATCAACGCTGGACAAAAGGGCTTACATACAAATGTTCTTAGTATGTCTTACATCAACGCTGGACAAAAGGGCTTACATACAAATGTTCTTAGTATGTCTTACATCAACGCTGGACAAAAGGGCTTCCATACAAATGTTCTTAGTATGTCTTATATCAACGCTGGACAAAAGGGCTTACATACAAATGTTCTTAGTATGTCTTATATCAACGCTGGACAAAAGGGCTTACATACAAATGTTCTTAGTATGTCTTACATCAACGCTGGGCAAAAGGGCTTACATACAAATGTTCTTAGTATGTCTTACATCAACGCTGGACAAAAGGGCTTCCATACAAATGTTCTTAGTATGTCTTATATCAACGCTGGACAAAAGGGCTTACATACAAATGTTCTTAGTATGTCTTATATCAACGCTGGACAAAAGGGCTTACATACAAATGTTCTTAGTATGTCTTACATCAACGCTGGACAAAAGGGCTTACATACAAATGTTCTTAGTATGTCTTACATCAACGCTGGACAAAAGGGCTTACATACAAATGTTCTTAGTATGTCTTACATCAACGCTGGACAAAAGGGCTTACATACAAATGTTCTTAGTATGTCTTACATCAACGCTGGACAAAAGGGCTTACATACAAATGTCCTTAGTATGTCTTATATCAACGCTGGACAAAAGGGCTTACATACAAATGTTTTTAGTATGTCTTATATCAACGCTGGACAAAAGGGCTTACATACAAATGTTCTTAGTATGTCTTACATCAACGCTGGACAAAAGGGCTTACATACAAATGTTCTTAGTATGTCTTACATCAACGCTGGACAAAAGGGCTTACATACAAATGTTCTTAGTATGTCTTACATCAACGCTGGACAAAAGGGCTTACATACAAATGTTCTTAGTATGTCTTACATGAACGCTGGACAAAAACAAAAGGGCTTACATACAAATGTTCTTAGTATGTGTTATATCAACGCTGGACAAAAGGGCTGACTTAATTACTTGTAAATGATAAATTTTGAATGTCGTAAAATGAAAGACATTTCTGGTTTTCTTCTCCGCTGTACGCAGGAGAGTTCCCCCGTTGGGGACAAGGCACAGTAGAAAACATCTTTCACGTTGCCTGCGCAAATAGACAGCAGGGTAGAAAATTTTACGTTTAGGCAAGACAACATTCAATAACCCATTGTATCGGCAAATATTGGCGAAGAAAATTCAGCCATGTTGCAGACCGCTTTAATTTTTAGATGGTGCGTGAGTTCCCTGAACGGATTTTCTGACGTGTGTGTACTAGTCTGCGGGGTTTGACCCTTCGTTTAAGCCTTCAGATCCACAATTGTACATCATGGCGAAATTAACTCCTTCACTGCCAGATTGTTTATACTGTCTTTTTAAACTGTTTTCTAAATTCTTTGTTGATTCAAAGGCAAAGAGTCTCAGCCATCCCAGGAACATGGATGCAAAGTGGTGTCAGCAAGATATATAGATCCTCATGAGCCCCCGCGATTGTGGGGCCCATGAACTCCTATGTCTCTTGCGGTTTGATTGTAGTTCACATTATCTCGGTAGTCAATAGGGTTTAAATGGGGGTTTTCAACTGTGCCAATCAACTACAGCCGGTTGCGCGGCACAAGGCCCTTTCGCTGACTGTTGCAGACGACTCCATAAGGCACACAACGGGGGGGGGGGGGGGGGAGGGGGGGGGGGGAGGGGGGGGGGGATGTAGTTGAAACCACCATAGTCTTCTGTAAAGTAATTTCCTTAAAGCCTGTTTGCGCACAGACCATGACAAGGTCATGTTTGGCAGGCCGACTCAGCGAAAATTTGTACACTGGCCACAGGGTACACAGATCTGTTCGCGGGATAGACGGCCGGATCGATTTTTGGATCTGGAGCCAAAGTCTTGAGGGTCCAGTTTATGGACCAGTCCCGCGCGGGACATCATCTGTCCATCTGCAAGCGTCACAGATCCTCGTGATCCTCTTCAGTCGCGGGGGCTCATCAGTGATGATTTATTTCTTTTGCTGGCAAAGACGGATCAAACTTCATTACACATCAGCTCCACAGGGAATATATATATATATATATATATATATATCAACCATCAGTTATTACATTCGAGACGCCCCGCATCAATATTTACGGAAGTGTTGTATAGCGTTGCCTCCGGCAACGCTATACGACACTTCCGCAGCGTTTGATGCGGGGCACCTTGAATGAGTTAATATTCGGGGGTCAGCAAACGCTGTCTATTCTTCTGAAGTGGACGTAACTCCCTCATTATCATGAAAGATTTATGCGCATTTGGGCGAATCTGCTGGAGTTTCATTTCCTTTTTTTAGACTTAAGGATGTCATAATTATATAGCTAGACCTTCATTCCAAACTACGCGGCGATCAGGCATTAACCAGGAACTTCAACTTCTAGAGATACAATCTTTATGAACAGACGGGACCACAAGTGCTCTTGATTGTCCATACATCCTTAACAAATGTAGCCCCAACACACTACAGCAGGAGATGGATCGACGATGATAATTCAAGGGTATGCCAGATTAGCTTAGCGCCGTCAGGCGCTAAGCTAATCTGGCACGACCCTTGAATTATCATGGTCGGTACGTCTCCTAGTACTGTTAGATGACACCTCCAAAATTTTGGGGTTTGGTTAAATATTGACCTCATTTTAGTTAAGACGGTCGAAGCCAGTTTTTACGTCGTTTGGAGGTTAAAGCCATCTGCTTCAATGCAGGTTTTGTTTGCTATTACTCACCGCAATGTTATATTGCCTCAGATAATACTTGGAATTGTTTACCCCTTTTTTTCACAACCCATGCGAGTCGGTGCAACTACCAGAGGTTTTACACTGCCTTTTGAGCGTACAGGAAGTAACTCTCCTCCTTACAAAGGAGAAGAAGAGCAAAACAATTTTTCACATCACGACGTTCAGACTTCATAATTTAACCCATTCAACCCCGACGCACTACAGCAGAAGATAGATCGACCATGATAATTCAAGGGCAGTGCCAGATTAGTTTGGCGCCTGTCGGCGCCAAGCTAATCTCATAATAATAATACTAATAATAATGAGCATTAATATCGCGCTGAATCCCCAGGAGCAGTGGGCTCTAAGCAATGTATGTATGCAGAATCTCACTACCTTTAACAAAGTTTAATCTACGCACACACATTCAACTGAAAAACACACACAACAAAACCATTCACACTCACAAGTTAAACGATTTGATGATGCTGATGCACCACCACGATGGTGCTACACGGTCAACAAAGGGAAGACCTAAGATCAAGGCCACCACGCTGGTGCTAAACGGTCAGCGAAAGGAGGGCCTAAGATCAAAGCCACCATGATGGTGCTACAAAGTCAACAGAATTAAGACACAAGATCAGCACCACCGCGATGGCGCTACATGGTCAGCAAATGGATGACTTGTGGCAATACTCTTGAATTATCATGGTCGATCCATCTTCTGCAACTGATGTATAGTCGTTAGATGACGCCTCTAAAATTTGGGAAATACGCCGTCGAGTTGAATGAGTTCAGTTATCCCTTTTGTATAGAGTTATTGCATTATTACCTTTTTGGTCTGGATAGCATTATTGTAAATCATGCTAAGAATATTTATAAGGGAGACATCGCAAACTATTAACCAGTTAGTGCTTGGAGCAGGTCGCTTTAAGTATGTTCTGTCCAAAATCATGTTTGTTACCCAGACTGAAACCGAGACCAGAGCGTGTCTAGCCCTTATCATTCGGAATACACCAGTGTGTGAAATAAGTTTACTAAAATAGTTCAAGTGGAGTGCCAGAATAGCTTGGCGCCTCTAGGCGCCAAGCTATTCTGGCACCACCCTTGAACTAAAGCCATTGGTCTATATCCGTATCTGTAAGTACCATAATGTAGCTTGCATATGGCAGTGTACAAATTTGAAGCTTTTAGCGTCAGTATGATATGGGCTAGAAAATCCGTAGAGACAAAAGTCTGCAACCTCACAAGACCTGGAGGTCATCCCTGAGAGTCAAACTCCCTGCCCCTACCCACTTCCTCGCCGAGAACTGATCTAGTTGACCTAGGGATGAAGTCAAACATCTTCTACATTACTTTGCTTCTGTCACAAAGTTTCGATTTTTTTTGGTCTCAAAGAAGTCAGTTTTGATTAGTTATTTCAAGATGACATTTCAGAGCTTGGAAAATTCATTTCACGCGTCGCCCAATCTCTCTAGAATCTCTTACGAATCTATATGAATACAGAAAAAATAATAAAAAGTTATAATGAGATGGATACGCATTGATTTTGTTCTGTAGACTACACCGTCTGACCGATTGATTGCTTGATCTACTGGTGTGGCTGATTGACCATTGCAGAGGTTCCAGACTTATTTTATATAAGTTCACCCCCCCCCCCACCCACCCATCCTTCAGCCGAAATCGGGCACAGTGGGCTCCCTCACAACAGTGCGCGGGCCCACTGCGGCCGACTTCGAACCCGATGGCCTTTGCGCATTGCCCCCATTCCTTCAGAATTACACAGAGTAACTGAAAACTTCGAGTTGATGTATATGCAATTTATACAAACTTCAGAATATGAAATACTTTTTCCACCTAATGAGTGCCAATTTATCGATCACCAACTTTCAATTCTATAGGTAATTGCGCTGTGCAGCAATTGACGCGTGTGCAAATCGAAAACAAAATTATATTTATTATGAATTAACCTCTTCACAGCCAAGAACGTTATCCAGCTGCAAGAGACACAGATCCTCATGAGCCCCCGCGACTGCGGGGACTCATGAGGATCTATGCCTCTTGCTGAGACCAATTTGTGTCCACGCCCCTTGGGCGGACGTGGCTTTTAGTCCGTGGCGGACGTGGCTATTAAAATCTCCAAGTGCAAGATAGGGGTAATTAACGTCATCCAGGCTACGTCATCCCGGCTATGTCATTCGGCGTAAGTTGACCGTAGTGAGCCGAAACACCTTCTTGTCACTCTTCACAAAATACGTAGCAGATTATTTCGGAGTCGGAGAAATTTGTGACTAGAAATTGATCGAGGACTGAGACGCGTTGACCAAATGACAGAATTAAGTGCGGGATTCATGATTTTTTTAGAACGTATAAAAAGCCAGGTAGTCTGCATATAGCACAAGCTGTCAATTTGTCGACATACGGCTCAACCGATTAAAAAAAAAAAAAGAAAAAAATTGTGCTGGTCTGTGGTTTTGAATCGTAACTCTTGACTGCCGAGAAATAATGAATACGAACTAAGCACAAGAGGCATAGATCCTCATGAGCCCCCGCAGTCGCGGGGGCTCATGAGGATCTATGCCTCTTGCTGGCACCACTTTGAATTCATGTTACTGGGATGGTTTGTTCTCCTTGGCGTTGAATTAACGAAGATTGTAGAAACGTAGGCGGTGAAGGGGTTATGGTAAAAAAAAAGCACATAGCAGCCAGGGTCAGGTCAGTTCCTTCCTAACGAGGGTAAGGTTTGGGGGTGGGGGGAGATTTCTTCAGCTACGACAGAAACCAGCTAAACAAATCGAAAAGAGGGGAAAAGGGAGATGGGGATGGGGGCGGAGGGTGGGGGTGGGGGTGGGGGGGGCGGGGGCGGTGGGGGGTGGGGTGGAGGGGTGGGGGGTGGGGGCAGGATGTTGGAGGGGAAATGGGGTAGAGCATCCGTGTCAGAACCTTTCCGTCACTGTGTCCTGGAGAAAGGCTTAATCTATGAAATCCTTTAAATCTGCGCGCGTCAGAAAAGGTTCTAAATTCAGTCGGACCTTCATGAAGGATTGCCTACTAAGATCTACTTACAAGTCGCAGGAGATGCGTCGATCTTTTAACACATTCGCTGTCAGTGTTCGCGAATTTCGCGTCACTGAGAAGCGACTGCACACTAACCGACATAAGCCCGAAAAACACAGTTAATGTAATTGGGACAAAATTAAAGATATAGAGCACAGGACTAACAAGAGACATAACTCCTCATGAGCCCCCGCTCACAGCGGGGGCTCATGAGGGTGTGTGTCTCTTGCAGCTGGGTAGCGCGCGCCTTGCCCCGGCGGTGAAGGGGTTACGTTCAATGGGAGCGCGTGATTAGCTTAGCTCACGTCCAGGCCCCAAACTACGCTAGCACCACCTTTGAACTCATTCATCCCGACGGCCGTATTTCCCAAATTTCGGATGCGTCGTCTAATGATTATGCGCCAGTTGCAGAAGATGGATCGACCATGATAATTCGAGGGTAGTGCCAGATTAGCTTGGCGCCGACAGGCGCCAAGCTAATCTGGCACTACCCTTGAATTATCATGGTCGATCCATCTCCTGCTGTAGTGCGTCAGGGCTAAATGGGTTAAGGTTTTTACGTGTGTCATTTCATTTACTAGCAGTACCAGAAGTTATGTATTAAACTTGTTATATAAGTAACTTTTCCCAGTTTAACGTAACTGTTTACTGTTTATACTTTATTAGTTATTTTGTAATTTTTCACTTCATTATTTATTTGATATATTATTTTTGAACTTTCCTTTTAAAAACTTTTTATCCCTTTCGGAACTAACAAAAAGTCATTGATTAAGTTAGATAGGATTTGCCCGTCAGTCTTGACTAGAAATAACCAATCCTCCCCCGGGGTAGGATTAGCGGATAATCCAATCTTCTTTTTTGCTTGAATTAAGTCTCACAATCTGAGAACATTGAATTACGTTGAACGTGATTTGCCTTATAAAAAAAAATCTTCATGTTTAGAATAATTCTCTTTTTTTCTAAAGTAATTTTATTATTGAATGGAATTGGATTCACTTCTGGTTGAAATCATATTTTGTTCACGTCTTTTGTTTTTAACTTTCTTCAACCGTGATGTATAGCAACAGAGGAGGAGTCGACTACGACTACGATAGTTGAAGGGTGGTGCCGGAATAGCATGGCGCAAGGCGCCAGGCGCCAGGCTATTCCGGCACCACCCTTAAACTATCATGAGCACTCATGCTGTTCAAGCGTCATGCTGTTCTGGAAATGTTCTTGAACCATCGTGGTAGTTGTGTTTTTATAGTCTTTGGAAAACAATTTCGAAAATTGGAAATTCAGCGGTCAAATTTACTCACACTATGCTTATGTGGCTATTTCTGTTTCTGGTTCTCTCCCTCCCTCTGCCCTCTGTGTGTGTGTGTGTGTGTGTGTGGTGTGTGCCCCCCCCCCACCCCCCACCCCCCACTTTGGCGATCAAAAATCTCAGTAACTTCAGTAGCTGAACTGGCCCTTCGTCTGTCTTGTACTGTGTTTGTCTTAAATGGCGTAAATCCGTGCCTGTTACGTGAGTGTGCGTGTTGGGTTTCAGTTCGCGGCGCTTTGAGTCGATTCGCCCAAAAATTGAGAAAAAAAACGCCTATATAATAACGGTATTATTATTATTATTATTATTATTGTCTTCATCCTTAGAAAATAAAGTTTCAATCCCCCTATTCCTTCCCTGCCTGGTACCCTGGTGGCAAAGACGGAAGAACGACAAACTTATCTTTTCCCGAGTTGTCGCGGGTTCGACGTCTGGTTAAGTCAAACTGATTAACCCCTTAACTGCCGGGGAGAGTCCAACCCATCTCCAAAAGACATAAACCCTCAAAAGCCCCCGCTATCGCGGGGGCTTTTGAGGGTTTATGTCTTTTGGAGATGGGTTCGACTCTCCCCGGCAGTTAAGGGGTTAAGTTTCTGTTTCTGGTTCTCTCCCTCCCTCTGCCCTCTGTGTGTGTGTGTTAAGTTAAGGGGCTATCGCGGGGGCTTTTGAGGGTTTATGTCTTTTGGAGATGGGTTCGACTCTCCCCGGCAGTTAAGGGGTTAAGTTTCTGTTTCTGGTTCTCTCCCTCCCTCTGCCCTCTGTGTGTGTGTGTTAAGTTAAGGGGCTATCGCGGGGGCTTTTGAGGGTTTATCTCTCTTGTTAGTCCTATTGTTCTTTACGCTTCTATAATATTAGGATCCCAGCGTCATTGCGTTATTAACTCATTCAGCCCGACGGCCGTATTTCTCAAATTTTGGAGGTGTCATCTAATGACTATGCACCAGTTGCAGGAGATGGATCGACCATGATAATTCAAGGGCGGTGCCGTAAATAACTTGGCGCCGACAGGCGCCACGTTATTCTGGCACTACCGTTGAATTATCATGGTCGACCCATCTCAATCTGTAGTGCGTCAGGGCTGAATGGGTTAACGCGAATGTGGGTCAGTGTTCAGTAGTTTCAGACGCACATTTGGAAATTACTGGCAGGAAAAGGGTTAATCATCACATTGCCCATAGGACAACAAACAACACCCAATTGCAAATGACATCCTCGTAAGTCACTGCAAAGATATTACACAGAAAACACCAACGAAGAAAGAAACACGCTTAGAAAAGACAATTACAACACAAATGTGTTGCAAGTGTCTTTTCTAAGCGTGTTCCTTTCTTTGCTGAGATTTTCTTTGCATTTTAAACGCTTGGCAGTCACTTTTGGGGCCTGAAAATATATTATTAAGTACCATTACGCATAAATGTGGAGACGCATTTCAGCACCAGTTGTTTTTGTTATGCCTTGTCGACACACCTATTGAACTTTAAACAGCAGTTTGGACACGCAGCAAAAGCACACGCGTAATCGCACTTATTTATTCAGCACTGCCGTTAGCGTGTTAGTCTATTTTTAGCTGTTTCTTGCAGTGATAGAGTTGCATTTGTAATACGGAGTGGAGTCATTGTCAGGTCATTTTGATCTAAAGACGACGTGTCCTGAACTGGACAGCCCTGTGTCTAAATGAACCACAGCCAGACCTCTATGAAGTGTTCCGTAACCATCTGTTACAGAAGTGTATCTTTGAGCAGTTACGGCGGTAGTGGGCCTTTAACATTACTATTTCTACATTTTGTTCTTTATCTTTTTTCTGCGTCTGTCTGTCTGTCTGTTTACCTGTCTCTTTATCTGTCTTTTTGTAATATGTCTTTCAATATTACACTGTTCGTTTTTTTTCTTCTGAATTATTGAAAAGAACTGAACTGCATTTGTCATGGCTTTTGCTTTTTTCATCACATATCTTCAAAATCCGTCCGCCATGCAAGTTATTCGAGAGTATCGCAGAGTGTCTTTTTCTAATGGCATATGAATAATGTACGCGTTTGCGTTGCAGGTGTATATTCTAGAGAAAGTCCCATGGGGAAAAGTGTATGATGGAGTTGCTATTTCGCCAAACTTTTGTGATATGCACTCTCTATTTCCCTTGTGTCGCGCCCTTTTCCAAACTAAACAGTCGCTCGCTTAAACCCTTTTCTGCCACTGTAAGTTCACTGTACGTACATTTTTAGTTCTGATATCTTGGTTCGTTCAACACCGTCCAAGAAACATAGACACAAATTGGTCTCAGCAAGAGGCATAGATACCCATGAGCCCCCGCAATTGCGGGGGCTCATGAGGATCTATGCCTCTTGGTCTTTGGTCTCATTTGCATTTTTGTTCACGCGAAAGTCGGTCAGTGTGTGGTCGTTTCAGACGCGTATCACCTTCAGCGAAGGGGTTAATTTGTCCTTTTGAGCAGTAATGTTGCAATACATACTAAAAAAGATATTTAAAAAGCAGACTTTGGGTGAGCTATTAGCACACGAACTAAAAAACTTTTACATTGCGGATCGTGTGTGTAACCCCTTCTCATCTGACAGCTTGGATACATACCTTTTGCTTTAACTAAGACTTTTGTACCCTTCTTTTCACAATCCATAACCCTTTGGCTGTCGGTAGCGGTTTTCAAATAGGAATCATCGCGACAAAAACCGCTGGCGACACCCAAAGTGTTAAAATGTAATAACTTGTGAATTGATAACTTTGGTATGAAACAGGTCGCGGTGAGTAGCGGTTTCCTGCAGGGATCGTCGCTATTAAAACCGCTTCCGACAGCAAAAGGGGTTAAAAAGTAATAGCTTGTGCGTTGATACCATCATGTCTACGAACATGTCACTGTTTCTGCAATGCACCTCTATAAGCCGCTAAACGACGTCGTGCTGAAGAAAACAACCCGTTGACTTTAGCATTTTGAACGTATCGTGAACCGTCATAGGCGAGAACGTTTTAGTGTCACTGTCAGACACGGCCAGGCCTACCTGAAAAATTCACAGCAGCATTGAAAGGTCAAAGACGTTAGACGACACCGCGGGTACTCATCCAGCAAAAGGTCTTCGGGCCGGCAGTCGGCCGCTGTTGGCACGCGCACAATGTGCGCGTGCCAACAGCGGCCGACTGCCGGCCCGAAGACCTTTTGCGTGAGAATAAACTGGAGCCGGCAGCCAGAATATCACCGGCAGTTTTTGTCTGCCGCATTAACCTGCTGTCAGGAGACCTCATAATACTTCGTTTCACTCGTATTAAACGACAGGAAGTCTACCCGTGGGTGGCTCTAAATGTTAAAAGAGCAAATGTTAGACCTCTTTGTGTCTTGGTGCGGTACAGAAAAGATAGACAAAGAAAAAAGAAAAAAAAAAAAAAGAAGAAGAAGATCGCGTTTTTGAAAACGTTGTTTGTTCAACGTCAAAGATGGCGCAATTCAAATACCTCATTTCAGCTGTTTAAAGGCCCACTACCGCCGTAACTGTTCAAAGACACACCTCTGTAACAGGTGGTTACGAAAAACTACACAGAGGCCTAGTTATGGTTCTCTTAGACACAGGACAATCCAGTTCAGCACACGTCGTCTTTATATCCAGTAAACTGAGAATGACTCCACTCCGTTCTAGAAATACAACACTATCGACACGCTAATTCAGAATAAATAGGTGCGATTACGCGTGTGCTGTTCCTGCATGCCCCAACTGCTGTTAAAGTTCATTAGGTGTGTCGACAAGGCATAATAAACACAAACTGTGCTGAAATGTGTCTTCAAATTTACGTGTAAGGTTTTCAATCTGTCATGGATTTGGTGACCTAATTGAATCTGTAAGGTGTTTCATCAGGAAAGTCGTGCATACACGTGTGAACATTGTTTTCGTTGTAATATCATCTTCTGGTGAATATGTCATTAAAGTAGTACGCTAACAGTGCGTTTTATACGTGTCATTTCGTTTGGTGAAGTGAGGATATCATTAAAAAACCAATCCTTACAAAATTAACCCCTTAGCTACCAACAAGCAACAGCTACCAGCCAACTCTGCGTTTCAAACCATCTCAGTTGCAACGCTTAAATCCCTCAGCCCCACTGCCGCGTGTCCCAAATTTGGGAGGCCTCATCTTACGACTATACCGTGATAATTCAAGGGTAGTGCCAGATTAGCTTGGCGCCGACAGGCGTCAAGCTAATCTGGCACTACCCTTGAATTATCATGGTCGACCCATCTGCTGTAGGGCGTCGGGGCTGAATGGCTTAATAACTTCATCTGTAATACAGCAGCAAAAAAAAAAGGAACAAAAAAAAAAAACCCCACAAAAAACAAACAAACAAAAACAAACAAACAAACAAGCAAGGAAGACACGTAGTAGCACGCGACATGAAAGCGGTGGCGACAGCGACTTAGCGGGGAACATAAAAATAAGGAATGAGTGTTTCCATTATGCGCCACGCGGCAGCAGCACGATTACGGTGCGATAGGCGACAGGGGAGACACAATCTTGTATCTCTCCATGGAACGACTCAGCTTCGATTCCGCTGTGAAAGGAGCGTGGCTTTCAGTATGCCACAACAAATCGCAACGATTCTTAAGAACTTAAATAGGGGCGAGATGCAGCACCGCCATATGGGGACACACGAAGCGATTTTCCGCCTGCTGCTCAACTACTTTTTTTTTCTTTTTCTTTTTTTTTTTGCAGTGTCGCCCACCTTGCCGCTTTCACGTAGCTATATGGAAACGCCTTTAACTCATTCTACCCCAGACACACCACAGCAAGATAAGGTTCGACCATGATAGTTCAAGGGTGATGCCAGAATAGCTTGGCGCCTATGGGCGCCAAGCTATTCTGGCATCACCCTTGAACTATCATGGTCGATCTGTTTCCTGCACTTCAATGCAGTCTTCAGAGGACAAAGGCAACATTTAAGGATTTCGGTGTTGGGGTACAATGAGTTAAGACGTATTCGCAATTTTCAGGCAAAAAAAGGTGTTCTGTGCACACGAATCTGTCGGAGCTGTTTTTGATATAAGTGCATCCCGGGAATGCAGCTGCGCAATGAGGCTATACGCTGGTAATTGTGCTCGCTCTGCGACGGATGGAATGATAGATTAACCCTTCACTGCCGGGGACAAAAAAAAAAAAACTTTCCAGTGAGAGATACAAACTGAACACCACCACTTAACGGTGGCGGTCCGTGGCGCAGTGGTTAAGGCGCCTGCCACCAATGCCAAGGGTGCGAGGTTCGATTACGGGTTCCGGCGTCGGATTTTTCTGCTCTAGTAAGTGTCACCGTTAATTCGGGCGGACCGTCGGGGGTTCTTTCTCCGGGTACTCCGGCTCTTCCTCCCCCTCCACTTTGGTATCAGCTTCAGCCCACTTAATCAAATTTCAAATACAAACGATTTTGAATTTCCAAAAACTTCAGTAGCTCGCTTGAGCTTGCCCTTAGCACCACGTGAATGTTCTGTGTTTATGTACAGTGTGTGAGTGAATGCGCGTGATTCACGTGAGCGTGCTTGTTGGGTTCAGTTCGCGGCGGCGCTTTGAGCCGATTTTCAATTGGGATAAAGCGCCTATTTAATGCGCTTATTATTATTATTATTATTATTATTATTATTATTATTATTATTATTATTATTATTATTATTATTATTAACGGCACGAGGTATATATCCCGGGGCTTTAGAGGATGAAACCACTTTGTATCCGCGTCCCTCGGAACGGCTGAGGATCTTTGAAATCGGATTCGCAATAAATCGCAATAATTCATCATCATCATCATCATCAGTCCCTTGCCCGAACTGGGCGTTGGGGGGACTGAAAGGCAGCAGCAACAGACAGTGCTCTCCACTGAGTTCTATTTTGGGCGGTGGCAAGCAAGTCTGGCATCTCGAGTTCGGTCCATTCTTTTATGTTTGCGACCCAACTCTTTCTCTGACGACCTCGCCGACGACTTCCTTCGAGAGTGCCTTGGAGGATAGTCTTGGACAAGGTGTTGTGTCGGGTCACGTGGCCAAACCAAGCAAGCTTGCGCCGTTTCACGGTTGCCAGAAGGGGTTCATGTGGGCCCACCAGGGAAGTGACGATGCTCCGTACATATTCGTTGGTCTTGTGCTCGCGGTACGAGATGCGGAGCAACTTCCTCAGGCACTTGTTCTCAAAGGCCTGGATTTTCTTTTCTGAGTCTGCAAGCAGTGTCCAAGTCTCACAGCCGTAGAGTAGAATAGACACTACGAGGGACTTGTAAAGCCTGTACTTGATGGTGAAGCTGATGGAGTTACTTCGCCATATCCTGTCCAGCCTGGCCATTGCGGATGTTGCTGTACCTATCCTGATACGGATCTCTGCTATGCACCTACCGTCTTTGGACAGGGTGGCTCCCAAGTACTTGAAGCTATTGACCTCTTCTAGCTTCTGGCCGTTCATGTGAATGTTGCTGCTGCTGTCGCTTGTGGTGTTGATCATCACTTTGCTTTTATCCGTACTGATCTCCATGCCATAAGACCCTGCGCTACTTGAAAGTTTGTCTGTCAGGTTTTGGAGCTCACTATTGCTGCCTGCCATGAGGTCAATGTCGTCTGCGAATCGAAGATTGCACAGGGATCTGCCACCAATAGAGATTGAAGTATGGTGGTCGTGGAGGGTTTCCTGCATGATCTTCTCCAGGAATATGTTGAAAAGGACAGGAGAGAGCAGGCATCCTTGACGGACACCGATCGTCGTCCTGAAGAACTCGCCTGACTGATTGTTAAGTAGATTGGATTGAAGACCAGTGTTGTAGCGTGGAAGAGGGCATGGCAAACGGCAACAGCAAGAAGGCTTATGAAACGCTAAGGACCCTCACCAAGACTCAACAGCGAACAGCCACAGTCATCGAAGACAGCAGCGGCCAACTCCTTACGGAAAACACTGCTGTACTAAACAGATGGACTGAGTACTGCCGAGACTTGTATAACTACAAGGCTGAGCCAGACACCAGCATCCTCCAAAACAACCAGGCTGGGGCCAGGAAGGCTGAAGACCTGCCAGTGTTAGCTGAAGAGGTGGAAGCAGCCGTACGTGGCCTGAAGGGAGGAAAGTCTCCAGGTGTAGACAACATACCTGCTGAACTGTTGAAACATGGAGGAGAAGTAACAACGAAGGTCCTCACTACACTCTGTCAAAAGATCTGGGAGCAAAAGAAATGGCCAGTAGAATGGACACAGTCTCTAGTGATCCCGCTCCCCAAGAAAGGAAACCTGAAACAGTGCCAGAACTACAGAACTATCAGTCTGATAAGTCACCCTAGCAAAGTAATGCTTAGAATCATTCTCAACCGCCTCAAAACTTTCGCCGAGGAACTGCTGGCAGAAGAACAGGCTGGCTTCAGAGTTAGAAGAAGCACTGTAGAGCAGATTTTCAACTGCCGCGTCCTGATCGAGAAACATCTGCAGCATCAGCGCGAACTCTACCACAACTTCATTGATTTCAGGAAAGCATTTGATCGCGTCTGGCACGACGGACTCTGGCAAGTCATGAGATCGTTCAACATAGAGGAGGGACTGATCCAAATGATAGAAGCGCTTTACAAGAACGCCTGCAGCGCGGTTCTACTTAACGCAATAATTGCAAGGACACAATCTGTGTGCACTGTCAGTGGGCATGGATACAGCGTCTGAAACCATCTCCGATTGAAAGCCACATAGCTAGTGCACATGAGGAGTGCAGATATAAATTGAGCCAGCAAGAGGCGTAGTTCCCCATGAGCCCTCGCGCATGTGGGGGGCACATGATGATCTATGTCTTTTGCAGCTGGCTCATGATCAATGACAACGTCCAAGTAACCAGACGGACACCCAGCTAGCTTTCAGAGAAGCGCTACGCTCCGGTAAAATCGGAGAGACTATGACACTGAGAGAGAGAGAGAGAGAGAGAGAGAGAGAGAGAGAGAGAGAGAGAGAGAGAGAGAGAGAGAGAGAGAGAGAGAGAGAGAGAGAGAGAGAGAGAGAGAGAGAGAGAGAGAGAGAGAGAGAGAGAGAGAGAGAGAGAGAGGAGAGAGAGAGAGAGAGAGAGAGAGAGAGAGAGAGAGAGAGAGAGAGAGAGAGAGAGAGAGGGAGAGAGAGAGGAGGGAGAGAGGAGAGGAGAGAGAGAGAGAGAGAGGAGAGAGAGAGGGAGAGAGAGAGAGAGGAGAGGAGGGAGGAGAGAGGAGAGAGAGAGAGAGAGAGGAGAGAGAGAGGAGAGAGAGAGGAGGGAGAGAGAGAGAGGGAGAGAGGGAGAGGAGAGAGAGAGAGAGGGAGGAGAGGAGAGGAGAGAGAGAGGGAGAGAGGAGAGAGAGAGGAGAGGAGAGAGGGAGGAGAGGAGAGGAGAGGAGGGAGGAGAGAGGAGAGAGAGAGGGAGAGAGAGAGGAGAGAGGAGAGAGAGAGAGAGAGAGAGAGAGAGAGAATACTTTATTTCTCAAGGATGGAAACAATAGGCGCACAGGCCTCTTTTCGTGTTTGTCCTTGCTAACTATAACATTAAAAGCAACGAGAGAGAGAGAGAGAGAGAGAGAGAGAGAGAGAGAGAGAGAGAGAGAGAGAGAGAGAGAGAGAGAGAGAGAGAGAGAGAGAGAGAGAGAATCAATGAATCAATGAATCAATGAATCTTTATTTTACAACGGTGAAGATATTAACACAGTGACTATGTCATTTTTCGCACCTGCCGTTGCTACAACTACGACTAAGTACAAAATATACATAAAAAAAGAGACATCAAAGCACAGTAATACAAAATATATAGTCCACTAAACACAAACACGCGCATACGCCGCGCACAAAAGCACTCACGCGTCCACACACACACACACACACACACACACACACACACACACACACACACATACACACACACACACACACACACACACACACACACACACACACACACACACACATACACATGATTGTTAGAATATACACGTACATTCGTGTGTCTACGAATAACTAGATATTATTATTTGAGTAATGTCAGATACCTATAAAGACTTGCCTTCAAACGAGATAATGTCGGAGTGGCTTTAACGTGATGTGGGAGTGAGTTCCACAGTGTGGAACCCGCAAATGACAAAGTAAATTAAAAAATATCTATTCGGGGTTTTGGAACAATATAAAGACCCCTCATGTTCCCATAGCAGGAATCTGATTTTTTAAACAACTCTGTTAGATATTCTGGAGCGCTATGGTTCCACACTTTAAACATCAGTACCTCTTTGTTATATTTAAAATGATGTTGAAGGGGCAGGAATCCAGCTTTACTGAGTTTTTCCTCGGTCGTCAAGTGCGGGTCGGGAAGAATTAATTTTGCAATTCTCCTATGTAAAGAATTTAGTCTTTTTAAGTGGACATCACTGCAACAATCCCACACCGTCGATGCGTAGTTTATATGTGACATGATGTGTGCACTACTGAACAATTTTCTGGTTTCACTATCTGTGTAATACTTTAATTTCGATAACATAAAGACATTTCTAGAGACCGTTTTACAGACATTGTCAATGTGCACCTGCCACCTCAGCTGATTATCAATTGTGACCCCAAATAGACGATGTTCGGCTACCTGTTCTATGATGTCGTCGCCGGGTGATAGATTAAGCTTTAAAGGTTTTAACTGGTGCTTTTGGCGTGTTACAATAATCATAGATTTTGTTTTAGTAGGATGCAGAATCATTGAGTTGACTTTACACCATGCTGATAAATCGTCGAGACTTTTTTGAAGGCCGTTTTCAACTTCACGTATGTCTTTGTTAGCTGTGTGGATTGAGGTATCATCGGCGAACATATCACACTGTGTTGCTTCGTAGGTGAGACTTAGAGGTAGGTCATTGATGTAAATATAAAATGAAAGAGAACCTAAGATTGACCCCTGCTGAACCCCGAGTTTAACATCTTTAGTAGAAGAGTAGGCTCCATTAGCAATTACTTTCTGTTTTCTGTTTTCGAAGTATGACATAAAAAAGGAAACAGCCATGTCGTTTCGAAGATAATGCTTAAGTTTGTAAATCAATATTGTATGGTTCACTAAGTCGAAAGCCTTTTTAAAGTCAAGATAAATTAGAGAGAGAGAGAGAGAGAGAGAGAGAGAGAGAGAGAGAGAGAGAATAGGGGGGGGGGGTAGGTGGTCGCGTGTGGTGAGAGCCAGTAATAACCTCCAATTTCACTTTTAGTGGGTTTCGTCAGCGGCGATTTGTCAATTGATCGAGTCCCCAACGGTCAGAAAATGACGTTACACCATTTGCTTACAGCGGCCAGTACGTCACCTTTGGGAACCGGTAATCGCATTTCGGGACGCATTAGGTACAATAATTGTGTACCGATCAACCCATGAACTAAATTACATCATCAGAGTGGTGGGGCCGGACAGCTCAATATCATCAGCAGGTTTGCTCACAATTTAGAAATATAATTATTTTCTTTCGAATATTACATATAAATCGCGGAATATGTATTGAACGTGGTACTGTTAACTCATTCAGCCCGACGCACGTATTTCCCAAATTTTGGAGACGTCATCTAACGACTATGCACCTGTTGCAGCAGATGGATCGACCATGATAATTCAAGGGTAGTGCCAGTTTAGCTTGGCGCCGACAGGCGCGAGGCTAACCTGGCACTACCCTTGAATTATTACGGTCGACTCATCTCCTGCTGTAGTGCGTCAGGGCTGAATGGGTTAAGAATGTCACTTGTGATGTGAAAGCTTAGCATTAGTGCCTTAATCAGCTTGTAAAATTTTCGAGACACTGATCCTTGAGGTTCTGTTTGCCAATGACTGTGCGCTGATGGCGCACACGGAGTATGACCTCCAGACCATCGTCAACAGGTTCACGGAAGCCTCTCGACTGTTTGACCTCACCATCAGTCTCAACAAGACCGAGGTCCTGCACCAACCAGCCCCAAGCACCCCCACCCAAAGTGTATATTGAAGGCACCGAGCTGAAAACTGTCGACCAGTTCAGATACTGGGGAGCATCATCTCTTCTGACGGTACTATCGACAAGGAAATCGCAGCTCGCATCAGCAAAGCCAGCCAAGCCCTGGGTTGTCTGCGTACTCGTGTGTTGAACAACAACAACGTCACGCTCTCCACCAAGATCAAAATCTACAAGGCAGTAGTCCTCCCCAGTCTCCTCTACGGCTGTGAGTCATAGACGCTGTACAGAAAGCACCTCAAACAGCTTCAACGTTTCCACTTGAGATCCCTGCGCTCACTCATGGGCATCAAATAGCAAGGCAAGGTGTAAAACCTGGAAGTCCTGGACAATGCTGGCTTAGTGAGTGTTGAAGCCTTGATCTTAAAGACACAACTTCGCTGGACAGGTCATGTCATACGCATGGATGATTCTTGCATGCCACGCCAACTCCTGTATGGTGCACTCTCAAAAGGCCACAGGAAGCAGAGACGGCCAAAGAAACGCTTCAAAGACTGCATAAAAGACGGCCTCAAGTACTGCGTGTTCCCGGTAAAGGAACTTGAAGCACAAGCGCAAGACAGATCTGGCTGGCGAGCCGCAACCAGGAAAGCCTGCACGCTCTTTGAACACAATCGTCGCGAAAAGATCACCAGTGCCAGAGCTCGCAGAAAGACAGCGTCGACTCTGCGCACAGCTACGTTCCAGTGCCCCCATTGCCCTCGCAGGTGTGGCTCCAGGATTGGCTTGGCCAGCCACACCCGCACCCACAAATAGAAGTCATGCACAATGACGACATCATCGGCTTTCGATGGTCTACCCATTATTATATTATTATTATAAATTTTTCATATTAACCCCTTGACTGCTACTGACGATACCGCTCGGCGGAAAGATGCGTTAGCGGTACCGGCAGCAGCAGTCAACGGGTTAATCGTACAATATTTTTGACATTTCAGGGTAGTGCTTGATAAGCTTGGAGCTTGAACAGCTACCGAAGCGATCAGCCACAAACAATCAGCCATTGAGCGTTATGTTTGTTCCATCTCCTGCGCTTTGTTTGTAAGGCACAGCAGGCAGATAAATGTCTATAATCTTCTGCCACGCGAAGTCCTTTTGGCTATTTTAAAATTACGTACACAGCCTTAGGCGGTCATGAACCGTCTTCAAACTTAAAACCTTTAGTTGACCCTGGAAGCGACGTAATCGTCACGTGTCTGGGTCTTCCCACGTGACCAAGGATCCAGGTGTGAAACTTGTGTTATTCAACGATATCACTGGTCGTGATTCTGTTTAATGGGACGTAACTGCCATGGGACATTCACGTCGCAGTTGGGACTTTTCTTCAACTCATGCAAGCATCCCCACATCACTAGCCACGGAAGTGAAGCCAGCGGCAACGCTATGCGACACTCCCGCAGCTATTGATGCAGAGGTCCTTGAATGAGTGAAAGTCTAACACAATCTCTTTAGTTGCACTTTTCTCTTAGGAAAGTTAAGAAATTCCTTGTTTTTCTGTCCGCATGTCTAGTGTGTTGTACTTGTCCTAAATGTTTGTATTCGCTGGGCATTTTTGGTCTTAAATTCTGATTTAGCAACCATCACCGTCGATTTCTGCACGTATCACAAATAGAATAATCACATTACACCGCTGTTCTGTATGATCTATTACGCTCTATCTGATAACCTATGTTTGTCTATAATATTTTTCTTTGCTTGTATGTACTAAACGACATACAACAACCATTAAATGATGTAGGCTACCTGTTTAGTACAACATAACCTGTTTTGAGGGACCACCCTATGAGAGGTCACTTGCGATTTAAGACTACCATCTAGGTGACTGTAGCGTTTGGTCTAGACTCTCAAAATGTAAGTCATTCTTTGTTTCGGAAGCGAAGGCGTTATGCAGACAAGGTTCAGTGTATGATTAATGGTGCGTACCAGCCCTAGGGAGTTCTCAGTTGCAGCTGGGACGTCTTCTCAGTGAGTTAAATGTCATCGGGAACACGCCTGCCTTAGATGGCCCGTGCGTTGGCACTAGGAGTCAGTTGCGTCAATAAGCTTAGTCTTGCGACAGTCACTAAGCAAGGTGCTCCGCTATAGCAGAGCACCTTGATTAGTGACTGGTGCAGAACTAAGCTCACTCATGCAAATGACCATAAGACCTCTTGCGCAGGCCTTGAGCAGGCGATCTAAAGGGTTTTATCGGCCCGTTGCTGTAATATAATAATAATAATAATAATAATAACGGTACTTATAATGCGCTTATCTTATAATAATTATAACTCTAAGCGCGCACTCACAACTCGCTCACGCATGCGCACGCTTTAGACAATGACTAACGTAACACAAATAGTGAAAATACATTACGACGGTCAGCTTGGGGTGGGGAGTGTGGTGATATAGTGGTAGAACTGTTGAAAGAGGTGAGTTTTGAGGGCGGACTGGAAGGAGGAGAGCGAGTGTTTCTGACGGAGAGAGAGTGGGAGAGTGTTCCAGGTGGATGGACCGTATACTGAGATGGAGCGGGGGCCGAAAGTGCTGAGTTTGGTGCGGTGGATGAGGAGGCGGAGAGGGTCGGAGGCGGAGCGGAGAGAGCGGGGAGGAGTGTAGGGGTGAAGTAAGTTGGAGAGATAGGCAGGAGCGTAATTGTTCAGGGATTTGTAGCAGAGAGACAGAATCTTGTATTGGATGCGCTGGGGGATGGGGAGCCAGTGAAGGAACTTGAGCAGGGGAGTGATGTGGTCGGATTTTTTCTTTCTGAGGACGAGGCGGGCAGCATTGTTCTGGACACGCTGTAGAGTGAGAGTGGTGGAGTGAGGAAGGCCGGAAAGGAGAGGGTTGCAGTAGTCGATGCGAGATAAGATGAGAGAGACAGCGAGTTTGGTGGCAGCTTCGGTAGTGAGGTATTTTCTGATCTGACTGATGCGGCGGAGGTGGAAATAACATGCCTGGGCCGTGGCGGAGACGAAGCTGGTCATGGAAAGAGAGGAATCGAGGATAACGCCAAGATTCTTGACCGAGTCAGAGAGGGAGACGGGGGTGCTGTCGAGTTGAAGGTGGAGAGAGGGAGGGAGCTGGGAAAGTTTCTGGCGAGTGCCGACCAGCATGGCTTCCGTTTTGTCGTCGTTCAGTTTGAGCTTGTTTGCTGTCATCCAGTTTTTCACGTCTTCATAGCAGTCAGCCGTGCGAGTCAGTAGTGTCTGAGTGTTGTCGAGTTTGTCTTTGTCTAGTAGTTGTGAGTCGTCAGCGTAGATGTGGTGGTGTATGTGGTGAGACTGGATGATGTTGGACAGGGTAGAGGTGTATAGTGTGAAAAGGACCGGGCCCAGGACGGACCCTTGTTGAACGCCGCAGCAGAGCCTGACTGGGTTGGAGGAGACGCCGTCGATGGTGACGGACTGCTGTCTGTCGGAGAGGTAGGAGAGAAACCAGGAGTGAGCAGAGTCAGTGATGCCAAAGGAGTGGTGAAGGCGGTGGAGGAGGATAGAGTGGTCTATGGTGTCGAAGGCGGCAGAGAGATCGATTAGCGTAAGAAGGGAGATGTTGCCCGAGTCAGTGGAGAGAAGCAGGTCGTTAAGTATATGTAGAAGGGCTGTTTTAGTGCTGTGATGTTTGCGATAGGCAGACTGGAAGGGACTGAGGAGGTTGTTGTCGGCGAGGTGGAGGTTGAGTTGGTTGAGGACAACCTTCTCAAGAAGCTTGGACAGGAAAGAGAGATTGGAGACTGGGCGGTAGTTCTTGAGTTCGTTTGGGTCGAGGTTGTGTTTTTTGAGGAGAGGACGAACGATGGCGGACTTGAAGATATCGGGGACGGAGCCATTCTCTAGAGATGTGTTGATGATGTCGGTAATGAAGGGCAAAAGTTTTGGGAGGCCGTCCCGGTAGAGGGAAGCTGGGAGGGGGTCTAGTTCGCAGGTTTTGAAAGGCGTGGACTTTATGGTCTTGAGGACTTCATCCTGAGAGACGGGGCGGAAAGACGAGAGGGGAGTGCCGGAAAAAGGGGGGGGGGGGGGGGCGTCAGGAAGGCAAGGCGGAGAAGGCAGAGTGTCGAGTGTGTTGCGCAGAGTTTGGATTTTGTCGGAGAAATAGGAGGAAAAAGCGGACGGAAGTTCTTCTTTGCTGTGTGTGTTGGGAAGAGGAGAGTCTTTAGAAGTGCCTAGGAGTGTGTTCATGGTAGCGTAGAGGGTTTTGGAAGAAGTGGATTCCAGGATTTTGTTTTGAAGGTGTTTGCGTTTGGAGTCGGAGATCATTCTGCAGACTTTGGATCTGGTGGATTGGAAGATCTCTCTGTGAACGGTGAGGTCAGATGAGCGCCAGCGGCGTTCCGCTTGTCGACGCTGGCGCTGGCCTCAGCTATATCGTCAGTGAGCCAGGGGGAGGGGAGTCGGTTGGGTATGGAGCAGGTGGTGACAGGGGCATGGGTGTCTAGAAGTTTTCGAAGGGAGGAATCGAAATGGGATGCAAGATCGGGAGAGGAGGCGGGGTCCAAGAGAAGCTCGACAGCTTCGTCGAAGAAGTTCTCTCGGTTGACTGATTTTAGTTTGCGACGAGAGACAAAGAGCTTGGGTTTTTTCGGGGCAGGTAGGTTGAGGGCGACGAGAATAGCGAGGTGGTCGGAGTGAAGTATAGAAGAGGTGTCAGAGTCGAGGAAGAATTGATCGGAGGTGCGGGTGATGATCCAGTCGAGGGTGTGGCCGAGTCGGTGGGTAGGTTTAGTGATGTGTTGTGTAAGATTGTGGTTTGAAAGTGTCGTGCAAAGGCGTTTTGTGGCGAATGCCAGCGATGGCCGACGTAGGCTTGAGAATCTTTCACTTTCTGATTTCTTCTTGAGGTCTTGTATTAATTGTATCTAGCACCAAAAGTGGCGTGCGTGGGCCACCTAAGACGAACAATGGGTCCCAGGACACGCTGTTTAGTGCGAATTTCTCCAGTAAATTATTCTTTTCAGTCGATGTTTTAAACAGTTTATTGCATTGCCAAAACATTATAGAATAGAGAAGTTTGAAAACAAGCCAGAGGCTTATGTGATGAACTGGACATTAAATTAAATTATATATATATATTATATATATATATATAAATATTATATATATATATTATATAATATATATATATAAGATGTCTGATTTTTCTTTGGAATGGAAGACTCTCTCTCTCTCTCTCTCTCTCTCTCTCTCTCTCTCTCTCTCTCTATCTCTCTCTCTCTCTCTCTCTCTCTCTCTCTCTCCTCTCCCCCCCCCCCCCCTCCCCCAAACTGTTGTTCAATCAGTTTCGGAGGCTGCAATGTAACATGAGAGGCTTGCTGGAAAGGCTACCCAGCAGCGAAAAAATAATTATCTTCCTACGAAACCCGTGTCTTGTGGCGCAATCGCTCGCACTTTCATGTCTTAACGACACGTGATCTTTGCCAGAAATACGATAATTATAATATCAGGTCAGCTGCCGAGCGACTGGAATATGGCCTTTCCAGTACGCACAAATTCCGCGGGCCGATTTTAGCCGAACTTGGTCCGTGCACAGCAGTGAGCAGGCCAACCGCTGTAGCCCACTTAGATAATTATCGAAGTGCATACCCGCAGTGCACATGCAATAACCAGTACCTACATGTCACAGTCCTAGCGGATTTGATTGAGCCTACTTTTAGCTGAATGCGAAAATCTCGCAGCAGGCGGTGCAGAGGGACAGTTGTTTGGCAGTTACTGGCTTGGACAAGTTTCCGGCAATCAGAGCTGCAAGGCATTTGTAATTGGAGCCACGATAATTATCGTATAACATTACACGCAAAAGGTCGAGACTTCTAGTCACGGGGTCTTGTTGCGCTTTGGTTTTTTTTGTTTGTTTTGTGGAGCATGGGTTCCCCTGTTCCCAAGGGATCTGGGGGAAAGAGTGGAGGTGGAGCACTTACGGACCTTTCTGAGACAACAGGGATACCGATGTGACTGACCCGTACTGAACTGCACTCTAAGGAGACGATATGGTCCGCGGCATTGTTAGTCCCTTCACTGTCAGTGGACCAGATTGTGAAGTAGTCTCGCGGCATTGTTAGTCCCTTCACTGTCAGCGGACCAGATGGAGATTTTGCGTTCTTCGTTAATTCAACGCCAAAGAGAGCCAACCATGCCAACAACAGGGATTCAAATCGTTTTAACAAGAGGCATAGATCTTCATGAGCCTCCGCAATTGCGGGGGCTCATGAGGATCTATACCTCTAGCAGATGGGTGGTGTCCATTTTTCCCCGACAGTGAAGGGTTTAATCGCGTATTTAGCTCTGCTTGCAACAAGTCGTAACTTTGATCGTCTTCGATAGTTCTATGACTGTGCTTGATCAGGCACTGCACTCTAAATTTCACGACCAGAGTCCGAAACAGCACAGGCGGCTTAGCGTCGGAGCGAAAGAGAGCGAAGGGAACAGCCGGGCCCCGGTAGCTGGACTCGTAATCCAGGGAAAAAAAGATGGGCTTGTTGAATAGCATATCCACTGAAAGATCCTGGTAAATCAAAGACGCGGAGTGGCAGAGTGCCTGAATGGATCGTGTTCAGGTCGTATTCCATAGGCAATAGCTGTCCCTCTTGCCTCATGTAACCCGCTCGTTAGGGCAGTCCTTTATCACTCCGGCGCAGTGGATATTAAACCACGCACTAACCTGAAGCTGGCTGCTTGCAATACACATGTGAACTTGCTCGGTTTTCTCTGACTGGCCGCAGAACGGAAACACGTAGACGTGTACTGACGAGCAAAAGAAATGCAACATTTTTGGAATCATCCAAAAATGCCGCGTTTGTTTTGCTCGTCAGTATACATTACATGCAGGTCTATGCTCATTCGCACTTGACTGCTGTGTGCTGCATCTCTCAATCACGGCCGGTAAACATGTAAATCCGGCAATGTGTTGCATAATTATGTGAGGTCTGATAATCTGTGATGAGGGACCTTATGGATCCAAGGTCGTAAGGTCCAAAATCACAGACCAGGACACACGTTTACTGACGCTCTCGTGACTACAGGGACTCAAGCTGCGCAGCGCCCTGCGTAACGAGCCGTTGCCATTAGTAAATCGTTTATGCTTATGATGCAATCAAAGCTATGTATCCGTGCAGTTGAGAAATAGAATCGCACGTTGTTGGCGCTGTCAGTGGATAAAAAAATAAAAAAAGACTGAAAATATGTGCGATATCGCATGTTCGTTCGAGCTTTTTTATTTTTTTTTATACCCCTTCATTAAACATGGTCCAACTGCAAGAGACATAGATCCTCATGAGCCCCCGCATTCGCGGGGGCTCATGAGGATCTATGTCTCATGCAAAGACCAATTTGTATCCATGCTTCTTGGACGCTGGTGGCTTCTGGTCGTTGAATGAACCAAGATTTCAGAAATAAAAGTGTACGTACAGTGGAGGGAAAGGGGTTCAACCACTGTTTGCGTCAAACACGTGCAAAATTTGGACACACTTCTGATTCCCGAACAATGTCCTTTGGGCCATATCTCCCCTAAAATCTTCCTACAGAACCGACCTCTGTTCGAAAGACAAAACATAGATGCTCTGCAAAAGCAAAGAGCCACGTTGGTATAAATATCCGAAAAGTATAGACACGTACTGTCAACACAAGAATAACAAAAATCCAGGTGTAAGAGCTGTTCTTAATTGGACGAACTTTTGTTCGGCAAATCTAGATCGGAGAAGATCGGCGATCTTTTGGTTTGTTTCTTAATTGAGGTTGAACGAACCTAGGCAAACTTCAGCAAACTAGGTTTGCCATGGTTCTCTTTCTTCTCCGAAGTGCTTGATTCGGCGTACTTACTGTCTGCGAAGGTGTTCAAAATGGCTGCCGCTATGCCGCTTCGCGATTTGTACTCTTTGCAGTAGCGACCCCACAGACAGCGTTGCGCCTCCCACAAATCAATAAAAATAGGTCTTGTTCTTCGCACGAGTGAAATATCGCCGTCAGCCATATTTGTTTGTATCGGTGACTCATTTTATCTCCAACGCAGAAGAGGGCAAAAGTTTTGACCAATCAGAGAAAAGGTTCGCCTTGGTTTGCTCAACACGTTGAGCGAACGTTTTCCGACAGCGAACTATGGTTTGCCAAGGTTCATAAACTAATTCGAACTAGGTTCGCCGTATCTTTAGATCGTCCAATTAAGAACCAACCTGGTTTGCCCGAGATCGTGAACTCTAGATCGTCAGAGTTCGCGAACTAAAGTTCGTTTAATTAAGAACATGCTTAAACTATCTTCGACCACTATCTTCTGTTTTTCTTTCACATCAACCCCTAGCGGCAACAGTTTTACTACATAAAAACAGGTGTAAACTATCTAACAGTGTCAGTGCTTTCTCCCCTGTTCATAAATTCGGTGACAGTGCAGTGTTGGACAGCATAGCAATGTGAAAGTTTGAGGGTCTTGAGTGTCTTTTCTGACTACAGCGTGGCTGTCCTGCACGTATAGTTACTCGATGTACAATGTTATCCTCTTTACTGTCAGTGGACGCACATTATCTTTGTCAATTCAACGCCAGAGAGCTCCGGCCATACAACTACAAGCAACAAGGATGCAAAGTGGTTTCAGCAAAAGACATAGATCCTCATGAGTCCCCGCTGTCGCGGGGGCTCATGAGGATCTATGCCTTTTGCAGTTGGATTGCGTCGACTTTTTCTTGGCAGTGAAGGAGACAAAGCAAAACATTCAACGTTTTCCAGACCGCAATAATTCCAAATCGCAATTCGGAGCCGCCGTACAGGTCTGATAATATGTAAATAAGGGGAAAATATAGATACAATTATCGTTTCGTCAAACGATCCCGCAAAACTAATGTGAACTGAATGTTGGGGTTGTCACAACCTTTGCGGTTTCATCTATTTTTGCCTGTTGCTGGAGATGGAACTGGCCGTCACGGCTGAAGGCTAGTGCCTGATTAGCTTGGCACACGAACCGTAGCACCAGTCCTGTAGCTCATCGTTCGTTATAAATTAATTTTTATCGTACAAATCCGAAAGTGTAGATGGATAAGAATTCACGCGTGACGTCACATGAGCGCAAAAAACACAATGGGGTTGATGAGGATCCATACCTCTTGCATTGGGGTAAAGTTTAATGTTTTCTCGGTAGCTAAGGGATTAAAAAAAAAAGCGCCAGTTAGTGATTTTGTACCCCCGCTGCGCTAGTTTTGTCTCATGACAGCAGCTGTTTGCTCGTCAGAAGCAAGGAAGGAAAGATGACGCCATAGTACAAGCGCCGTGCGTCTTGTGCTGCGTCATATTTCCACATCAAACTGTACATATAGTACGAGCCATGGCCTCACATCCTTTGTACGAAACAAGTGTGTTAATTGAAAGGAGAAAAAAAAAAAAAAAGGTAAACGAATAATTCAACCCCTTAACTAAAAAAAACTACCAAGTGAGTAGGAAAAGCACTGTCAAGGGAGAGAAGTGTGCATGATAGACCAATGATCATAGATCTACTTTGGTCCAAGCACACAACAAACAAAAAAAAAAAAAAAAAAAAAAAAAAAAAAAAAAAAAAAGATAGGAAAGAGGGGCCGCTAAGTAAGAGACTGAAAGCAATGCATATGGAAGCCCCCCCCCCCCCCCCCCGAAAGGGGGCGTATCACATATCCACTGTTCCAGCCCCTAGGTGCATGGAAATTTAAATCTAGGTCCCCCAAGTGGGGGTCCAGATATTGAGCCGGTGTGGACAGCTGTTTCGGTCTTGACGACCTCCTCAGCACACCATCGGCAATACTGGAGGAAGAGAAGGAATTTCTGCTTACCTGCAAAGAAGACCACATTTTACTGTGGTTTCTGCAGGGGCATACATTCCATGCCTCCACCTAGAGCTAAATTTCCATGCACCCTAAGAGAGAACCTACTAAAAAGGGGGAAGGGGTTGCAGTCGAAATTGTAGTAAAAAACTAGACCGAAAGGGTTGACTGCCAGTGCTTGTAATTTAGAAAAAAAAACTACCAAGTGAGTAGGAAAAGCACTGTCAAGGGAGAGAAGTGTGCAAGATAGGAAAGAGGGGGCCGCTAAGTAAGAGACTGAAAGCAATGCATATGGAAGCCCTTAACTGCCGATAATAAGTCAACATGATCCAGGTGCAAGAGATATAGATCCTCATGAGCCCCCGCGAATGCGGGGGCTCATGAGGATCTATGTCTCTTGCTGAGACTATTTTTTTTTAAATCCTTGTTTCTTGGACGGTTTTGGCATTTGGTCGTTAAAGAAACCAGGATTTCAGAAACAAAAATGTACGTACAGTGGCAGGGATTGTACATTGCTTAACGTCCCGACAGCAACAAGGCTTTCTCAGGACGTGCCTGCACTGCTTGTGATAAAAAAAAAAAAAAACAACAGAATATTGAATTATGTCGCCAGCCGGTCCACTACGTTAAATAAACCTACAACATGGGGCCTAAATAAAGCTAAAACCATTTGGCAACACACATCCAATATCAAGAGCTACAGGCAGTGCAGACAGTAGGGAGAGTTTTAAAAAGGCAAATACAGGTGAATGGACCTCGGGTAGACAGAAACACATGCCCCAGAATAGAGAGAAAAACCCACCCTGTGGGGCCGACCAGGGCGACCCTGGGAACCAAAAAGTACCCAACCCCACCCAAGTCCCCCAGGGTACAGTGGCAGGGAAGGGGTTAATGCGACCTCGCGACCTCGGCACCAGACAAGTCAGACAGTCGAAAGTGAACGTCTCTCTCTCTCTCTTTTCGAAATGACTCTTATATTGCAGTGAATCGAGACACATTCTGAACAGCTAATAATGTAAAAATGTTTTTTTTTTTTTTTTTTTTTTTTTTTTTTACGTCATTCTAAATTCTCTCTATACAGGATGACGTCGTTTCTCCTATCGTGTTCTTTTCTGTTCTACGTTTGTTTCCATGTCACCTGAAGAAGGATCTTTGATCCGAAACGTCGTTCCTTGTTTCTATTTTAAAGGGTTTTCCACCACTATCTTCTGGTGGTTTTTTTTTTCCACATGAAACCCTAGCGGCAACAGTTTTACTGCATAGCTAATAATGTAATGTGCGTGCAGACCAGATCTCTGGCAAGCTGGGTGGGCTTCAGAAAGATCGACTGACCAAGCACTGACCTTGAGCTTTTACAAGGCGTATCATAAGCTGCAACTGCACACATTTAGTGCACTGCGATTAGTCAGTGGGAGATAGCAACTAATGTTGCAGTCGTCATTGTTAAGTAATTGCCGTATTCATGGCTTCAGTGAACCACGACAGCTGACAACGCCGTGCTCTTTCCTGGTGATTTAAGTAAAGTACTGAAAAAAGACAGCTTTGTCAAACTTCTTTTGATGGAAAATCGACTAAGACCCTTCTACTCTTAACCCAGCAAGCAAAATGCCCTCGGTTCGTTGCGCGGGCTCACCACGGCCGACGACGAACCGAGGGCATTTTGCTTACTGTGAAGTCATGTGAGCAGGTAGTTGACGCGCGCTTCAAACGGGTTGGTCCCACACGGGTTTGAAACCGGGTTGCAGTAAAATTTGTCAGACTCAACCCCAATACCGCAGGAGTTATAGCAAAAGACCCGCTACGCAAAAGGTCTTCGGTGCGTAGTCGGCCCCAGTTGGCCCGAGCACTATCGTGCGCGGGCCAACTGCGGCCGACTTCGCACCGAAGACCTTTTACACCGCTCTTGGAAACACCAGGCCTACAAGAAACAAAGCCTATAGCGAACTGCGCATCCATAGACATACCTACGCTTGGCAAACAAAAAATGACGTAGATGGGGATATTGACGTCGCGTGATGACCCTCAAGTCAAGCGAAGCTTTATAGTTCAAAACATTATTCGTAAATAGAGCTAGATTCAGACTAAATGTGTTTTCTATGGGCTTAGGTTTTTTTTAAGTAAAATATTGTGTCGAGAAAGCAGCAAAACATTCTCTGTGTTCCTACGGGGTTTCCCAGTGTTGTTGTAAACATACGTCATGAGTAGCGGCCAGGTCACTAAGCCATAAATAGTGCAGAAAAAAGGATTTGCCACACATACGGATTGCCACATGTATTGCAGTTGAAAGTGACATGTGTCTTCAGCGGCCAGGTTGTAAATATACGTCATAGGTCGCACACAGGCCACTAAGCCATACGTAGTGCAGTTAAAAAGGATTGCCACACGCATGGATTGCCACATGTGCGGCTGCTGCTGAAAGTGAAATGTGTATTCAGCGGCCATGTTGACTCGCATCCCGCCGATACCAGTGGCGTCCCGCGTATCATCCATCAAAACGTCCAAGCGGACCAATCGTAATCCGTTACCCATGTTGCTCCGCAAACAGTGCGGCGTCCAACCAAAACAGATCCTTCCGCGGCGATGAAGATTGTGTAATTAGGCCACAGGCGTTGGATGACGAATAGGGCAGTTGCACGAAAATAAACACAAAATTACCGCAGTTTGTTTAACCCATTCAGTGCCAGCTGACGCAGACTGTCCTTCAGCAATCTTCGTTAGTTCAACACTAAAATGCCCTTGATGTCCCAGGAAAATGGATTCAACACGGTGTCAACAAGAGGTATAGATCCTCATGAACCCCCGCAACTGCGGGGGCTCATGAGGATCTAAACCTCTTGCATTTGTGTGGTGTTCACATTTTCTCGGCACTGAACAGGTTAAGAAGGCTTCAGAAGCAAATATTGTCGGAAGGCGATAACGTGGACAAAGAAATAAAGAAAAATAAAAAAGCGAGACTCAATAAAAGCGCTCTTTACCTTACATAATATTAACGGAACACCCCCAACCTTTCCTCTCTGCTAACACTATTATTAATACTCTAACCCGACTATTTTTGTATGTGTGATTATTATATTTGACAATACGAATTGTATTGTAAAGTGAAATTCAAAATAAATCCCAAATGGGGCATGTGCACACTCTTTGATCACGAGATAAGATCAGAAAGTAATGATAATTGTAATTCAGACCAAAAAGGTGACTGCCAAGCGTGTAAAATACAGAGAAGAACCCAACGAAGAAAGAAACACGCTTAGAAAAGACAGTGACAACACAATTTATTAATATTACGGGTAAATACCTTTTTTTTTTCAAAACAGGGGAACAAACAAATATAGAGATCATCATCATCATCAGTCCCTTGCCCGAACTGGGCGTTGGGGGGACTGAAAGGCAGCAGCAACAGACAGTGCTCTCCACTGAGTTCTATTTTGGGCGGTGGCAAGCAAGTCTGGCATCTCGAGTTCGGTCCATTCTTTTATGTTTGCGACCCAACTCTTTCTCTGACGACCTCGCCGACGACTTCCTTCGAGAGTGCCTTGGAGGATAGTCTTGGACAAGGTGTTGTGTCGGGTCACGTGGCCAAACCAAGCAAGCTTGCGCCGTTTCACGGTTGCCAGAAGGGGTTCATGTGGGCCCACCAGGGAAGTGACGATGCTCCGTACATATTCGTTGGTCTTGTGCTCGCGGTACGAGATGCGGAGCAACTTCCTCAGGCACTTGTTCTCAAAGGCCTGGATTTTCTTTTCTGAGTCTGCAAGCAGTGTCCAAGTCTCACAGCCGTAGAGTAGAATAGACACTACGAGGGACTTGTAAAGCCTGTACTTGATGGTGAAGTTGATGGAGTTACTTCGCCATATCCTGTCCAGCCTGGCCATTGCGGATGTTGCTGTACCTATCCTGATACGGATCTCTGCTATGCAACTACCGTCTTTGGACAAGGTGGCTCCCAAGTACTTGAAGCTATTGACCTCTTCTAGCTTCTGGCCGTTCATGTGAATGTTGCTGCTGCTGTCGCTTGTGGTGTTGATCATCACTTTGCTTTTATCCGTACTGATCTCCATGCCATAAGACCCTGCGCTACTTGAAAGTTTGTCTGTCAGGTTTTGGAGCTCACTATTGCTGCCTGCCATGAGGTCAATGTCGTCTGCGAATCGAAGATTGCACAGGGATCTGCCACCAATAGAGATTGAAGTATGGTGGTCGTGGAGGGTTTCCTGCATGATCTTCTCCAGGAATATGTTGAAAAGGACAGGAGAGAGCAGGCATCCTTGACGGACACCGATCGTCGTCCTGAAGAACTCGCCTGACTGATTGTTAAGTAGAACCGCGCTGCAGGCGTTCTTGTAAAGCGCTTCTATCATTTGGATCAGTCCCTCCTCTATAGAGATCAGTCGCTCCTTATCTTCATTATAGCACAAGGAATGTGGCAATATTAATAAATTGTGTTGTAACTGTCGTTTCTAAGCGTGTTTGTTCCTCCGTTGGGTTCTTCTTTCCATTGTGCACGCTAATGAAGCGTAAGCGCAAGACAGATCTGGCTGGCGTGCCGCCAAGGCCTGCACGCTTTTTGAACACAATCGTCGCGAAAAGATCACAAGTGCCAGAGCTCGCAGAAAGACAGTGTCGACTCTCCTTACAGCAATCGTTCCAGTGCCCCCATTGCCCTTGCAGGTGTGGCTCCAGGATTGGCTTGGCCAGCCTCATCCGCACCCTCAAACATAAGTCATGCACAATGACGACATCATCGGCTTTCGATGGTCTACCCATTATTCATTATCGTTACTTTTTGGCACAACTATCATTACGTTTTTGATCATATCTCGCAATAGACTCTTAGCCTGATAAAACAACGGTGAAGCATCGAGACGGTGCTGTTCCCCTCCCCCCTCCCCCTCCCCCCCCCCACACACAGCTGCATATTGGATGTTTAGTAAAAATTATGACATACAAACTAGGATTACATTTTTGCACATTACTTTGATTGCCATTTATATATGTGTTTTGCAGGCTCCCACAATGAGGAATCTAGCTGTGTTCATGCTTCTGCTGGCGGTCGTCGGACTTAGTGCAGCCTACTGGATAGACGGTCAGTCACTTTTACTTCTTTTGTGCTGGTCTGTGATTTTGGACCTTACGGCTTTAGCCGTAAGGCCCAAAATCACAGACCAGCACACCGCGAGAATGAATGGCGAGTGCACAAACTAACAACTCAAGGAGCACTCGTTAGGATGGCATTCGAAAAACAACAGTAAAAACAAGGAGCCTGAATACTACTGTTACTTGATTTTGCTCTTGTGTGTCAGCCTTCTGTAGTGTTATTGTTGTTGTTGTTGTTGTTGTTGCTGTTGTTGTTTTTGGTCGAGGTGATTCCTGCTAGAATACCACCTCGACCAAAAACGCTACCAGGATCCAAAGGGTTACAACGAAAGGCTTGGCGGGCAATAGAAATTCGGCTTCTCTGGAATCAACGATGTCGCATTTCTTTCGCTAGTCAGTATACAGCAGGTTCTGCTAAATTATAATTTTCTGTCACTGAAAACTGTCATTTGTCCTTTGTCTTCTAAAACGTGTTTCTTTCTTTCTTGGTTACTCCCCCCCCCCCCTCCACACCCCACCTCCATGTTTCTGTGTCCGTGGCTTTCATGTTGTGACGTCACACCGTCCTACGACGCACACCATTGCCTGTTTCAACTCATTCAAGACGTGGCGCATCCGGGTACGCATCCGGGTAAGCGGCGCTTAATCGAATGCAGCATGTCTCGAATGTGTGAGCAAGCTCAAGGCGTCCCGCATCAATAGCTGCTGTTGATGCTGGATGCCTTGGATGCCGGAGGTAACCAAAAAGACGTTGATCCGAGAACGATCAACAGTCTGAATATTCATGAAAGTTATTCGCCCATGCGCGAAGATTCCAGAAAGCGATTCCCGCGCAACCAGCGTTTGATAACCCTCTGGTGTATAAATCTTTCCTACCTAATTGCCTTTGAATGTTTGGATTCGTTTCCTGCGTCTGTGTCTTATCATGTGACACCACTCCGACGCCATTTCCTACGCGAGCGTTGGTGTCTGTTTCGCCGAAAACAAGCGTTTAGTAGCGACCCCACGGTGTAAGTTGATGAGGCAAATGTATACACATCGACAATAGTCATGTCCGTTATCATGCGTACATGCGAAGAATCGGTAAGTGGTTTCACACCCAATCAACGTTGGGAACTCTCGCGTGGACGATCGTGTCTGTGTGTTGCGCAATTTCGCCAATTCCCGTATCGATCCCTCCTACAGTTCGTCCCGTCCTCACTGGCACGACCGAGGAAATAGATAAGCGCCCTCCTCCTGTGTGTAACTCCTTAGTGGAGGGACGACCACGCATCTTCATGAGAAGAAACCAACGAAGAACGAAACACGCTTAGAAAAGACAGTTACAACACAATTGTGTTGTAACTGTCTTTTCTAAGCGTGTTTCTTTCTTCCTTTGGTGCTTCTCTGCATTTTTTACACGAGTGGCAGTCACCTTGTTGTCTGCATCACAGAGCTTCATGTTGCATAAATCATCATGAGGCAAAAACACTGATGAGCAAAAGAAGTGTTTCCGATGATTCCCAAAATATCGCATTTCCATTGCTCGTTAGTGTAGATGGTATTTGCATACAACCTCTCTACTAACAATTTCGTGTTTTCATACAGACTGAAAACGGGCAAAAGCCCCCCCCCCCCCCCGAAACCCCCCACTCCCCCACCCGCCCTGACCCTCCCAGCAGTAACAACACCCCCCAAAAATGATGAATTGTTTACATTTTTATCTGAATATGTGATACCAGGTCTTTTACACTGCTGTAATGGGTTATTTCCTGTTAAGCTAAAGATTCTTCACAAAACTGGACCCCCCCCAAAAAAAAATAAAAATAAATAAATAAATAAATAAATAAATCAATGGAGGCAACTTTATCAAAAGAAAATATTGCGCCAAAATGTCAAGATTATTTTCTTTTACAAGCGAACACAATATGGGAGGTGATTGGCTCAGATGGTGGTGGAGCGTTCGAATCGCGTCCGAAAGGTCGTGGGTTCGAATCCAGCTGGGGTCAAACTTTGTTCAGACCCTCCCGCGTCTTTGAAATCACCTTACTGGTGGACAAAAGACGTTAACCAGACCAAACAGGTGACTGCCAAGCGTCTAAAATGCAAAGAAGTACCCAACGGAGAAAGAAACATGTTTAGAAAAGACAGTTACAACACAATTTATTAATATTTCGGGTAAATACCCTTCTTCAAAATTGACAAACACGCAAATAGAGAGATCAGTCACTATTTATCTTCGTTCACCGCAGAAGGAATGTGGCGTGAAGACGTTAAAAAGACGTTAAAAGGCGTTAAGCTTTACACGTTTAACTTTAAAAAATAAACTCACAAAAACAAACATCGACATACTGTATGATCGTGAGGAAACAGACCTTTCCAATTCTGTCTTGTGTTAACCCTTTAGTTCCGGAAGTACTACCCGACTGCAAGAGGCATAGATCCTCATGAGTCCCCGCATTCGCGGGGGCTCATGAGGATCTACGCCTCTTACAGATGTCCTTTGTATCAGTGTTGCCAAAGCAGAGGTATTATTATCAGTGATTGATTTGTGATGGTTTAAAAGTCATATCTCATGGCTGATATCAGCTGTAGGGTTAAAGGGACAGATTTTTTTTCAGCTTCATTTGTCTTCTATTTTCAATATGCTATGTTCAATAATTCGCCAACATTATTCTTCTGGTGATTTTGTATTTTGTTTTAATTGTAAAATATGTTGTATTATCTCATCCAATCGAGATTGCCAGAAACCCTGACACCGCTGTCCTAAACAAAAATCTTGATTTGCATCTAATTTCCTTCCTATTGAAAATGTTAAATTGCATTTTGATATAAATGCAATAGTCATAAAGGAGCACATTAACTTTAAAATGTTTGCCATTTACTGTGATTTGTAACTTTGATATTCTTACTGTCTGTATCGCCATCTAGAAAGACATCATCTCCAAAGTGTAGCGTTTACTTGAGAATAAAGTGCGATGTCATTGTGTTTGTTGCCAGAATAGCCATTTATAGATTTAACTCATTGTGCCCGAGATGCGAAATACCCACGTTTTGGAGTTATCCTCTGAGGACTACACTACAATTCAGGAGACAGATCGACCATGATAGTTCAAGGGTGGTGGCAAAATAGCTTGGTGCCTACAGGCGCCAAGCTATTTTGCCACCACCCTTGACCTATCATGGTCGAGCCATATCTTGTTGTGGGGTGTCGCGGGCAGAATGCGTTAATAATATGATGTCTGGACTTTTTGTACCATCTTTAATTTTCTACAGATGAAGGAGGCTAGTATTAGGCAGCCAACTGATTGCACAACCCATTGCCATTTCGAAAACACGACACACATAATTATTTCAAGAACTTCCGTTACTGTAAGATCGCAATATCGCGCGCTTGTTTCTTGGCAAAGACCTTTTAACCTTTTGACTGTTGGTAAGGCTGTAGGAATCACATCAACAAAAGCTGCTACCGATATTCAAATTGCGAATAATCTGATGCCCTTTACTTTTAACATTTTAACAGACAGATAATCAAAATTTCTCTTTTTTGAGTGGGGTATTGGTGGTTGGGGGTGGAGGTGGGGCGTTTGTCTGTCTGTGTGTGTGTGTGTGTGTGTGTGTGTGTGTGTGGGAGGAGGGTGGCATGTGGGCGCAAAGTTTTACATGGCTTCATTTACAAACTCACTGTTTACCACCCCTATTCATTAAACTTCATCCATCTGCAATATGTTTATACAGCTCGTGTAGCACATCTTGTGTATCGGTGCCTTCTGTATTTACCACAGTTGCATGGTCGTCTCTCAGACAAAAGAACATTTCACGTGTTCAGTTAAAAATCCAGACCAAAAAAGGTGACTATAATCAAGCGTGCCAAATTCTAGGAAAATCCCAAACGAAGGAAGAAACACGCTTAGAAAAGACAATTACGACACGACTGCGTCGTAATGGTCTTTTCAAAGCGTGCTTCTCTCATCGTTGGGTTTTCCTTTGTGTGTTCAGCTGGTACCGTATCCTCTTTCAACATGTTTTCTCTCTCTGGCTCCATCTTATCATCTGTCAACCTTTTTGCGTCAGTCTTGTTCCCTTGCTCTTCTCAAATCTCTGTTCCGCCCAACAGCAAACTCCTTCCATCTGCAAGAGTCATAGTTCTACATGGGCCTCTGCAGTGGCAGAGGCTCATGGCGATCTCAGGGTAAGCAAAAGGTCCTCGGGCCGTCGTCGGCCCGACGAAGTGTGCCCGCTGGGATCCGCGTCTCGTTCTGACTTAAATCGGCAAAATGCATCTCTGTGGAAGATAGAGGGTATTACATGTGAGAGAGAGAGAGAGAGAGAGAGAGAGAGAGGAGAGAGAGAGAGAGAGAGAGAGAGAGAGAGAGAGAGAGAGAGAGGAGAGAGAGAGGAGAGAGAGAGAGAGAGAGAGAGAGAGACGCACAAACACACATACGCACACACACACACAAACACACACACACACACACACACACACACACACACACACACACACACACACACACACACACACACAATGCTGATATTGCCGAGGGCGTCTCAGTTCAGTTAGATGTACGAAGAGTCAAATAAACAAACTAAAGTAAATAAACTATAAAAAGACTGTGTATCAGTAATTTGTGGCCTTTGACATGTTTTGAAAACTCTCTTTCTAAACAAAGGCAGGCTTTTAGTTAGCTGAAAATGTGAAGGAAGTGTGTTCCACAGATATGCACCAGAGTACGAAAGACTAGATTTAAATAGATCAATACGGGGTCTCTCAATGGCGAGACTGTTCCTGGAGGTGCTGTAAACCTTTGTGGCTTGACTAAATAGCTTAGACAAGTAGAAGGGGGCTTTCCCGTTCAGGGCCTTGTGCATCAGCACGCACTTGTTGGTCAAAAGGTGTTTCTTTAGTGGAAGGAGCCCGGTTGCCTCAAGCCTCTCGTCATAGGTTAAACAGGGGATAGGATTAATCAGTTTAACTGAGCGTTTGTACAGTGAGGTAATCCTCTTAAGGTTAGCCTCGCTGCAGCTGTCCCAAACAGTCGAGGCGTAGTCAATAATTATCTGGCTTTATGTAAGAATAATTTTATTAAAAGAGGGAGAGAGAGAGAGAGAGAGAGAGAGAGAGAGAGAGAGAGAGAGAGAGAGAGAGAGAGAGAGAGAGAGAGAGAGAGAGAGAGAGAGAGAGAGAGAGAGAGAGAGAGAGAGAGAGAGAGAGAGAGAGAGAGAGAGAGAGAGAGAGAGAGAGAGAGAGAGAGAGAGAGAGTGAGAGAGAGAGAGAGAGAGAGAGAGAGAGGAGAGAGAGAGAGAGAGAGAGAGAGAGAGAGAGAGAGAGAGAGATGAACTCCTTGGTTGTAGCGAAAAAGTCAACATGATCTTGTTGCTGACTCTTGTTGCTGACCAAACTGTGCATCCGTGTTCATCAGTGAAATTAGGCAGCACATTCATATCATCTAATTAGTGCCCCTATCAGAGAATAAAGACGGCTCTGTGATTCCAATCATTACGCTATACATAGTCACAATGAGATCTTATATGACTATTTGCGTATTAGCTTTGTTCATAATAGGCATGTCACAGTGCGCAAAGCATGTCACAGTGCGCAAATCCATCGACGTCTCTTGCGATGGAGACTGGCGGGATATTAGAAGGGACCGTATTGTGTTCTGGTCTGTGATTTTGGACATTACGGCTTCCAGCTGGAAGCCGTAATGTCCAAAATCACAGACCAGAACACGCATAATGATATACTCATCACAAAGTCGGCGAACGCTTGGACTAATATGCACTTCCCGTACAGAAACCAAATTGTCCTGTGACACGGCATGACTACTTCTAGCGGATTACAGTTGGCATTCCTCATGACTAAAGTCACAATCTTACACATACATCATGCTATCTTGTTAAAAACAATGTTTTAGGTGACAGTGCACGAGCTCCAAATAGTGTGTGTGTGTGTGTGTGTGTGTGTGTGTGTGTGTGTGTGTGTGTGTGTGTGTGTGTGTGTGTGTGTGTTTGTGTGTGTGTGTGTGTGTGTGTGTGTGTGTGTGTGTATCTGTGTACGCGAACGAGTGTGTGTGCGCGCGTGTGTGAGTGAGTGCCTGTGCTTGTGTGCAATGTCGTGATTAGTTTAATCAAATGGAACCGTTGTCAAGCTGAGTCTCGAAGAACTAACGTACTTTGAACGCGTAGAAGATTAAAACACCTGCTCCAGTACTTTACTTTCACCGATCGTAATTAAACGCCATGAAAAGTGCTAAAAGTGCAAATTGAATCACCGTAAAAGACCCACTTTAAAGTTCTACTCTTTTTAAATTTCGCATTCAGGGGAAGTTAGCACAGAGTTCACACACAATTATTTAAAATTCGATTGAAGTTTTATGGGTGTGAGACCGAAACGGGAGGTAAACTTGAGTCTTGTGGTGAGGCCAATGGTCCAATAAACAGTTCCAGGGGCTGCATAGGACGTTAACCCGCAACTGCCACCAGACGAAGATTGTTTTCCTGACATCTTTTAACGCAGATTGATGGCCTTAGTCGCCTGCTCGGCGTTAAACCCCCAAAACTAACTAACTCTGACATCTTTAATAACCTCAACAGCAAAAACCTCAAACTGTACACAGAACAGGTGATGTCAGCAAGAGGCACAGATCCTCATGAGCCCCGCAATTGCGGGGCTCATGAGGATCTATGTCTCTTGCAGTTGGATTCTCTGTTCTTTAAGTAAAGGGTTTTAATCTTGCTTACAGCTGTATAATTTATGATTAGGTTCTGTGTTGTTTTTGTGGCTGTCGGACAGAGTTTGATGGAGTCGATTTCTTTCGTTGTGAAAATGTGCGAGTGGCAACATGTCAACATGCTGCTTTTAAGCGAAGGTGAAGAGGAGTTCGACAAAAATGGTCTGTACATCGATCTCTATTAAGCCCAAGCTCCAACTGAGAATTATTGGTTTGCTGCCGGATAGTTCAAGGGTAGCGCCTATTTAATCAAATACGCATCGATGTAAAAAAAAGTATTTTTTGGCACATAAAACATGTAGTCCTCATGCAGAATGTTGTGTCAGTGAAATGTGTTTGGAATAAACTAGGATTTTGGTCTATCTACTGGATAGTTCATGGGTAGGGTAGCGCCTGTTTAATCAAATACGTACCGACATAAAAATAACTTTCTTGGCGCATTAAACAGATAGGTCTCAGGCAGAATGTTATTGTGTGAATGAAATGTGTTAGGATTAACTTAACACATTGACAAAATATTAGGAAATACGTGACTGAAAGAAAATAAAATGTTTGTGTGAATGTCGAATACATATATTATTTTTATTGTACAGTAGCTGCATCGAACTTGACTGGAATAAAAAGAAGAATAGTCAAACGGAAAAACGGAGGCAAGAAAGACGGAAAGAATGAAAGAAGGGAGGAAAAGAAACAAAAAAAAAAAAAAAAAAAAAAAAAAAAAGGAAAAGAAAGAGATAGACAGTCAATAGATAGCACCAAGAAGAGCACGATAGCAAGAAAGACACAACAAAATTAAATAAAAGGTATAACTGCAATACAAGTAGAAGATGAAAGAATGAACCCAGAAGAAGGTATTAAATTGTCAGCTCGCTTTAACCCTTGCCCTCCACCCTACGTACTCTGTACGTACATTTTTCTCTCTGAAATCTTGGTTCATTCAACGACCAAACGCCAACACCATCCAAGAAACATGGGCACAACTTCGTCTCAACAAGAGGCATAGATCCTCATGAGCCCCCGCAAGTGCGGGGGGCTCATGAGGATCTATGTCTCTTGCGGTTGGATCATCCTCAACTTTTTTCTCGTGCAGTGAAAGGGTTAAGTTACACGAGAATAGACGTTTCAAGGAGTGATCGAAAGTTATTGAAGACTTGGCATTTACCGCCCCTCCCTTATTGCTGCCGACAGCCATTGCCAAGTGTCTGCTCATTGTCTTCTCCCATCTTGTTTTTTTTTGTTTTGCGTTACCTATCATAGTCTAGCTGAGCGCTCTGAAACCGTTTCCAGATGAACAACATACATCTATGTTGAAACCAGCAAGAGGCATAGAGGCACATGAGCCCCCGCAATTGCGGGGGCTCATGTGAATCTATGCCTCTTGCGGATGGATAATGCTGGTTACTCATGAGGATCTATGTCTGAATTCTAATAAACGGTGTCTTATGAAACGCCATGTTTATTCTCCCAGACAGAAAACAGAAGCGCGTGCATCTTCAGTGTCCATGCTATGATGAAGATATCTCATAATATGAACGTACATATACAAAGAGTGTTTTCCTTTTGCCATATATAAATTCATTCAACGTTTTGTCTTCAGTTTGCGGTGATTATCACAACGTTGTGTTGCGTACCAGGCAATATCGTGGACCGTTGTTGTCTAGGCGACAATTAACACTTCAGTACAAGGAAGAAAGTTGAGTGATATAGGTCTTATAACAACTAGGTATAAAGCGAACGAGATAAAAAGAATACAGAAGAAAAACGTTATCTTTACACTGGTTACCTGTACATTAGTTTTCTGTACACTAAAATGTTTTCTAAAAAACAGGAACAAAAGCGTCAACGGCAACAACAATAACAGCAGCATCAGCAGCAACAACAACAGCAACAACATCACCAAAATCGCCACCGTTACAATCTCTACTGACTGACAACAAAAACAAAAGATCTGTACATAAAACAAAAACATTGACAGCAACAACAACAACAATAACGCCACACCACCGCCTCCACTACCACCTCCACCACCGCCACCGATAACAAGAACAACAGATCCGTTACACAAAAAAATAACCAATTGCAACAGAAACAACAACAAATATAACAGCAACAACAACAACAGCAGCAACAAAAACAGCCTCAGCAACATCACCAACATCAAAACCACCACTACAACAGCAACAACAAGTCTGTACAAGAAAAGAACAAAAAACCCGGACCAAAATAATAGATGGCGTTTGGCACTAAAGACCCATTGGACTTGGACTCCCTTTGTGCAGAGCCTATAAAGCGGGTGTCAAATCACTGCGGACGACACTGGGTGATTGAACAAACTGACACAGTCACCGTCCATTCTGGTTAAACTGCAATCTAGCTGTCCAAAAGACCATTGTCGACGGCGTGTCCCTGGAGGCTGTTGCAGAAGCTGTTTTGCGCAGTCCTCCAGCAGAAATCCTTCCATCTGCAAGAGGCGTAGAGCCTCATAAGCCCCTGCCTTTCGGCAGGGGGTTATGAGGCTCTACGCCTCTTGCACATATTGTGGGATTTCTGCTACATTCTGTAAAGCTTTATCTGTGTTTCTGATGATTATAGTCGAGTTTTTGCTTATAACAGGTCTGAGATAACAAAGGTCGACTATAGCAGCACTTTTTTTCAGCAGGTCCGTCCGACACAACACTCCTAGTTTATACAAATTACTTCGCTAATAACTAACTTCTGATACAACGACGAGAATGTGCGGGTCCCCAGGCGATTTGGAGTATCCGAAATTTACTGCGTATGCTTGTTGGAGACGCAGAGGAAGTTTCTGACGCAGTCTGCAAGGGTTCATTAGAGTCTGTGCCTATTACAGCGAGACCGTGGTGGCTCAGCTGGTAGAACGTCTGACTCTCATAAAGTCATGGGTTCGAACCTCGGTGAAGTCAAAATTTGTTCAGACCCTTTTTTCGGTGCCCCATCGTTGAAATCACATTCGTGATGGGCAGAAGACGTTATCAAATTTAACCCTCAGGCCGCATTTTGAAGGTGTCACATAACGACTATGTACCAGTTTCAGAAGATGGATCGAACATGATAATTGAAGGGTAGTGCCAGGTTAGCTTGGCGCCTGACGGCGCCAAGCTAATCCGGCACTACCCTTGAATTATCATACTCGATCCATCTCCTGATGTAGTGCGTCGGCTCTAAACGGATTAAACCTGAAGCCTGTAACGTTTCTCAGAGATGGATGGGTTTTCTGAGACAGGATGCGGGGGGCTCGTGAGGATGTGTAGGTCCCTTGGACATGAAAAGGACTTGCTGATGGATTGTGCAATCATGCATTTATGGGAATCTGTGCCATTTGCGGATCCCGATGCAGGAAACGTGACTAAAAGAACTGATGTCTCAGTCTGGCCTGACAGACGGAAGAGCGCACGACCTCACGAAGATCCACGTGTACGATATATATTGGTTTGTGAAAGCTGATGCACAGGACAAGTCCATTTCTCTTACACAGCAAGAGGCGATGGTGAAAGAAAAGAGAAGAGGGAGAGGGGGTGAGGGGAGAGCGTGAGAGAGAGAGAGAGAGAGAGAGAGAGAGAGAGAGAGAGAGAGAGAGAGAGAGAGAGAGAGAGAGAGAGAGAGAGAGACACAGAGAGAGAGAGAGAGAGAGAGAGAGAGAGAGAGAGAGAGAGAGAGAGAGAGAGAGAGAGAGAGAGAGAGAGAGAGAGAGAGAGAGAGAGAGAGAGAGAAAATGAATGACAATGGCAATGAGTCGCAATGAACCTTTATGGTAAAAGTAAAAGTATTTGGCTCAAAGACCAATTTTAAAATTTAAAGTTGCTACCATGAATCTACAAACTACTAGTAACATGATCACAAACAAGACGAGAGAGAGAGAGAGAGAGAGAGAGAGAGAGAGAGAGAGAGAGAGAGAGAGAGAGAGAGAGAGAGAGTACGTTGCTTAACTATTTCACTGACGAGACCAAGTGAACACGATCCAACTGCAAAAGGCATAGATTCTCATGAGCCCCCGCAGTTGCGGGGTTCATGAGGGTCTATGCCTCTTGATGACACCACTTTGAATCCACGTTCCTTGGATGTGTGGCGTTGAATTAACAAAGATTAAAAAAAACTCAATCTGCGTCCACTGGCAGACAAGTGGTGATTGCTCTAAAGAGACACAGCAGGAGCCGATCAGCAAGTGACATAGATTGTCATGAGCCCCTGCGACCGCAGGGGCTCATGTCGATCTACATCCCTTGCTGGTCACAGGAGTTGGATGAGGGACTATCAAGACATTGTTGACTGTGTCAAGCTGATAAGAACTAACTCGGTCATTGCCTTTGCATCAGGTCCTCAGACAGTCAGTCTTTGATGTTTTAAGTGTAACCGATCCTCAGGTGAAACCGAAAATGCTAACGGGCCAACGTCCCAATTGGTCGACGTTGCACCGAGGACCTTTAGTTCACTGGGGTCGTTCATGGTGCTGTGTTGATCTTCCTGTCGACGTGACGTCCGTCTGCTCCGGTTGCTAAACTTGCTAAACAACGAATTGAGAAATTCTGTTCGGTCTCTGGTACGCGCCGTCCATGTTAGAAACAACATACCTCAGCCCGCTGCATGGCAGCAATGTCCTCTGAACAAGCTTTGAAATAAACGGCTGAAAATGGTGAATAAAGCTGAATGTGAAGAGTTTTCTTTCTTTTGGAAATGTGTTGAAGTGCAGAATTGATTGAAATTAATTTTGGCAGCTCACTTCCAAAGACACGCGTGTTACAAGTGTCCATCATCATCAGCATCATCCCAGACGTCATCAGGAGGTCGTGATGGTGGCACCTCTCAATCTCAGATCGTCTGGGATGTTATTCCACAGGGATGAAACACCGTTTTGGAAAGAACTCGCGCGATACTGCTTTTCTGCATGGGTTCTCTCACGTTAGTCTTGTAACGACACGCGAGCTGGAAAGGTCGGGAGAAAACAGTGTTTACATACAGCTGAAACACATGGGATAAGTCCCTGCGTGGTCCACCTGCTGCCTATCATAAATGCTATCTGAGGACCATCTGCTCACTAGTCTTGTGTCCTGTGAAAGCCAAAGACAATAAGTCCATTTTTTTTTGTAGAAAGTGAGGTTTTTATTGTATTACAATGAAAATATCGCTGTTTTTCGCGGAAATGCACATGCTGCCCTTTTGCCTTCACGAACAGTAAGTCTTCTGGACAGCACAAGGCAGTAAGTCAATTTTTGTGAAAAGCGAGATTTTCATTGTATCACAATAAAAATATCGCTTTTCACAACAATGGACATGTTGTCTTTTGCTGTGCAATAGGTCATGTTATGTTTTAAATTGGGCATTTCAGGCAGTAAGAGAATAAGGAACGGTGTTTTTAAAAATAAATTTTGCCTTGTTTGAAAATTTGTAGTAGGGCTGAATGCTGGAATTTGCTGGAAATTTCTGGTTAGATGAGAGGAGACATGTTGATTCATACCATCCTGAGCTTATCCAGTGGACAATTGTGGGCCTATGTTGAATTGCCGTTGACGTAGTGATTTGAGGGGCACGCTGATTCTTCAGCTGTGCTTGGGTGTGGGGTTGGTAAGGAATCAGGTTCATAGCCAAGAAATGAGACAGTCAATGTGCTGTTTTTGTTGTTGTTATTTTGTGCATGGCAAATGTGCAGCTGGTGGGCGGCAGTGTTTGTTTTAGGGGATTGAAATATTAGGGGATGCCTGGGACTGACTATGGTTAAGAGACTGGACAGTACGGAAACATCACTATATTCCGTGGCCAATAAGCTATTGCCAAATGTTGGAAAAGCACAGAGAAATACGACTCATGTCTGTAGAGTCTGACGTAGTCAGCGAGTTACGGCGATCATTGCCACACGTCGCCTTCTCATTGGCTGCCTACATGGCTTATTTATAAGTCTGGCACTTAGCAGCCCGGACCCATTACCATAGCTTCCAGTATCCAATATCCCGCGCTGAGTAGCTGGTGGTGTTGTCTCCTTGTTGTCTTCCTACGCTTAATTTATTAACCCGTTTCCTGCCGAGAACACGCGCTAACTGCAAGAGACATAGATCCTCATGAGCCCCCGCAGTTGCGGGGGCTCATGAGGATCTATCCTTCTTGCTGACACAACTTTGGATCCGTGTTGCTCGGACCGCTGGGGCTCTCTCAGGAAGATCGCAGAAACACAATCTACGTTCACTGGCCATTAAAGGGGTTACAGACTTTTCTTGTGTTGCGGTCGCTCAGGTTTCGTAATTGTTTGGGTTATTGTTTTTCGTTCCCAGAAGCGATGTTTGATGGAAGGAAATGAGATTAGATGACATTTGATTTTCCTAAGGGTGTCGGCCACTTTTGTGTTTGCAATGCTTTTGGCATAGTCTAGTGTAGCGAATTTTGTTTTCACCGGTGTGTATGTATAAGTAAGTGCACAGTATGTATTTCGTCAACTCAAGTATAAAAGAAGATAAGTTCACGATGTTTTTCAATGTAAAATCATAATAAAGTAATAATAATGATGATGATGATGATGATGATGATGATGATGATGACGATGACGATGACGATGACGATGATGACGACGACGACGATAATTTATAAGGAGCCAATATATGGTAGAATGCTCTGCTCTGTTAAAAAAAAAACAACAACTACCAGACGATAAAAGTGACAACAAAAACCACATGTACATTACACAACAGAACAGCATATGACCGAATACTTTAACACTGACAATCAAGATTAGGAAAAGCCAAGCTTTAGGACTGCGTTTAAAACTAGCTCTTGATTCACTCAATGTACAGTATTTCTGTTTAATATGCGTCTAAACACTGCAAAACAAGACTTTATTCTTGTTTCACAGTTACAAGGAGCAAAACTGCTGTGCATTGATCCACTTAGTGAAGAAACACTTCTTTACCCTCAGGCTGTGAACGCAGGACAGTTCTAGTTTTTGTTAATACAATTTAAACAATCTCCTAGTAACCCAGTTAAGCCCTCACTGCCTATGGACGCAGGATGTGTTTTAGGAATCATTGTGCATTCAACGTGAAAGGTGCCCAGCCGTTCAGCGAACATGGATACAATATAGGCCTGAGGGGTACAATGGTTCCTTTGACCTCCTAGGTATACAAGGGTCCGTGCAGCAAGCCCCTGCTACCAATAACGTACTTGTTTTCATTCCTCCACTATTTTCGTAAAATAAATCAAGAAGACATCTTCCAATCTGGATCACGCCAGACCTGACTGACGTCAAAGGAAAATGCATTTATACATAACACACTTATGACGTAATTTAAAATATTTCATGACGTTGCCGTCTCCGCTGAGCACTGAGTGTGCTTGTTGTTTCGAACAACATTTAAGTAACTTTTTACTTTAGAACGTTTTGGTAAATTTTGAAGAACAAAACTCGCATCCGAGACGCGTCACAAAGAGAGCTACAAGAAGTCCGCCATTTGTCACTACAAGGGTTTTTGTATCACGGTCACATGATGCGGTTTGCGCTAAAGCGACTAGACGTGTGACGTTGGGATGAAAACAAAGTGGTTTCAGCAAGTGGCATAGATCCTCATGAGCCCCCGCGACCGCGGGGACTCATGAGGATATATGCCTCTTGAAAAGTTGGGTGGTTTTAAGTTTTTTGAAAGTGTTAACTCCTTCAGTCTGAGACTGTAACCACAACCAGCACACACTCTCAGTTTCATGTGGAAAAGCTCGAAGAATCTGCAAACCAAATGGGTGAAACTAGCGCTGGTAGAAATAGTACACGTTCCAAGGGGATTTACTCAGCATTGGAAGGACAAACGGTTAGATCCCCTGCCCCCTCCTATCAGGCACCCAGAAAGACAAAACGATATCTTCAAAGCGAATCTCTAGCAGAAAAGCTGATGTTGCCAGTCCCTCCATGATGCTCTTGATCCCTCCTGTATAAAAGGGACACTTTGATCGCAAGAAAAATTACTGACCCATTTATTTCCATCTCTAAATAGACACAGATTCTCATGAGCCTGTGCAGCGGCATGCGCTCATGAGACTCTGTGTCACTTGCTGATTGAGCCCTGCTTCAGATGTTGAAGGTTTAGTGTAGGACCTAATACATCTTTCTGCAACACGTATCTACAAGAAGCATAGATTTTCATGGGGCCCTGCAACTGCAGGGCCCCATGAGAATCTATGTCTCTTGCTTCGGAAGTCTTGCGTCGGCTGTTCTCAATTAGACTGCTGTTGTTCATGTAAGATTGCATAGCACCCAGCCGACCACAGCGCAGATTCCGCCATGAATGCCTTGCTTTGAAGCGTCACGGACATTTGCGGCGGAGTCTCACCTTTCTGACCCTAGGTTAAGTCCCTTGTCTCGAAAATCATTTTGAAGCTTAGACGTCAGAAGACAGAAACGAACACTGCTTATTAATCTTTCCTACTTTTGTGTCTGCCGTTCAGACAAAATAAATTTGTGGAGGAAGAAAACATCTTTTTATCACTGTCTGTATTTTGTCCCTTGTTGTTGCACAATGTTATAATAGTTCGTACGACAGTTTGTAAGAGAAGCAATCTTGCTTTAAAGTCATCCCTGATATAAACGTTTTTTCATCGTCTCTATTTATCTCACTGACGCGAGAATGAACGCAATGAGCTATTTTAGAAAGCATCAATACGGCTAATAAAACCCTTTAATAAGCGTATTTCTCTGTGGGCTGGCGTTTGGGTGCCTGATAGGCGGGGGTAGGGGATCTAACTGTTTGTCTGTCCAGCGCTGAGTAATTCCCCTTGGTTTGTGTACAGTTCTGCCAGCGCTAGCCTCACATATCTGGTTTGTGAGTATCTATAACTCGAGGCAAATTTGTATCGGTACATTGTTGTGTAATGTTCTGTGGAAAATCAGGGTATTTACCCGACCAATATAGTAATGCACCTTCGTGTTTGTGTATGTATGTTTCTCCTGCCTACTTCCTAAGTTCCGGAGAAAGAAATGGGTGCATTCTTTTTGAGGATGCAGATGATCGTCTTGGTCTATACCTGCGTATTTCTCTGTGAGCTGGCGATTGGGTGCCTGATAGGCGGGGGCAGGGGAACTAACTGTTTGTCTGTCCAGCGCTGAGTAATTCCCATTGGTTTGTGTACAATTCTGCCAGCGCTAGCCTCACCTATCTGGTTTGTGAGTACCTTTAATAAGCAGTTTATCTGATGATCTACAAATACGTATCTGAACATGATTTAGTTAGTTAGTTATTGGGGTTTTAATGCCAAGCAGGCGGCTAAAGCCATCTCACGGCGGGTAATCTAAATACGAGAAGCGGGGGCGCTGATATTATTACCCCACACAGCCATTCTGAGCGCGTGAAGCAAACTTGCGCCGCACGAATACGCAATTGGATAGGTGATGAGAAAAGAAATTATCACATGTTTTACGCATTATGTATCACTGGCCCGGAAAGAAAATTTGTCGGCCAGACTGACACAATAAAGTTTTTGAATTGAATTGAATTGGCCGAGATAAAAGAAAACGGTCCAACCGCAAAAGACATAGATCCTCATGAGCCACCGCATTTGCGGTGGCTCATGAGGATCTAAGCCTTTTGATAACATTACTTTGAATGCACGCTCCTTGGACTGCCGGGGCTCTATGGCGTTGAATTAGCAATGAACTCTGGCGCCACTGTTCACGAAGAGAGTAATTCCCCTTGTCCAGACAGCCCGAAAATGGTCTTAGTACCGGTGCCAGCATGCAAACAAGATGTTAATGATGTACGTACGCTTGAAAATTAGCCATGCAATATTGTCATTCTTGAGAAGAAAGACCCGAAGGCGAAGACGCCGGTCAGGTTGTTCGGCGGTGATTGCGGCTTTCTCGAATGAACAAGCTCGCCTACGGCACAGCTTTAACTCATGCAGCCCCGACACACCACAGGAAGACATGGATCGAGCATGATAGTTCAAGGGTGGTGCCAGAATAGCTTGGCGCCCATGGGGCGCCAAGCTGTTCGGGCACCACCCTTGAACTATCATGCTCGATCTGTCTCTGGGATTGTCAGTACTACAATCCTTCAGAGAGCAACTTCAAAATTTGGGGAGTTCGGTCCTTGGTGTGGAGTGTGTTAATACTGTAGTAAATTTACCAGCCTCGTCCACGCATCCACTGATACTGTTAAAAGTACCGGTGGCCGCATGCACAAGGAGGGGATGGGGGGGGGGGGGGGCATGGGAGGATGGGGGTGATTGCGCTTGGTGCTCAACGCTTCCAACAACCGGAAACCTGCGAACACCATCCAACTGCAGATGCGGGGGCTCATGCGGTTCTTTGCGTCTTGATGACCATATTCGTATTCGTGTTCCTGGCATTAATGGGATTATTCATATTGAATGTGCGTAATTTAATATGACATAATACTCATAATGCATCTTGCGTATTAATACATAACGCGTCTTGCACCGACTGCCGGGCAGTGACCCCGGGGATTAACCCGTCGTAAATGCAACCACATATATTGTTAACCCTTTGGCTGTCGGTAGCTGTTTTTATCGCGATGATTCCGGCAAGAATCATCGCGACAAAAATCGCTACCGACAGCCAGCGTTTTAACAACAGCGTTAACTGCACGCACACGGGATGTTTATTGGCAGTGGATGCTTTAAACGAAAATTAAGCTTCTGTCTAAAAGCAAAGCATTGTGGTACATGAAAGTGAATACCTTTTCTAAACATGCATTAGGCATTTGTTCCTATCTTCTTTGAGCTGAAAACTAATTGTGAAGTGACAACACAGTTATTACAGCGTAGTGTTATGTACACAACGCTTCTGACGGCACTGCAAAGCGCGTCTCTATCGTGTTTGCCAAGATCTGATGTCAATGCTGGCAAACAACGTCACGCGTAATTATCCCGACATGCATTGCGGCTTCCTACCTCCGGGCAAACATGGCGACTCGCATGTGCAGGGATACTTTCATCTCCGGGGCCAAGTTGTACAATTGCCTAGTGATTTAAGTTATAATGTTGAGGGGGAGGGATCGAATGCGACATCTAAAGTGTAGTACCAGATTAGCTAGGCGCCAGAGGCGCCAAGCTAATCAGGCACTACTCTTTAGCCGTAGTATTTAGCCGTCGTATTTAAGCCATTACTTGCAATTGGCGGTATAAGTGAAAAGCTACGGACAATCTGATATACGTTGCTAAGCAGTCACAAGAAGAGAGAGTCCGAAATAGCTCAGGCGGTTAAACGTCGGAGCAGGAGAGCGAAGGGAATCGCCGGGTCGTGGGTTCGAATCCCGTCCCGGCCCCGGTAGCTGGACTCACAATCCAGGGGGAAAAAACGGATTTGTTCAATAGCATGTCCGTTGAAAGGTCCTGGTAAATCAAAGTGGCACAGTTGGAGTGCGCCTGAGTTGATCATTGTTCAGGTCGTATTCCATAGGCAATAGATTTCCCTGTCCCCCATAACCCGCCCGTCAGGGCCGTCCATGATCATCTTGGTGCTGTGGACGTTAAACCCAAACTAACCAACCAACAAGAAGAGAATCTGACTTCTTCCTCCGTATGCAGAGAAACAGTCGTCCATGGACTGGACTTGACGCTACTATCCAGAGGGATGTTTAGGTATCCTTATCGCTTATCACCTAAGTCACCAAGGACTCGCCACTAATAAAAACACCAGACGGATTTCTAAAAGAAAATCGTTTGTACGTACTTGTCCATGCGACCCCCCCCCCCCCCCAAAAAAAAAAAAAAAAAAAAAAAAAAAGACAATGCAATAGGCTTCTTGGGCGAGCCGGCGAAATTAAAACCCGAGGTTTTATTTCAAGAGTGCACTGGCGAGCCTTTAAAAAAAAATACAGTTCTTGAAACATTTCACTTTCACGACTGGAAGGTAGCATGGATGAGATTCACATGCTGAAAACGAACTTTGTCTGTGATTGCAGACAATACCTTTGTTAACTCCTTCGCGACGTCACTCAACCGGATACACGACAAACAGCCGCGTATTCATATACGTAACGTCTCGAAGGAGTTAAACTTTCAGCGCATCTGTATGTGTGTGCCGCGTCTGAATGTGTCTCATTTTACCCCATAGCCGCATTTTCCAAAATTTAAAATGTTGCCTAACAACTATGTACCAGTCGCAGGAGATGTCTCGATCATGATAATTCAAGGGTAGTGCCAAATTAGCTTGACGCCGGACGGCGCCCAGCTAATCTGGCACTACCCTTGAATTATCATGGTCGATCCACTCTTGCTGTAGCGCGTCTGGTCTAAGTGGGTCAAGAGCGTGGGAGTGTGGAAGTCCTTGAAAAGAGTCAGCAAATCGTTAGCAACAAGACAACACGGGCATCGCACTCCATCGCACCCTGCGGGCTGAAGGGCTGTGAGATCAGATGTAGATTTAAAGGCTCAGATTGTGTGCTGGTCTGTGATTTTGGACCTTACGGCTTCAAGGCGACCGCATGGGCTTATACAAATCTACGCCTCTTGTTGTGACCAATTTGCATCCACGTTTCCTGGACGGTTTCGGCTTGTGTTTGTTGAACGAACCACGATTTCAGAAGCAAGAAATGTACGTACAGTGGAAGAGAAGGGGTTAAAAGAGATAGTGGCTCGTGTGGGTCTTCGCTTGATGGTGGCAATGCACACTTGATCCTGCACTGTGGAATAATGCACGCACCGCCTCAATTACCGCCCCTTGCAAAACACTTTGTCTACTGGGATGGGCCGCAATCAATACCAGGGCAAAAATCCTAGAATCCCGGGGGTATCTGGGATTGTAATGGTGTCAGTCTTACTGGGACGGCGTCACTGATCAGCCCCTTGTCTTGTCTTCCAGTTGCAAGAGGCATAGATCCTGATGAACCCCTGCACCCGCAGGGGTTCCTGAGAATCTATACCACTTGTTTTCTAGGTGGGTTCAAACAGTCCCTCAGAACAGGGGAAAGTCTAGGGTTTTTGCGTGAAGATGTAAGTTTTATACCTTAGTTGCTGCTGGTTTTTACTCTCGCAACGAAACGATGTGTGTGTGATGTGTTCACAACCAGCTCAAATAGCAGTAGATTAGTATTACGTAGCTGCTGATATAATAATAATTTCTGGAAATAACACACAACACACGCTACTAGTATTGTACTGTTTTAATATTGCACTTCACAAACAGAGTACGTCTTTGTGTGTAGAACGAGATTTTACTGCACTGACCTTTGCCAAATCAGGACATATATCTTCCCTACTAACCCTGTCCTTTTCAACTTCAATTTGCTACGAAGAACCAAAAGCACACTGGGCGTCGGAAGGTCATAACTGAAATAGATGCTGCCTACACCAGAACAATACTGTTCTTGGTTGTTTCTGGACGCAGTTAAGAGTGATGTATTCAAGGGCCACAGTTCAGTTTCCGAGCAAGCATAACTCGTGTGTGCATGTAAAAAGAAAAGCTGCATACGAGTTGTTTATAATTATGTTCCTGGAGAACAGCACAGATTCTAATCAGAAACAAGTTAACCCAATCAATGCCGAAAAAGTACCACCCAAATGCAAGCGGTATAGATCCTCATGAGGCCCCGCAGTTCCGAGGGCTCATGAGGATCTATGCCTCTTGCTGACACCTCTCTGTCCATGTTTCTTTGACGACTGAAGATCTTCGACTTTGAAATGACAATGATTTTGTTGTTGTTGTTAAATTAACCCTGCGTCCGCTAGCAGGGATTATAAATTTACTCTCGATAGAACTTACTGTATACAAAACAGATGTAAATGTTTATCTCATTCGAGACGTGCCGCTTCCGGATACGCGGCTTAAGCCGCGTATCCGCAGACGGCACGTCTCGAATGAGTTAACCCTCTTCAGATTAACGCAGAGGGCACCCTCATCCAATGCAGTACCAACGTCTGGCGTAAACAATTTTTGAACGGTTTTGGGTCTTGTCCTGTAAATGTCTGTCCCTTATAGTTCTTCCACTGGAGGTCTTGCTTGGGTCGCCTCGTGAGGAGAATGCCCTATTTGTAGAACTGACCCGGAAAATTTCAATATCCAAGGATCTAAGTGGAACAGACCTCTGCCAACAAGGGACATAGATTCACGTGCGCCCTTGCAGGTGCAGGGAGATCTTAAAATCTTCATTTATCAAAGTCGGAATGCGCGGATAGCATCAAAAAAGAGAATCAGTTAGAGAGCTAATCCTGAAAAGAACTCCAAACCTGATGATATGAAAGAGCTGTTTCAAGCAGTCAAGAGTCATAGATTATCATGAGCCCCTGCTCCCGCAGGGGCTCATGAGAATCTATGGCTCTTGCAGAAGAAATTAACGACCTCAGTGTGGGACCACGCTGAAAGGAATTGAATTCGGCGGATAATCTACATGGTTAGGAACGAACCTAACTCCGCGTCACGAGAGCGAGCCCAAGGGAGATAACTACTATTGATCAAGGGATATTACCACTATTGATTGAATCTAAGGGCGCGGGATTGACGCAAGATGGCAGGGTAGGGTGAGCGCACAATTAAAGAACCGCTGTGTAATTGACAAAGATGGAAGGCTCCAGCGTGTGGGAGGTGTGTGGAGAAAGCCGGGAGAAACTGGGGAAACAAAAAAAAAAAAAAAAAAAAAAAAAAAAAAAGGATTGGTTGCAAGCTTTTGATGGGTTACTTTTCTTCTTTTATGCTCAAAGCGGTCGCTCGCGTTTGAAAACACTAGACGAGAGGAGAAGTTATTGGCGTAGGAAGGTGTTCAGACGAGGTGGGCCCACTGGCGATAATAGTGTACCTTGCATTTTCTCAAGTGCCTTTGCTTTGTGAGTTCTAGACAAAAAAAAAGTGACTGCCAAGCGTGTAAAAGGCTGTGAATAACCCACACAAAGAAAGAAACACGCTTAGAAAGACAGCTACAACACATCTGTGTTGTAACTGTCTTTTCTAAGCGTGCTTCTTTCTTCTTTGAGTTAGTCTCTGCTTTTGTGAGTTGTAGTATCACTTGCTCAAGACTTCACTTTGAAGCAGAGCTTTAAAAGTTTCGATGCAGATGTTATAGTGCGTAGTGGTCTGTGATGGTGAACTTTACGGCACTAGGCCGTAAGGTACAAAATCGCAGACCAGGACACTCTACACATTTATTTTCAAACTACAATGCACGCGCGTTTCTTATTCAGCCACTCATTGATGGATCGATACCACTAGTTCGCTAACTGAGCTAGCCCAGACATTCGTGGTGGTCACTCTTTTCATTGAAGTAATATCCCCCCACAATTATCGCCTGTGGTCCACACCGGTGAGCTAAATACCCTCGGGCCTGAGTCAACCGAAGTGGGCCCGCGCACGTTTGTGTGCCCCGGCGGGCCCACTGCGGCCGACGCCGGCTCGAGGGTATTTAGCTTTTGATGGGCAAGCAGCCAGTGTGCTGATTGCTCGGCCGGAGCGTCTCTTGTCCCGTGCTAAGTGTTTACCAGCAAAGCATAGTTCAATGATGGACATGCACAGGAAAATATGTCTCGATCGCTCACACAGCACTGTACACAACTGGCTTTGAGTGAACTGTTTGATGGTACTGGCCCTGCATCACGCTAAAATGATACCCAGGCCGCCAAATCTAACCGTGGTGACTTTGAAACCTTTGGTGTAGTTGAAAACCACTGAGGGAAAGGTTAGTTCTAGGTCTACAGGTCGAGGTCGGTCTTCCTTGGCCCCAGGAACATTTGCTTGTGTGCAATTGTATTATTTATTATTTATTTATTTGTATTTATTTATTTATTTATTTTATTTATTTATTCGTTTACTCATTATTATATTTATTATATTTTTTACATTATCTATCTATCTGTCTATTTGTCTGTCTGTCTGTCTGTCTGTCTGTCTGTCTCTCTCTCTCTCTCTCTCTCTCTCTCTCTCTCTCTCTCTCTCTCTCTCTCTCTCTATATATATATATATATATATATATATATATATATCTATATATATATATATATATATATATATATATATCATATATATATATATATATATATATATATATATATATATATATATATATACTATTATTTGCACCATTGAACTGCGCACAACGTTAACTTGAACAAAAATCTAGTGGTATGACTTTATTACTCCCAGATATTGCGACATACCGAAGATGACATATGATATACCATGCGGAATATTTATTACATTTATTATCCGATATTACACACCGGACGCACTGCCACTCACAGCTAGTCCCAGATAAATGGCCATCACCAGTCGCCTGCCAACCTGCCAACTTCAGAATAACCTATAGAGACAACGTGTCACCCAAATAATCGCACGTCGCTGTGTAAACGAAAACGCTATGTCTTGTGGGACTTAATGGAGCAACCTGACATGGCAGCAGATTGGTGCACAAAATGTAGTCGATCGTTTCCATATTAACCCTCTACCTGTCGGCAGCGCTTGTGGTCGAGGTGATTCCTTCAGGAATCACCTCGACCAAAAGTGCTACCGACAGCCAAAGGGTTAATCGACCATTTCGACTGATATGGTAGTGCTTGGTCAGTTTAAATCTTTTAGCTTCGCAATCCTTATCAAGCACTGCCCCTGAGCAAAGGTGATCGATAACGCTTCAACATTTATAGATAAGGTAGTAGTGAAAATGCTGTGAAGGTCGAAACCGAGGTTGGTCCATCCATCAGCGGCAATGGCTGCGGAATTGTATCAAATATGCCTGGTCCCATAAGAGTTACGGCTCTTGCCGACTTTTACCTCCCTTTGGAGTCTATCAATTATGATCAAGGGAGGGAAATCCTACCCTCGCCCATGCGCAGGCATAAATCACCCAGGAAGTTCTCCCGGGACCGTGTTTTCTTTTTGTATGCAGTGTGAGACCACAATTACTAAAACATTTATTACATGAGTTTTGCGTTGAGTTGCAAATCATCTGCCCATAGAACGCAAAATGGCCATCTGTGCGAAAAGCGAGATGTCGTAATACAATGACAAGCTTGTTTTTTTTTTTTTACAAAAAAAGGACTTACTGTTAATGGCCATCACAAAATACTATGTAGTAAAAGAAAAAGTTTTTGTTAATGAGGGGGCGGGTGACGGAGGAAGGAATGACATAACTTGTATTGCTATACCGATCTACTGACATGGAACTGTACACCAAGAAAATTTAAACAGCACCCAACCGCAAGAGGTATAGATCCTCATGAGCCCCCGCAACTGCGGGGGCTCATGAGGATCTATGCCTCTTGCTGGCAGCATTTTGAACCCATGTTCCTGACACAAGCAGAATGTTTTTTTTTTTTTTTTTTTTTTTTTTGGAGGGGGGGGGGGGCGGGAGTGGGGTGTGTGTGTGTGTGTGTGTGGGGGGGGGGGTGGTATTGAATTAACGAAGAATTGCACACACACGCACACGCACGCACACACACACACACACACACACACACACACACACACACACACACACACACACACACACACACACAAAATTAAAAAAAAAATTAAAAAAGAAAATGACGCAGCCTAGCAGCTGGCACGGAACTGATAAAACCGGATTTTAAAAAAAACGAAAGTTGAAAAGACAGTGAGGACGAAGTGGAATGACATGCAGCCAGTAATACGCTTATCAAAAGCCAGACTCCACTGCCAGATCGACCTGTGGCCGATTTAGAACTATCGTCGGGCCGATGACCTGTAACATTCTGAGTGTCTGCGCGCGATTGTAACTTGGCACTTTCGCCGTCATAGGGTCTTCCCAAAACTCGTGTGGTGACCTTCTGTTGCCCGCATTTTGATTTGTAAACTGTTCTGTCTGTGATTTTAACAGCGAATAGGGGCGGTCCGTGGCGCAGCGGTAAAAGCGCCTGCCACCAATGCAAGAGGTGCGAGGTTCGATACCCGGTTCCGGCGTTGGACTTTTCTCCTCTAGTAAGTGTCACCATTAATTCGGGCGGACCGTCGGGGGTTCTTTCTCCGGGTACTCCGGCTCTTTCCTCCCCCACGAATTTCGGTATTAATTTCAGTCCACTTAATCAAATTTCCAAAATATAAAAAAAAAACGATTTAAATTTCCCAAAATTTCAGTAGCTCGCTTGAGCTTGCCCTTAGCACCACGTGAATGTTGTGTGTTTATGTGTTCTGTGTTTATGTACAGTGTGTGAGGGAATGCGCGTGATTCACGTGAGCGTGCTTGTTGGGTTCAGTTCGCGGCTATGTCCTGCGCATTGAGTTATATTATAAATATGAGAAATGCGCCATATAAATGCTATGTATTATTAATATTATATATTTCTTTCTTTCTTTATATCGTGTGTTTGCTTGTCCAGCCGAGCGACCTAATTAACCTCTTCACTGTCACTGCTAACTGCAAGAGGCATAGATCCTCATGAGCCCCCGCGACTGCGGGGGCTCATGAGGATCTATACCTCTTGTTTTGACCATTTTGTGTCCATGATCTTTGCACAGTTGCGGCTTTTGGTCGTTTAGTGGAAACAGATGTCTGAAACAAACTATAGTTACGTCCGTAGCCAAGGAAGGGTTAAACACTGAAACACTCAACGCAGAAAAGACAAATACAAGCCAGTTTCCAACTGTGTTTTGATTGTCCTTTCCAAGCGTGTTTCTTTCTCTGTTAGGTATAGAAAAGACAAGCATAACCCATTTTACAACTGTGCTGAATTTTCTAAGCGTGTTTCTTTCTTTGTTGCTTATTTCTGGCCATAGTACACGTTTGGAAGTCACAATTTTGGTCAGGATTCCATTAAACACTGTTTTTGACCTAGCATGTTGCACCCTTCTGGGCCATACTGACATAATTAAATGTGTAGGCGTTGCAAACATCTGCGTTTGACGATTTAGATATTCAGTGGTAATTTCGCCCCACAGTCGTAATTAACCCCTATCATACTGAGGCTAAAAGCTTCAAATTTGTACACTGCCATATGCAAGCCACATTATAGTACTTACAGACAAGGATATAGACCAATGGCTTAAGTTCAAGGGTGGTGCCAGAATAGCTTGGCGCCTAGAGGCGCCAGGCTATTCTGGCACTACCCCTGAACTATTTTAGTCAAAGTTATTTCACACACTTATGTATTCCGAATGTTTAAGGGCTAACAACCACCTGACTAGTTGTGTCGCCAGTTACTGCCCCTTGTTCTGAAAGTCGATTCTTTCCAGCAATTTAAAATTGTCAAATTTGAATTGCTGGAGGCAACCTACATTTAAAAAAAAACACCTGCTCACAGGAAATATTTCTGTATCGTCACTGCCGCGTAGGCAGAGCTTATTGTACTGTTCTATCAGCTTGTTTTCGGGTTGACAGTGTCACGTTGCCAAGTGCTGGTATTTTTTAAAATAAGAACATTTGTTCACTTTCTGGTTATTGCCGGATGATTGAAAGAGTTGCTTCGCACAAAATACATCTTTCTGTCTGCCCTTTCTTTGGTCATTTTCAATACATTTTGTGTATTTAAATGTATTTTAACCTTCATGAGAGTCATGTCTCTTGCAACGTTGTAGCGTTCGCTTTGCCTCGGCTGTCAATACCTTCATGAGAGTCATGTCTCTTGCAACGTTGTAGCGTTCGCTTTGCCTCGGCTGTCAATACCTTCATGAGTGTCATGTCTCTTGCAACGTTGTAGCGTTCGCTTTGCCTCGGCTGTCAATACCTTCATGAGTGTCATGTCTCTTGCAACGTTGTAGCGTTCGCTTTGCCTCGGCTGTCAATACGTTCATGAGTGTCATGTCTCTTGCAACGTTGTAGCGTTCGCTTTGCCTCGGCTGTCAATACCTTCATGAGTGTCATGTCTCTTGCAACGTTGTAGCGTTCGCTTTGCCTCGGCTGTCAATACCTTCATGAGTGTCATGTCTCTTGCAACGTTGTAGCGTTCGCTTTGCCTCGGCTGTCAATACCTTCATGAGAGTCATGTCTCTTGCAACGTTGTAGCGTTCGCTTTGCCTCGGCTGTCAATACCTTCATGAGTGTCATGTCTCTTGCAACGTTGTAGCGTTCGCTTTGCCTCGGCTGTCAATACCTTCATGAGTGTCATGTCTCTTGCAACGCTGTAGCGTTCGCTTTGCCTCGGCTGTCAATACCTTCATGAGAGTCATGTCTCTTGCAACGTTGTAGCGTTCGCTTTGCCTCGGCTGTCAATACCTTCATGAGAGTCATGTCTCTTACAACGTTGTAGCGTTCGCTTTGCCTCGGCTGTCAATACCTTCATGAGTGTCATGTCTCTTGCAACGTTGTAGCGTTCGCTTTGCCTCGGCTGTCAATACCTTCATGAGTGTCATGTCTCTTGCAACGTTGTAGCGTTCGCTTTGCCTCGGCTGTCAATACCTTCATGAGTGTCATGTCTCTTGCAACGTTGTAGCGTTCGCTTTGCCTCGGCTGTCAATACCTTCATGAGAGTCATGTCTCTTGCAACGTTGTAGCGTTCGCTTTGCCTCGGCTGTCAATACCTTCATGAGTGTCATGTCTCTTGCAACGTTGTAGCGTTCGCTTTGCCTCGGCTGTCAATACCTTCATGAGTGTCATGTCTCTTGCAACGTTGTAGCGTTCGCTTTGCCTCGGCTGTCAATACCTTCATGAGTGTCATGTCTCTTGCAACGTTGTAGCGTTCGCTTTGCCTCGGCTGTCAATAACTTCATGAGAGTCATGTCTCTTGCAACGTTGTAGCGTTCGCTTTGCCTCGGCTGTCAATACCTTCATGAGAGTCATGTCTCTTGCAACGTTGTAGCGTTCGCTTTGCCTCGGCTGTCAATACCTTCATGAGAGTCATGTCTCTTGCAACGTTGTAGCGTTCGCTTTGCCTCGGCTGTCAATACCTTCATGAGAGTCATGTCTCTTGCAACGTTGTAGCGTTCGCTTTGCCTCGGCTGTCAATGTGATAACAGCAACACTTCGACTTCCGACTTGTTCACTTGAAAGCCCCCTTTACTGCCAGTGGACCCAAATCGCATTTCTGCATATTTGTCAGTTCGACGCCAAAGATGCGTCCCAGGAAGACGGCTACACAGTGGTTTCCAACAACAGGCATAGATCCTCATGCGCAACCCCCCGCAACTGCGTGGGTTCATGAGGGTTTATGTCTCTTGCAGCTGAGTAGGGTTTGCTTTGCCCCGGTTAACTGACACGAGAATATTGAAATGGCATGCCAAAAATGCCCACCCAGAAATCATTTGATTTTAAAGGTGCGTTTGCTTTATAGCTTCGAGACAAGACTGACTGACTGACAAAAGTCTAAAATCATGTAAGTGACGAAATGCGCAGAATAAAAACCTGTGGAAAACAACAACAAAAACCTGGATGCCACTGTACGTACATGTTTGTATCTGAAATCTGTGTTCATTCAAAGTCTAAAATCCACAACACACCAAGAAACATGGATATAAATTGGTCTCGACAAGATGCATAAATCCTCATGAGCCCCCGCAGTCGCGGGGGCTCATGAGGATCTATGCCTCTTGCAGTTTGATCGTGCGTACTGTTCTCGGCACTGAAGACGTTAAGTGCCATTGATTACACAAGACCCGGGGGCAGATTGTAATGATATTATTTATCGGTCAAAATGGGTGCCTTGCGTGACAGGTGTAAAATGTGCAAAGGGGAAATAATCTGTCCACGTGATGCCAAAGGAATTAAAGTTATTTTATCCTGGGCGGGATATGATTGCAAAATGTGTCAGTACAACGGGTTCTACGTGTTGCCAGTCTTGTCTCAACAACGACTTTTTGTTTTTTTTTTAGTTTGGGAGTTGGTACAAGTTACAAAAGGCCTTCTATTACCACTTGTGCGCAACGGGGGAGCTCTTCTACACACGAAAGAAAAGAAGAGCAGAAAAGTTTTTATATTTGCGTATAAGCTTCTGAATAGCAAAACAAATTTAACTTAGCCCTTTTGCGCCATGTTACATTACTGTCAGACATACCGTGAACATTTATAAAGTTGACACCCCTGTGAACAAAGAGTTTGTTTAATGTGAACGTTTGACCTGTGCTTGGAAAAGGTCGCTTTAATAACCAGGGCCCAGTTGCATGAATGAACTTAGTCCTGCGCCAGCCAAAATGAGGCAGTTGCATGAATGAAATTAGTCCTGCTCGAGCCATTAAGCACGGTGCTCCTTATCTTGCTTAGTGGCTGGCGCAGGACTAAGCTCACTCATGCAAGTGGCACCAGAGGTGAGCGTACTCCGATAATATCCCCTCGTGTAGGTTTTAAGCCAGCTTGTTTCTTTCTTTCTTTGAGCTTCTTTATAACACGGTGTAACACGTCAAAATGACTTTCACGCCAGATCGACCTGGAGTCACTTTGGCGTGAACGCCAAAGTGACTCCGCGTCCATCTGCCGAGGGAGTCATTTGGATTCGTTACTTTCCTCACGTAAAAGTGACACCTCAAAATGAAAATTTAACGTAGGGTCCGATCTAACGTAAAGGGTTATTCTGCTGTTTTACACCGGCATAGCAAAGGGCAAACAGTCTGTATTGCTCTCTTATGAAAAGAAGTCTCCTTTCTGACGTTGCAAGTTCTAAAAATGTTATAATAAATGCTCTTATAGAATTACTGCGCTATGAGGATTTTTACTTATTTTATTTTTTATTTTTTTAATTTATTTTTTGTTGTTGTGAGCTGTGATTACAATAGCTGTCCTGACAATACTGTGAATTATGTACTAAATTATTCTCGTAAAAAGTCAACAATATGTCGTGAACGCCATTTGCGCTGCATTGTGTCTTTTACGAGAAAATCATTTTAACCCCTTGACTGCCACTGGGCGCAGATTTCGCGTCTGAAAGCACTGCACACTGACTGTGAAAACACAAATGAAATGTGAGCAAACGCGGGCATAAGGAACACTAGGACAAACACGAGAGATAAATCCTCATGAGCCCCTGCGACTACGGGGGCTCATGAAGATTTAGGTCTCTTGCAGATGGGTAGCGTTCCCCTCGCCGGCCCCGGCAGTTAAGGGGTTAAGTAGAGTCACATTACAAACATGCACCGCAAGTCCTCATAAAACCGCGTGTAAAATAACATCGTCTGCCGTGTCTTTTACGGAGTCAACTATTTGAACAGGAGTCACATTACAAACTTGCACCGCACGTTCGAGAAAAACTGCTTTTATGACATCGTCTGTCTTTGTGTTCTTGACGTGGTAAATAATCAACAATGCGAATGTGCTTTTTGAAAGTTTGTATTGCTCTCGCTAGAACTATATGTGTGCAAAAAAAGAGATGTGATTGATTTTTCTTTCTCCTTCAGTTTCTGGAGTGCCGACCCGAGCTTTATCCGATACCGTTTTGAATTGCTGTTGCTGACGTCATGAGACATAAGAGTTATCGTTCGCCGCCCACGCTGATCGTGTTGTGCAGCACGTAAACTGATAGCAGTCGTTGTTCCAGCGCCAAGTGCGGGAGACGGATCGACCGTAATAGTTCAAACGTAGTGTCTGATTAGCTTGGCGCATGAAGGCGCCAAGCGAATCAGACACTACATTTGAACTGTTATTATCAATAACCAGGACTCTAGGAGCCAGTGGTTTTAATGAGGCGATTATTAAATTATGACCTGTCAAGGGACTGAATAAAAAGAGGGGAGGTTGGTAGGAAAATATGGAGAAAAATATGTCGAGCAATCGTGGAAGGGTGATAGAATGCTTGAGGAGTCGTTCAGTGCAGGAGTCCAAGGCACACGTGACAGCCGGCCTCTCTCTGTGTTTCTCTGTCTCTGTGTCTCTCTGTCTCTGTGTCTCTCTGTCTCTGTCTCTCGCTGTCTCACTGTCTGTCCTCTCTGTTTCTGTCTCTCAATGTCTCTGTCTGTCCTGTCTGTCTGTCTGTCTGTCTGTCTGTCTCTCTCTCTCTCTCTCTCTCTCTCTCTCTCTCTCTCTCTCTCTCTCTCTCTCTCTCTCTCTCTCTCTCTCTCAGTCTCTCTCTTTCAGCTGTAAAGTCCAAAATCACTTTTATATACGTCGTTCAGAGTCAACATATTCTGGATTTTTGCTTACAGCGGCTCAGACATTTAGGTTTAACCCATTCAGCCCTGACGCACTACAGCAGGAGATGGGTCGACCATGATAATTCAAGGGTAGTGCCAGATTAGCTTGGCGCCAAGCTAATCTGGCACTGCCCTTGAATTATCATGGTCGATCCATCTCCTGCAACTGGTGCATAATCATTAGATGATTTGGGAAATACGACCGTCGGGCTTAATGAGTTAATATACCGTCCACTTCGCTTATAACAAGGTCGGGTATAACAAAAGTCGGATATAACAACCCTTCACCTGACGTCTTCACAATACTTTTTTTTTCAGTGCAGATTACCTCTCTTATAATAAGCTTCGGGTATAAGAACAACGGGGTCTTTAGACGATGTGCTATATCCGAAGTGTACTGTACTTTGTTAATATCAGCACACGACGCTGTATAGAGCGTAAGTTATGATATCAATGATATTAGTGAAGGCAGTGAAATCCTCTGTCTCTCTTTACAATGTCATTAAGGACAGATTTGTAAAAAGGCCTGCGTACCTGCTTTATTCATCCTTACAAAATAAAGTTTCAATTTCAGTTCAGTTCTCCCCCTCCGGCTTTCTGATCACCTGGAAGCATGTCCATTTCCTACCGTTGACACAGGAGTTGACAGGATATGTAGACAAGTAACAGAAGAGCCTGCAGTATGGACCAGCTGCTTGCTAAAAAGGCCTTGTCAAAGACTACCACGATGCAAACAGGTTTTGTCCATTCCGATGAGAAGAGACATGTGTTTGTTCTTTGTGTGTGTGTGTGTGTGTGTGTGTGTGTGTGTGTGTGTGTGTGTGTGTGTGTGTGTGTGTGTGTTTGTTTGTCTTGTGTGTATGTGTGTGTGCGCACGCGCGTACATGTGTGTGTGTGTATGTGTGAGCACCACCTGCCTCGCCGTCCCAGCCACCCCGCCCACCCCTACCCTGCCTAATAAACAAGCACACAAAACGAACGAACAAATTAAGAAAGAAGAAAACAAACAACGGGGTACGAATGAGGTCAGGAAGAGGCAAATAACCTCATGAGCCCCCGCATCTGCGGGGGTTCATGAGGTTCTTTGCCTCTTGCATTTGGGCGGTGTTCTCAATTTCCGCGCAATGAAAGAGGCCAGTTGTGCTTACTTACCTCTAGGTATAAGCTTAAGTTTCTTTTCATAAGTTCCCTTATGTCAGGCCTTCTCTGCCTCCTCCTCCCCCCCCCCCCCCAACCCCAAAGCACATCCCCCACCCTCGGCTCTCCTAATCCAACCCTTCCGGTCATAAACCCTATACGTAGAATGATGTCTTTCGGGGCCGGGAACATTCGAAAACAAATCTATTCTATTTTACATCTCGCTTCCTGTGATTATCCCGTATCAGGTCTTCGTGCATATGCATTTCACGATCATCGTACCGCCATTATGGTCATATCTTTACATTCAACGTCCTGATATGTAGCGTGATTTACTCATATTTTCTTTTCAGTTCTAACCAAACCCCTACAGAACTCCCTCAGTTTGAGGAAGAGGTAAAGCTGAGTTCCTTTGAGCTCATGAGAATCTTTCTCTCTTGCTGATCGAACTGGTTGGCGGTGAATTCGTCTACTACATACAAAAAAAGAGCCTGCACAAGAGCTCTTTGGTTTCTACGAACAATAAAGTACCGCTAATAGGGTGAGATCTAAGATGCTCTAAGAAATTCCTCGGCCATTAACATCGCGCGCGCTCGCTCATTAGCAAGGTAAGAATTTCCTCTGATGGGAGTAAATGGGTTAAATTATTGCTGTGTAACCTTTTGCCAATAGCACGATGACGGAGGTGAAATAATATGTGACGTCTTGTTTAACCCTCTTAACCCCACGGCACAATTTTCCAAATTTTGGAGGCGTTGTCTAACGACTATGTACCAGTTGTAGGAGATGGATTGATCATGATAATTCAAGGGTAGTGCCAGATGAGCTTGGCGCTGAAGGCGCCAAGCTCATCTGGCACTACCTTTGAATTATCATGATCAATCCATCTCCTGCTGCAGGGTCCCGAGGCTAAATGGGTTAAATGGAGCTACTCCAGGCAGCAAAGGGTTAATAGATGTATAGCCACTTCATAAAAATATTCCTTGTATGTCGTAAAATGAACGGCTTTTGCGCTCTTCTTATCCTTTGTACACACGAGAGCTCATATCTTTTTGTACAATTTTTTTTTGTCCCGTTACGTTCAAAAGACAGTGGGAATCCTATCTTTTTGTTCAATTTTGTTTTGTCCCGTTACGTTCAAAAGACAGTGGGAATCCTATCTTCTTGTTCAATTTTGTTTTGTCCCGTTACGTTCAAAAGACAGTGGGAATCCTATCTTCTTGTTCAATTTTTTTTGTCCCGTTACGTTCAAAAGACAGTGGGAATCCTCTGATAAGTGTGCCTTTCACAGATTGTGAAAACAAGATCTTAGACAAGTCAGTTCCGGCAAGACAACATTGATAATCCGTAAATTTGTTGTTGTTGTTGTTGTCTGATCCTGTGCGGGAGTGTTGCCCAAAGGGTACTTCACAAAGTACTCTTCCAATCAGATGAGATACATGTACTTGTGGTGTACCCCCCAAACGGGTCCATTGAGGAACACCCCTCAAACGGTGTGGCCGGAGCCAACATGACCCCTTCAAACTGCAAGGGTTCGAGAGAATCTGTTTATTGGCAGATTGACATTCTTTAACCCCATCAAGGCCAGTGCACGCAGACTGCGTTTCTGCAGCCTTTGTTAATTTTACGCCAAAGAGTCGCAGCCGTATGAGAAACGTAGGACACAAAGTGGTGTCAGCAAGAGTCATAGATCCTCATGAGCCCCCGCAACTGCGGGGGCCCATGAGGATCTGTGACTCTTGCATTTGGATGGTGGTCACGTTTTCATCCGCAGTGAAGGGCTTGCAGTTTATATATTTGTATGGCTGTAAGAGCATCTTTATATGTGGCCCAGTTCCCTCTCGAGATGACCGAAAGACCCTTGTGGAAATTCTACTGAAGAAGATTCACCGCCTTCATAACGATCCGAGTGAAAGCTTCATTTTCTTTTCTTTCTATTTCTTGTTCCATTTCCCCTGAAGGGTAAGCTGTTCAATAACTGACATCCTGACAAAACGCGGAGTAACTCCATCATCGTTACGAAAGAGTTACGTAGCTTTTGAGCCGAAATGGCATCGTGCTTGACGAGGAAATTTGGCCGGAAGTTCGCAAGGGCACATAAAGTGCTCGTCATGAATATTCATGAGATGTTTGACATACAGATCCCTGCTCGGCAAGCAAGCTTCTTTATTGCGTAATAGAATACTTTCCTGCGCAAACATGGCGCCCTCAGGGGGATTATTTTAAACGACCCGCCTCGCTAAATCGTTTATGTCATAGCGATTTACTGGTTTCGCAGACGGGGATTGTGTGCTGGTCTGTGATTTTGGACCATACGAATTTCAGCCGGAAGGTCCAAAATCACAGACCAGCACACTTATATATATCTATCTCTCTCTCTCTCTATATATATATATATAGCCTCTCGTCATGAGTATATTCAGGAGTTTTGTGTACAGCTCAAACATGCAGGGTTAAAATACCGTCGACTTGAAATATGGTCTAATATAACACGAGTCTGATATGACAACACTGTACCTGAGAACTCGACAATCCGTTTATATATATACACATTATTTCGCTTATAACAAGCTTTGGATAAAACAACACTGGGATCCCGAGACGATGTTATGTCCGAAGTTTACTGGAGTAGCAGCACAAGATGCTGTACAGGGCGAAAGCTACGGTATCTATGACAGTAGTGAAGGCAGCATATTATCTCTCTCTCTCTCTCTCTCTCTCTCTCTCTCTCTCTCTCTCTCTCTCTCTCTCTCTCTCTCTCTCTCTCTCTCTCTCTCTCTCTCTCAATGTTTGAGCCGTAGCGGGGTCTGACCTACCTCTCATTTACGTACTTCCGTGTGTGCGTGCGTGCGCGCGCGCGCGTGGGTGTGTGTATGTGCAAGCGCGCGTGCGTGCGGGTGTGTGTGTGTGTGTGTGTGTGTGTGTGTGTGTGTGTGTGTGTGCGTGCTTGTGTGTGTGTGTGTGCGTGTGTGTGCGTGTGTGTTTTCATGTAGTTTGTAGCAAGGACAAGAATGAAAAAAGGTCTGCGCACCTATTCTTTTATCCTTGGAAAATAAAGATTCATTTCATTTCATTTCGGGGCATTTCAAGTCTCTCTCTCTCTCTCTCTCTCTCTCTCTCTCTCTCTCTCTCTCTCTCTCTCTCTCTCTCTCTCTCTCTCTCTCTCTCTCTCTCTCTCTCTCTCTCTCTCTCTCTCTCACACACACACACACACACACACACACACACACACACACACACACACACACACACACACACACACGCACACGCGGCGCACGCGCGCGCGCGAAGAATTCATGCGTTCATACATCGGCGGCATGAAAGCCATTTCCATGCAATAACACGCTGATTGTTTGTGACGTTTCCCGCTTGCAGGAATTAGTCTTTCTTTAAGCCCTTACAATCTGCAAGAGACATAGATTCGCATGAGCCCCTGCATAGCAGGGGCTCATGAGAATATGTGCGTCTTGCTCACTGGATCGACACCAGTTGAGGATGTTGTTTCTGACGTTGCCTGCATGAATTAATAGGCTTTCTTGTTATATCACTGGCCACTTTTTCATATTCTTGCACATAATATAAGAAGAAAATGCGATGCTGCGATTGTCCGTTTTTGGGATTCTGCAACCCCCCCCCCCCACCCCCACCCCAAGCATGCCCCTTTGAAATTATTCCCTCCTCCTTCTCCTCTTCCAAACCCATCCTCTCACCCAAACCCAGCCCCACACCCGCCCCTGCTCTTGTTTAATGGTTAGAGAGACTAGACAGTACGGTATCCACCTTAGGCGCCATTTGTCTCAGACTAACCGCGTCATTGGATGTTGCTGTAGACTTTCTGCAACTTCGTTAACCCATTCAGCCCTGACGCACTACAGCAGGAGATGGGTCGACCATGATAATGCAAGGATAGTGCCAGATTAGCTTGGCGCCTGTCGGCGCCAAGCTAATCTGGCACTACCCTTGAATTATCATGGTCGATCCATCTCCTGCAACAGGTGCAGTCGTTAGATGACGCTGCCAAAATTTGGGAAATACGTGCGTCGGGCTGAATGAGTTAATTTAACGCCAAAGAGCCTCAGCCATCGCTGGAACGGGGATTCAAAGTGGTGTCAGCAAGAGGCATAGATCCTCATCAGCCTCCGCCACTGCGGGGACACATGAGGATCTATGCCTCTTGCAGGTGGATCGTGTCTGTAACCTTTTTTTTATTAGCAGAGGAGGGGTTAAATAAATGCCCCAAACAACAAACTGGAAACCCCACTCGGGAGGTAACTGATCACCCCCTGACGACACAACACACAACACGACACCAAAGATCTCAACACTGTGTGTTCAAAACCCCACCAATTCTGCTCCACAATGGCTTCTCGCCAGTATGTCAATTTTGTTGTGTGGTGAAAAACAAGATTGTCAATGTAATACAATGAAAATCGCACTTTTCACATAAAAAAACGGACCTGCTGGCTTTTCTTTTTGGCCAAATTATGGCAAAATACACACTGCATCGGTGTTTCTGAAAGCAACGTGTTTACAACTGACACGGACCAGCGATGTGTTAACAAATGCCAAATTGTTTCTCTGCCAACGTATTCAATCATCGCGCCCACGTGTAATTGAAAACCGAACGGCTGAGTTGATTAGGCAGGAATTTCCGGGAGATGAAATAACGATTCTAGATCTTTTCTTGTGGAATGATTTCTGGGTTCTCATTTGGAGGCCCTTTTGTTCCATCCACACAGTGAAATTATAACTTAGGCTTTTGCGAGAATTAAGGGTTTAACTCATTCAGCCCGGCGCACGTATTTTCCAAATTTTGGAGGCGTCATCTAACTACTATGCACCTGTTGCAGGAGATGGATCGACCATGATAATTCAAGGGCAGTGTCAGATTAGCTTGGCGCCGACAGGCGCCAAGCTAATCGGGCACTACCCTTGAATTATTATTATTATTATTATTATTATTATTATTATTATTATTATTATATTATTGTTATTATTATTATTATTATTATTATTATTATTATTATTATTATTATTATTATTATTATTATTGTCGACCCATCTCCTGCTGTAGTGCGTCATAACTGAATGGGTTGAAGAAGTTGATGAGACAGAAAACGTAACTGCGTAGCCAGACGGAAAAAAAAACAGTCACAGGCTGGTTCGGTTGTACGTTTAACCCCTTGACTGCCGAACCTAACCGCAAGGGACATAGATCCTCATGAGCCCCCGCTCATGAGGATCTACGTCTCTTGCTGACATCACTGTGAATCCATGTCATTGGCATTGAATTAACAAAGGTTGCAGGAACGCAGAACACGTCAGCTGGCAATCAGGGAGTTAATACCCCATGAAGCAGAAGGTCTTCGGGTAGACATCAGACTGAGGTATCCAGCACGCGCAACTCAGCTAGGCGTCGGCCTGAGGGCATTTTGCTTACCGGTTAGTTTTCGCCAGCACTTTTTTTTTTCTTCAGTTTTTGCTTCAAGTGTGGGAAGTGGTCAACACTGACTCTTTTTATAAAAAAATCTTCGCGCCTTCAAAGGCACACTGCCGTGATATTATGACAAACGCCAGTATCTCCATTTCACAAAAAAAGCGAGATTTTCATTGATTAACAACGCAATTCTCGCTTTTCTCAAACATAGACATATGGCTTTTGCCACAAAACGCTACATGCTCGTAAGTCACTCTAGACGTGACGCATCGGATACACGGCATGTTGTCGCGAATCGGGGTGCGACACGGTGTCGAATGAGTCAGTCTATCATGTTCAATGCATCTCCAGACTTTGGCGATGAAATTGAAAACTTATACAGAGAAAAAATTGTACAGTAAAAGTCGAAGTGGAAAGGATTCTCTGTCACTTGAATCCATAGGGGCCTGACGAGTAATGCAAATCCGCTGCGCCACCGCGTGCGCGCGGCCACGGCGTACATAGCTAAAGTCAGAATACAAGGGAGAAAACGAAGCACACCCGCGAAATTCTAACTGTGGTCGGAAGTATCCCGGACCTCTTTCTCAACATCTAAAGTTGAACGTTAAAACCCTTTAGTAGAGTGCCGTGAAAGATTCCTCTGTGCACTACAGTGCATCCATTGTTTTCTGCCGTGTTTACTCTAAAGTCGAAGCGAATTACTCGAAAAGATATTGACAACTAAGAAGTGTTTAAACCAGACTCCATTAAAGTAGACCTTTTCGGGGTGGGTGAAATACTACCTAAAGTGACTGCTGCGTGCAGGTCACAAGTTCATGTCGACTGTAAGACGCACTCTTGTTTTAATTTCATTGGATATGCTAATTTACATAAACCAATGACAAAATGAGCATGGGGCGTATTTCCGGCCACATTAAAATCCTACAACTCGACGTCTGCTATGAATGATGATTGACTGTGCAAAAAGCCTTGATACTAAACTATCAGTTTTGAAAGGAGGACAATGTTGCCATAGATTTGTGGCAAAATATCTACCCAGTTTGTTCAGTTTGAGGTTTTAGGCGGATGTTTGCTTTGAGGGTTAAAAGCTGCTCTAGAATCACAGTGCTTCGTCGATTTGTGTGCCTTTTGTTTTTTCTCTTGTATTCTGACTTGAGCTTAGTAGGCGGTGGCGCGCATGCGGTAGAGCAGCGGATTTGCATTAGTCAAAGCACTATCGTCAGGCCCTTATGCTTGAATCTGCGTGTCTGGTTAATGCAGCCTTTTTCTCTGAATGCATCCATCCTGTTCCATCTGCAAGAGGCGTATATTCTCATGAGCCCCTGCATCCGCAGGGGCTCATGACAATATGCGCCTCTTGCCCTCAAGAAGTTAAATCATTTACGTCCAAACGTGTCGTCTGTAACCTAACCTAAGCTAAGAAGCAATACTCTTGAACTTTCTAGAACACCCTGAGTTGACGCGACCGAAAACAACTTAAAGTGTTCTTTGGAAAGGCTCTACCGTATATGTTTTACATTTGCTGAATCCTACATTGTTATCAGCGCAGACGACAGTATCGACATGTTAGATTTTCCTGATGTCTGCGAGCTTTTCTCTACTGCATGTGAACTGATCCTCTGGTCCTCATTCATGCCTCGCTCACGTCTGCATCAACTCACAATAATTGACCATCCAGATCTGCCGTCTGCATTGTTCTGCATACAAAGAGTCCCCTATCTTCTCCACTCCGTCTGCTGCTCGTCTTTTTTTTTTTCTATCGCTAAGTTTAGAAAGTACTAAGCCCGTGGGTACATATCCTTCGGCATGCAGTGCTTTCAGTATTGATAAAGCACAGACCACCACAGGCAATTAACCTATTCAAGGCGTGTTGCAGCACGTCTCGAGTGTGTTAACCCTTCTCTGCAAGGAATCATCGCGACAAAAACCGCTAACGACAGCCGAAGGGTTAACGGTGATTCAGTAGCACGTCCGGCGTATCTCACTGAACGACGGTGGAGCGTTTTCGAGACTCAAGATTCAAGAATTATAAACTTTATTAGGTTTCACAAAGAGCACGAAGCATAATCACTCACCCTCTAATCTCTTTTAACTCATTCAGCCCGACGCACGTATTTCCCCACTTTTGGAGGCGTCATCTAACGACTAGGCACCAGTTGCAGGAGATGGATCGACCATGATAATTCAAGGGCAGTGTCAGATTAGCTTGGCGTCGACAGGCGCCAAGCTAATCTGGCACTACCCTTGAATTATCATGGTCGATCCATCTCCTGCTGTAGTGCGTCAGGGCTGAATAGGTTAATAAGTCTGATGTCGGCAGAATTAGCTTTTGTTCGCACGGAACGAATTTCCGGCAGCCTTCAGTTTGACTAATTGATTAGTTCTGGGTTTAACGTGCACGGCACTGAGAGACAATCGACTGCCCTAAGGAGCGGGTTATGGTGGCAAGCACAGTTATTGCCTATGGAAACGATATTATGAACACTGATCAGTTCCGGCGCATTTTGCCACTTTGATTTACCGGGACCTTTCAACGGACATGCTTCTGAACAATACCGTTTCTTATTCTCCCTGGACTGTGAGCCCAGCTATCGGGGACGGGAAGGGGGCTTGAACCCACGACCCGGCTGTTCCCTTTCACTCTCTTACGCTCCGACGCTTAAATTAATCGCCTGAGGTTTTTTTTTTTTCGGATTCGTCAGTAGTACACAGATTTAACAGAATGTAGATAACGAGATTCAAACACGCAGTTGACCTGTACGCCTTCGCAAAGTTCTTCGATTACCTGCTCCAAAAATTGCCTCAGTGCTGATAGAAATCACGCTTATACGGGCGCCGGCTTGGGTGAAGGTTGTGGTGGTGGTGGTGGGGATGGGGGCCGGATGTAAGTGTTGCCGCGGTGATGGAAAAAATGCGTTTGCTTTCTTCCTGCGACAATTTATGGCCACAAATTCCTGTCAGTGCCCACAGCAATCACGCCGCTGCTCATTACCTTAATCCCGCGCGACGGGCGTGCAGAATCGTGCAGGGAATAAGTCGGGGTAGGATCAACGGGATCTAGCTCGTGAAGCGAAAGACCCCTCGGACCGCCGTCGGCCGCACTCGGCCCACGCACGTTCGTGCGCGGGCCGATTGCGGCCGACGGTGGCCCGATGACCTTTAGCGTACGGGGATCAAACCCATTGCCCGCAGGTCTGACGATCATATAAATGAATATATGAATGATTAGTGTTGGGGATAGCGCATCGTCAGAACATGAGAGATTGATTTTGGGTTTAAGGCAGTGAAGCGTGGAATCGTACAAGACAACCGCAGGGCGATCAAATCATCCACATCGTGATCATCATCGTCGTCTTCGTCATCATCGTTGTCGTCTTCTTCATCATCATAATCGTCATTTCCACCACCACCACCTCCACCACCACCACCACCACCACCCACCATCATCATTATCACCATCATCATCATCACCAATTATCGTCATCATCATCATCATTATCACCACCATCATTATCATCATCGTCGTTGGTTCGTCATCACCATCAGCTTTTTAGTCGTTGTCGTTGTGATCTCTCTTGGCTTGACTTCGCGAACGAAGATTTTATAGGAGTTGCCCACGACGTCTGCAGGCTTGTTCGTGGCTGCGGAGGCCAATCCGGGACAGGCAGGTTCGACCGCAGTGGCTGCAGGGGAAGGTATGGCCAGGGTTCTGAGTTGCGGCATCTCTGTTTTTTCTCCTGAGCCGCTTGTCCTTAAGGCTAGCTCTGCGAGAGTCCTCAAAGGAGACAGCTGCTTTGTAAATGGTGGAGCGCCAGGTGTCACGGTCCACAGCAAGCGAGGACCACTGGTGGTGGTCGATTTGGCAGGCACTAAGTGACTTCTTGAGACAGTCTTTGTATCTCTTCTTTGGCGCCCCTCTGTCACGGTGTCCAGTAGCAAGCTCGCCGAACAGGGTTATCTTTGGTAGGCGATGATCCTCCATCCTGGAGACATGCCCCGCCCAGCGGAGCTGTGTCCGCAGCAGCAAGGCCTCGATGCTCACAGTTTCAGCTTGTTCAAGGACCTCGACGTTGGTGACATTGTCACTCCAGTGAATGCCCAGGATGGTACGCAGGCAGCGCTGGTGGAAAGGTTTGAGGAGTCGTAGTTGGCTGCGGTAGAGGGCCCAGGACTCGGAACCATACAGCAGGGTGGTGAGGACCACAGCTCTGTACACGCTGATCTTGGTGCCTGTTTTCAGCTGTTGATTGTGCCACACCCGCTTGAAAAGTCGCCCGAAAGCGCTGTTCGCTTTTGCCAGCCTGCTGTCAAGCTCCCTGTCCAGCTTGGCGTCCGACGTGATAATGCAGCCAAGGTAAGTAAACTGGTGCACTGACTTTAGTTCAGACTCGCCAATGGTGATGTGAGGAGGGCGATACACTGTCTTGGGTGCCGGCTGATGGAGGACCTCTGTCTTTTTCAGACTGACCTCGAGTCCAAAGAGCTGGGCAGCGTCTGCGAAGCAGGACGTGATGCGCTGCAGGGCTCTCTCTGTGTGTGCAACGAGGGCAGCGTCATCCAGCAAAAAGCAGCTCACGAATCAGTTGGTCTAGGGTTTTCGTGTGGGCCTGCAGTCGTCTGAGGTTGAACAGGCTGCCATCGAGACGATACCTGATGTACACTGCATCGTCATCATCGAGGTCTACTGTGGCCTGCTTCAACATCATGCTAAAAAAGATGGTGAAGAGGATCGGTGCCAGCACGCAGCCCTGCTTTACGCCGTTGAGAATAGGGAATGGTTCTGAGAGAACATTGTTGAGTCTGATCTGGCCATGCTGGTCCTCGTGTAGCTGGACAATCATGCTGAGGAACTTTGGAGGACAGCCAGGGTGATAACGACAGCATCACGGAGATCCTTTGGTAGTGTTCCTTCCTCCCAGCAGCAGAGAAAGAGGTCATGGAGCTTGTTGTGCAGTGCTGTGCCTCCATGTTTCCAGATCTCTGGTGGTATTCCATCAATGCCTGCTGCTTTGCCACTCTTGAGCTGGTGGATGGCTGTGAGGGTCTCTTCAGCGGTCCAATTCAACCTTTACTGGGAGTTGTGGGATTTGTAGGACGACTGCTTCTTGAACAGTGCGCTCAGCGCTGAAGAGGCTCTGAAAGTACTCCGACCAGCGGTTCAAGATGGAGGTATTATCTGTGAGGAGTGCCAGGCCATTCGCGCTTCGCAGGGGACTTTGTACCAGGTGTCTGGGGGCCATACACTGCTTTCAGTGCTTCGTAGAAGCCCCTGTAGTCACCATTGTCAGCGCAAAGCTGGGTCCTCTGTGCAAGTCTGGTCCACCACTCATTCTGGAGATCTCTGAGCTTGCGCTGGAGACTGCTGCAGATGAGGCGGAAGGCAGACTTCTTCACAGGGCAGGAAGGCTGGGCTAGGTGGGCCTGATGGGCAGCTCGTTTTTTTTGCTAGGTGTTCCTGGATCTCTACATCGTTCTCGTCAAACCAGTCTTTGTTTTTTTTCTAGCGAAACCCAGGACTTCTGCAGATGATTTTGCAATAGCAGTTTTCAGTTGTTCCCAAAGTGTTTCAGGGGAGGAGTCTGCTGGGTCCGCTGTGTTTTTGAGCCTGCGCTGTAAATCTGTCTGAAAGGCATCTTTCACGTCGTCACGCTGAAGGCTGGCAACATCAGGCTTTTTCTTGGGGGGGGGGGGGGGGGGGGGGCATTTCTTGGGTTTTGGCTTGACGTGGAGCCTGAGTTTGCAGCGGACAAGACGGTGGTCAGTGTGGTACTCTGCGCTGGGCATTACTATGGTGAGGAGGACGTCACTGCGGTCCCTCTGACGCCCTAGGACATAGTTGATAAGGTGCCAGTGTTTGGAGCGAGGATGCTTCCAGGTGGTCTTTCGACTGTCCTTTTGCTGGAAAGTAGTGTTGGTGATGACCAGTTGCTGCTCTGCACAGAACTCCAACAGTAGGCGGCCATTGTCATTGCAGTTCCCGACGACATGCTTGCCGAGGACTCCTTTGTCGTTGTATTAAACAATGATCATCACCATCGTTATTCAAGTTTTTCTATCAAGGTGTTTATTATCACCATTGATCATAGAACAAAATGGAGAAGGAGAGGGGGAAGAAAGCTAAGTTAAGCTAAACTTCCAATATCGATGCTTGCAGACAACATCAACAATAACAACAACTTCAACAGCAACAGCAAAAGCAACAACAGCAACAGCGACAACGCAAGGGTAGAGAAAATGAAACTCCTTTTCACACACACACAAAAAATTAGTCAATTCTTTACTGCGAGGCAAACATTTCAAACAAATCGAAGCTCATGTTTCGTCCTCGTACAAAAAAAAAAAGAAGAAGAAAAGAGTAGGTGGGCGGATGCAAATTTAATCATCCCCAGCTGTTTCGCTTCCACTGCCAACAGCAGGGAAAAGACAGGTTATGGGATGTCAAGGTTAGTGCCGGATTAACTTGGCGCCCTCAGGGCGCCAAGCTAATTCGGCACTACCCTTGAACTGTGATGGCGAGACACGCAATCTGTTAAACCTTAACCTGAAGCTTGTGTGGTCGATTTATCTACATGAATGTGTCGCCCCAAAAGGACAAATACAAAATGTTAGCATCGTGGAGCTTTAAAAAAGTCAAACATTGCGCCTGATTAATGTATAGATTTTCACAAGACTGTAGATGTTTTAGGGGGCTACATGCGTGTCTCTCCAAGCCTCAGATGACTAACGTAAACCCCCACTTACATCTTCGCTTCTCCAAGAGAGCTGGTCGTTTAGGGATTCAAGCTGGACATGTAGCCTCACGAAATGTCACTGGAGAGTCTGGAAAGTTTATCACTCCGATAAAGTTGGTGGGCTTTTGGGCAGTCCAAACATTCAGGTCGTGTCTAGCGAGGGATTAATAACAGCAACTTCTGAAAGCGTGTTTAACCCTTTTCCTGCTAGAAAATAAATTGCGAACGCCACCTAACTGCAAGAGACAAAGAACCTCATGAGCCCCCGAAGATGCCGGGTGTTCACGAGGTTCTTTGCCTCTTCCTGGTCGGATTTATATCTGTGTTCCTTGAATGGATGAGGTTGTCTGGATTTGAATTCGCCGTGGTTTCATGAACTTAATTTGTTTCCGCCGGCAGTTCAGGGGTTAACCATTTAACACGTTCTCAGCTGGAACACAACAAGCAGATCGGAGGCTCGATGGAAACAAATTAATTTGAGCCTCCGATAAAAAAAATGACAATATTTCAACGGATGTGAGATGAAAAACAGAAACTTAATTCTAAAAGTTGGATGACGCCACCACAGCAGAAACGCAAAAAAAAAAAAAACACACACACCCAAACGGAAGAGGCATGGATCCTCATGAGACCCCACATTCGCAGGGGCTCATGAGGATCTATGCCTCTGGCTGACCCCATTCCCCATCCGTGTGCACCTCAGACAGATGGGGTCAACCAAAGGTGATGATGATGATGATGATGAAGATGATGATGATGATGATGATGATTTTGATGGCTGGACACTTGGAGAGCGCTGAATCACTCCTTGCTGGGGGTGGGTGGGGGACGGGAGAGAGGAGTGGGAGGAGGGGGTGAGGGGCGGGTGGTAAATATCTGAAAAAAATAGGTGCATCTGCGACGATTACAGAGATATCGTGTCTAGCCGCCGGCAGTAAAAGAGGTAGAAGGTGTACAACGAGCCATCCCTGTCTTGACGTTGCAGATCATTTTGATTTTATCTGTTGTTGTCAATAGATACATTGTTAGGACAAAGTTGTTTTGTTGCTCCTGAACTTATATAAATTTTTTTCTTGTTTGCTATGTGCTTGTTTGTTTGATTGTTTGTTTGCGTTGATGTTTGTTTGTTTGTTGGTTGGATGGTAGGTTTGTTTGTTTGTTTGTTTGTTGATTTGTTTGTTTTGTTTGTTATTTTTTGTTGTTTGTTGGTTTGTTTGTTGGTTTGTTGTTTTTGTCTGTTTGTTGTTTTGTTTGTTTCCTTGTTTACTCGTTCGTTTGTTCCTTCCTTAGTTCGTCCATTCTTTTGATCGTTCGTTCGTCTGTCTGTAAGTCTATCTCTGTCTGTCTGTCGATCTGTTTGTTGTTGTTTTTTTTTGTTTTTTTTTTCTTGGTTTCTTCTTTGGGTTATCTTTTTTTCCTTCTTCGATTGCTTATTTATGTAGTGGATTGGTGGGTTGGTTGCAATATGCTGCACATTTGCCCTGCTTTGAGCCCGGTAAGAAATAAGTCATCATAAAACCGACATCAGCCAATGGAGTTATTTTTTGTGTGTGGAGACAGCGAGGTGATTAAAATTAATCTGATCGTTCGTGCAACACGATACGTTTCCTGACATTTGCATTATTGTTCATGTTGTGACACGAACTGTTGTCCGAAAACACGAAGCCACAAGCCAGTTAGCTTTAAGCTCCCAACTGCAAGAGACATAGATCCTCATGGGGCCCCGCAATTGCAGGGGCTCATGAGGGTCTACGCCTCTTGCTGACATCGCTCTGTATCCCTGTTCCTTTTGACGGCATGGGCTCTTAGGTGATACCTTAAACAAAGAATTCAGAAACACAATCTAATGGCGGTGAAGAGTTTTTACCCTTCTCGTTCACAAAACGTACATCATCACGGAGCGGAGGAATAGACTATCCTTGTAAATTAGACTCTATGACACACTCCAACATCAATCAAATACCACACAGTCGTCAACAGACATAGATTCTCATGGGCCATTGCAGGAGCAGAGGCTCATGAGAATTTATGCCTCTTGCTCCCCTAAACTACTCGAACGGAGAATACTCGGGGTTTAACTTGCGACAAGTAAAAAAAAAATAAAAATAAAAAAAAAAAAAACATCCACCCACTCACAAATAACAAAAATAGAGAAATAACAATGCAGAAAGCGAAACTTTGCTGTAAAGTTTGCGTGTTCTGTTGACCTTTTTGTTTTCAAACCAACCCAAGAAAATTTATCATTGATTGCAGATATTTCGGGGTGTTTTTAGCACCCGCCTCTAATCTCACCGATGTCAGAGCTCACAAGAGAGGGATGAAACTAAGTAGTCAGCGATAACCCAGAACATGGATCGAAAACGCTAAACCTACGCAGGAGGCCAGTGGCACTTCGCGGATTCATTATCTCTGCCTTTATTTAGCAAAATTCACTATGGCCAATTTTATAAATTGCGTGACGTCCACTATAGTACACTAACAATAGCACTTTTCATAGAATATGGACGTTCATAAAATATCGCAGACTTGTGACGCAATTGACATTCAAGATTTTGAGACTTAAAAAAAAATTGCAAGCTCTTTTCTACAGAATGGCGTTCGCTTTGTTGTAACCCCTTCGCTGTCAGTGGAGACAGACGAGTTATTAAAATCAATGCATATTCAACATTAGGCCGTCTAATCAACTTAGTCACAACGTCGCATCAGCAAGAAGCATAGATCTTCATGAGTCCCCGCGACTGCGAGGGCTGATCAGGACCTATACATCTTGCATTTTTGTTGTGTTGAACCCGTTCAGTGCTAGTTGACGTTGACTGTGTTGCTGCAATTTTCGGTTATTTCAACGCCAATGCACACTAGCTGCCCCAGGGACAAGGATTCAGTTTTACATCAGCAAGAGGCATACATCTTCATGAGCCCCCGCAACTGCAGGGGCTCATGTGGATCTATACCTCTTGCAGTTGGGTGGTGTTCAATATTTCTCGGCACTGAACAGGTTAATTATTCTCAGCAGTGAAGGAGTTAACGTATCGTCGACTAACCTAGCTAGCCTCGCGTGTCTCGTGTGCATCTGTCGTAATCGGAACGGTTCATGCCGCGTTGTATCACTGGCTGCCCGCGACACCAAGCTATCCCCGGAAACTATTGGCATTCAATAAAAGTTGTCGGGTGTTTTTCGGTCTCCACAAACGGAGCAATTTTCCCTCAAAGCGTGTGATCAATGCCATTTGGTGGCGAGCTTGTTTGAGGTCGCGGGATTCACGCTAGCGGAGGAAACGAGTTGTGCAAATTGTTTCCATCGCCACCGGATACCAGCCGGCCGCTCTTACCTAGGCACAATTTCGTCGCTGGAGACCTGTGTGTCTTTTCTTTTCGGCAATAGTGACAGACAGTTGGCAGTGAGAGATCTATATACAGTCGACTTCGGTTATAGCAAGGTCGGGTATAACAAAAGTCGGATATAACAACACTCGTATCTAGAGGTCCCGACAGCACTCCTTCTATGCAAAATTCACTTCGCTTATAATAAACTTCGGATAAACAATAAAAAATATGGGTCTATAGGAGATTTGTAATATCCGGAATATTCATTAGTTTGATAAGTGTCCTCGAAAATTACTCGCGCTCATTGATTGGTGTCTGTAAACTCTCACGGCGCGAGGCGGGTGTATGAGAGTGTAAAACGTGTATACAATGACGAGCAACAACAACAACAACAACAACTACAACAACAACAACAAAAATCACTTCACTGTTTCCAATAATTCCAATAATGTAGCATTTCTATTCCTCGTCATACAATTCTCCTGATAATCAACCGTAGCACTCATCACCGACGATGGCCCGAGTGAACACCTGGGGTATGTTTGCATGAGTGAGCTTAGTCATGCGCCAGCCACTAAGCAAGGTGCTCCGCTTTAGCGGAGCACCTTGCTTAGTGGCTAGCGCAGGACTAAGCTCACACAGGCAACTGGCCCCTGGACGCCGTTCGCCGCCTGATGGCCTTTTGCTCACTGGCCTTGTGCTGTAGCGATCGCTCCATCTCCGTGCAGCCCTTCATACGTCAGTGCAGTGTGTAGATCCGCTTATCTGGAACTTCGTCGTATTAGTTCAGTTCGTCACCTGCTGACCGTGGAAGCCACTAAAACACTAGTTTGTGCATTTGTGCTGTCCAAGCTAGATTATTGTAACTCTTTGCTTTGTGGCTGCCCTCAGTATCTCATTGATCGCCTCCAAAAAATTCAGAACAATGCAGCCCGGCTTGTTGTGAGAGTCCGTAAGACTGAGCATGTCGCACCCATCTTGAAGTCCCTTCACTGGCTACCTGTGTCCTCACGTATTCAATACAAAGTTATGTCAATCTGTTTTAACTGCCTTTCAGGCA
>BTPG01000006.1:204816029-204853529 GCA_036245525.1 Semisulcospira habei
TCAACGCCGAGAAAATGTGAACACCACCAAACTGCAAGAGGTATAGGTCCTCATGAGCCCCCGCAGTTGCGGGGGCTCATGTGGATCTATGCCTCTTGCTGACACCGATTTAAATCCATGTGCTTGAGACGGCGACAATTTGTTGGTGTTGAATTCACGAACTTTGCAGAAACGCAGTCTGCGTAAGCGGGCACGGGAACGGGGTAATAAAACAGCACCACCACCCCCCTTCCCACACACACACGCATCCTCCTCCTTCGCCTGTTTTGCGCGTGACTATGGCTCCTGCAAGTCTGAAAATCGTGATATCTGTATTTGCATGTGGTCTCCATCCAGAACGTTCAACAAACTTCTACATCACGATTCCGGGCATTCACTGGCAGACGATAAAATATAACTCGGGCAACAATTCCCTCAGGGCTGTGTGTAGCAGTACACTCAAATCGGAACAAAGCGTTTTGTTTTTTTTCTGACGATGAGAACGTCACCGATGTCTTACCACAAAAAAACATAGATTCTCATGAGCCCCTGCGACCGCAAGAGCTCATGGGAATCTATGTTTCTTGTTGTCATAGGTAAGGGAATTTAGTGATAGGCATGATCCTGGTCGACTTTTATTCTGCTCATATAACTTCCGGCTGTCTCGCCCAACAGAGGCATAAATCTTCATGAGCCTTGCGGCTTCAGTGGCTCATGAGGATCTATGCCTCTTTGGGATGAAAGGCGCTGGTTTACGAACTGGGTCTAGGGGCCATGAAATTCTTAATCTTCCGTTTACAATGGCGGACGACGCAAACCCCTTCATACAACCCGCGACTGTATTTCTCTTATTATTGTTCGGCACGGCATTTTACTGTAGTTTTTGTTTTGCTGTGTCTTAAAGTTGCCTTGAACGGAAACTTCTTTGAGTAGTAAACGTCTCCAGTGAAACGGTTTCTCAATGTTTGTCCCGCCTCAGCTAAGAGGTCTCTACTCTTCTTTTCACAAGCCATGCAAGTAAGTTCACGCAAAACTCAGAGGTTTTCGTGCATCTGGGAACTCCCGTAGATGAGGAGATCGAAGAACAGCAGAAACTTCTTTCGCTTCACGACATTCAAATTGCATAATTGTACGAAGTGCCGCCCCCCCCCCCCTCTCCCCCTAGCTGCCAGTGATGACGGATTTGCGTCAGAAGCCACCACACACTGACCGACATTCGCGTGAAGAACACAGAATGAAACGGGACCAGAATCAGGCACCAAGAACACAGAATGAAACGGGACCAGAATCAGGCACCAAGAACACAGAATGAAACGGGACCAGAATCAGGCACCAAGAACACAGAATGAAACGAGACCAGAATCAGGCACCAAGAACACAGAATGAAACGGGACCAGAATCAGGCACCAAGAACACAGAATGAAACGGGACCAGAATCAGGCACCAAGAACACAGAATGAAACGGGACCAGAATCAGGCACCAAGAACACAGAATGAAACGGGACCAGAATCAGGCACCAAGAACACAGAATGAAACGGGACCAGAATCAGGCACCAAGAACACAGAATGAAACGGGACCAGAATCAGGCACCAAGAACACAGAATGAAACGGGACCAGAATCAGGCACCAAGAACACAGAATGAAACGGGACCAGAATCAGGCACCAAGAACACAGAATGAAACGGGACCAGAATCAGGCACCAAGAACACAGAATGAAACGGGACCAGAATCAGGCACCAAGAACACAGAATGAAACGGGACCAGAATCAGGCACCAAGAACACAGAATGAAACGGGACCAGAATCAGGCACCAAGAACACAGAATGAAACGGGACCAGAATCAGGCACCAAGAACACAGAATGAAACGGGACCAGAATCAGGCACCAAGAACACAGAATGAAACGGGACCAGAATCAGGCACCAAGAACACAGAATGAAACGGGACCAGAATCAGGCACCAAGAACACAGAATGAAACGGGACCAGAATCAGGCACCAAGAACACAGAATGAAACGGGACCAGAATCAGGCACCAAGAACACAGAATGAAACGGGACCAGAATCAGGCACCAAGAACACAGAATGAAACGGGACCAGAATCAGGCACCAAGAACACAGAATGAAACGGGACCAGAATCAGGCACCAAGAACACAGAATGAAACGGGACCAGAATCAGGCACCAAGAACACAGAATGAAACGGGACCAGAATCAGGCACCAAGAACACAGAATGAAACGGGACCAGAATCAGGCACCAAGAACACAGAATGAAACGGGACCAGAATCAGGCACCAAGAACACAGAATGAAACGGGACCAGAATCAGGCACCAAGAACACAGAATGAAACGGGACCAGAATCAGGCACCAAGAACACAGAATGAAACGGGACCAGAATCAGGCACCAAGAACACAGAATGAAACGGGACCAGAATCAGGCACCAAGAACACAGAATGAAACGGGACCAGAATCAGGCACCAAGAACACAGAATGAAACGGGACCAGAATCAGGCACCAAGAACACAGAATGAAACGGGACCAGAATCAGGCACCAAGAACACAGAATGAAACGGGACCAGAATCAGGCACCAAGAACACAGAATGAAACGGGACCAGAATCAGGCACCAAGAACACAGAATGAAACGGGACCAGAATCAGGCACCAAGAACACAGAATGAAACGGGACCAGAATCAGGCACCAAGAACACAGAATGAAACGGGACCAGAATCAGGCACCAAGAACACAGAATGAAACGGGACCAGAATCAGGCACCAAGAACACAGAATGAAACGGGACCAGAATCAGGCACCAAGAACACAGAATGAAACGGGACCAGAATCAGGCACCAAGAACACAGAATGAAACGGGACCAGAATCAGGCACCAAGAACACAGAATGAAACGGGACCAGAATCAGGCACCAAGAACACAGAATGAAACGGGACCAGAATCAGGCACCAAGAACACAGAATGAAACGGGACCAGAATCAGGCACCAAGAACACAGAATGAAACGGGACCAGAATCAGGCACCAAGAACACAGAATGAAACGGGACCAGAATCAGGCACCAAGAACACAGAATGAAACGGGACCAGAATCAGGCACCAAGAACACAGAATGAAACGGGACCAGAATCAGGCACCAAGAACACAGAATGAAACGGGACCAGAATCAGGCACCAAGAACACAGAATGAAACGGGACCAGAATCAGGCACCAAGAACACAGAATGAAACGGGACCAGAATCAGGCACCAAGAACACAGAATGAAACGGGACCAGAATCAGGCACCAAGAACACAGAATGAAACGGGACCAGAATCAGGCACCAAGAACACAGAATGAAACGGGACCAGAATCAGGCACCAAGAACACAGAATGAAACGGGACCAGAATCAGGCACCAAGAACACAGAATGAAACGGGACCAGAATCAGGCACCAAGAACACAGAATGAAACGGGACCAGAATCAGGCACCAAGAACACAGAACTAACAAGAGACATAAATCCTCATGAGCCCCCGCAAATGCGGGGGCTCATGAGGATGTATGTCTCTTGCAACTTACACCGGCAGTTAAGTGGTTAAGTAGTAGTATTGTTTGATATTCAAAAAATATTCATACAGAAGATATTGCGAACTTTTAACTCCATTTTCCCTGTTTTATATCCCTTTTAAATAACTTCTTGAGTGCTGCTGACGACACCGCGCGGCGGAACACTGCGTAATGTATGTTAAACCACGAGCGGTGATGATTTACGAGCTGAGACGTGCAGTTTTATGTCTGAATTCGTTTACGTTCATTGTGGCTCTGGTCTGAGTGTAGGCCATCCCAGAATGTAGGGCATGGTCGCGGAATACGATAAACAACTTTTGACGTCGTTTGACACACAGGCCACACAAAATGTGCTCACGTTATTACAATGCAGAAAAGACGTGTAGAGATTAAAGAAAACCCTCGCCGACAGTGGTATTACTACGCATATTTTTCCGTCGAAAATCAAAGGTTTCATTTGCAAGGAACGACTACAGACAAGGAACGACAAGCGACTGAAATCGCGGTTGATTACCAGCGTGTATCTTAAGCCCGTTCTTATTTGGACGAACCTAGATCGGAGATGATCGGCAATCTTTTGGTTTGTTTCTTAACTGAGGCTGAACCTAGGCGAACTTGAGCAAACTAGGTTCGCCATGGTTGTCTTTCTTAATTGAAGTGCTTGGTTCGGCGGAAGTAGGTCTGCAAAGATGTTCAAAATGGTTGTCGCAATGCCTCTTCGCGATTTGGAAGATTTTTGTTTTGTTACTCTTTGCAGGAGGGATCTCACAAACAGTGTTGCGCTTCCCACAAATTAATAAAATAGGTCATGTTCTTCGCACGAAGGTGAATTATCGCCGTCCTCAATGGTTGTTGGATCAGTGACAACCTTCTTTATCTCCAACGTAGAAGAGGGTAAACGTTTTGACCAATCAGAGAAAAGGTTCGCCTTGGATCGCTTGACATGTCGAGCGATCTTTTTCCGACAACGAACTATTGTTTGCCTAGGTTCGCAAACTACTTTGAACTAGGTTCGCCGTATCTTTGGATCGTCTAATTAAGAACCAACCTGGTTCGCCCAAGATCGCGAACTCTAGGTCGTCAGAGTTGGCGAACAAATGTACGGGCAGGTTCGTCCAATTAAGAACGGCCGTTAAGCATAACAACACTCCAAACATCTCCAAGAGGCATAGATCTTGAGGATCTATGCCTCTTGGAGATGTTTGGAGTGTTGTTTACCCGGGCTCGTGAGGATCTTTGCCTCTTGGAGATGTTTGGAGTGTTGTTTATGCTTATGGTACACGCTGGCTACCTAGCGTGTCATGGCTCTCGTTTTTGTTGGTTGTCGATCGACGCAATCGAAACCCTTTAGTATTGTCGGTAGTAGTAGTAGTGGTAGTAGTAGTAGTAGTAGTAGTAGTAGTAGAAGAGAGAGAAGAGAGAGAGAGAGAGAGAGAGAGAGAGAGAGAGAGAGAGAGAGAGAGAGAGAGAGAGAGAGAGAGAGAGAGAGAGAGAGAGAGAGAGAGAGAGAGAGAGAGAGAGAGAGAGAGAGAGAGAGAGAGATTAGTAAAGATGTGAATAGGATAAGCGAGATGAAGAGTTTTTGCATGAGTCTCAGCATACAGCATTGTCTAACGGAGATACGATTTTGTGTTGTGTAGTGAATTTTGACCTTCCAGCTGTATGACAACAAGAGTTGATGGTCTGTGATTTTTTACCATTACGGCTTGTAGAATGCTTACTTCCTTTGTAAATAAAGGCGCAGCTAACAAATCTTGTTACCTCCATTCTGCCTAAGAACTATAGGAATAACTTGTGTTCCCAAAGGTGCTGGCATTGTTCACGCCCCACGCAAGGTTCTTTGCTTCCCGATGAGTTAATTATCGTCGGGCCGTTGTTGGCAGCAAACGGCTGATGCGGCCAGAGGGCCTTTTGCTTATTAGGCTCCCGCTTCAGTGACACTAACTGACACTGGCTGAAATGTCTGGAACAGTTAACTAGTTTAGTGTTTGCCAAATCTGTGTGGGTTGCATGACTGTGGAAACTGGAACCTTCTGGGGTTTTAGCGGTTGACATGATGTACTGACAATTTCAAGGGTGCTATACCTACATTAGCCGCATGACTGCAGAGAACAAGTGAATACCACTCAGCTGCAAGAGGTGTGGTTCCTCATGAGCCCCCGCAGTATGCCTCTTGCGAGGTGCAATGAGAAAAACCCGCCCAGCACGTGTTTTAAAAAGACTCTACAGGACCCAGCTTGGGCCCTGCCCCTAAGTGGGTCAAATCGGTTCGTAACTCAGTTGACGGAGTTGGCAACTGCGTATCCCGAGCTTGCAAAACTCTCGGAAAACGACAGACCACTTCCTGTTGCACGGAAATCATCGCGATTAGCAGATCGGACAACAGCAGACGATTCTGTGACACTTTTAAACTGACCGACAGCCACGGATTTTACGCGCTGGGGACTATGATGGCAGAATGTACGGCTGTACATGCTGTAAGTATGACTCCTGACACTTTGTAGTTGTGAACGAATTTTTTCCAACACCGGCGTACAACCAGTCCAATAATATTACTTACTTACTTACGCCTGTCACCCCTACCTGGGTATAGGCCGTCGACGAGAGACCTCCAGCAACTCCTGTCCTGTGCTTCTCCTTCGATTCTACTCCAGGTGGTTCCCAGTCTCTTGATGTCTGCTTGGAGGTCTCGACGCCAGAAGTTTCTCGGCCTACCTCTTTTCCTCTTTCCCTGGGGGTTCCATGACAATGCCTGCCTAGTGATACTGGAAGCTGGCTTTCTCAGACTGTGACCGATCCATCCCCATCTTCTTCGCCCAATTTCATTCTCTGCTGTTATCTGCTCTGTTCTCTCCCAGAGTCTGACGTTGCTGATCTTCTCTGGCCAGTGGATTTTCAAAATTCTTCTAAGGCAACTGTTCATGAAGGTCTGTACTCTGTTGACTGTGGTTTTTGTCAATCTCCATGTCTCTGCTCCATATAGGAGAACTGCTTTTACATTGGAGTTGAAAATCCGGACTTTGGTGTGTTGTGACAGCTCTCTGGAACTCCACACTTTTTTCAACTGGAGAAAGGCTGCTCTGGCTTTACCGATTCGTGCTCTGACATCTGCATCAGTGCCGCCTTTTTTGTCTATGATGCTCCCGAGATAGGTGAAGGACTCCACCTCCTCCAACGGGGTGCCAGCAAGCAAGACTGGTTCTTCCCTGGTTGCGTTCAGCCTCATTGTCTTTGTTTTCTGTTTGTGAATGGTGAGGCCCACTTGGGACGAGATGTCAGCAAGCCTCGTGGTCTTGTCCTGCATTTGTTGATGAGTGTGGGACAGTAATGCCAAGTCGTCTGCAAAATCGAGGTCGTCAAGCTGTGTCCACAGTGTCCACTGTATTCCACTTCGTCCAATAATATAGGCTAATATAAATAAAGAAGCATTGTGATGTACAGCCAACACGGTAAATTGGATATATGAGAGAGAGAGAGAGAGAGAGAGAGAGAGAGAGAGAGAGAGAGAGAGAGAGAGAGAGAGAGAGAGAGAGAGAGAGAGAGAGAGAGAGAGAGAGAGAGAGAGAGAGAGAGAGAGAGAGAGAGAGAGAGAGAGAGAGAGAGAGAGAGAGAGAGAGAGAGAGAGAGAATCGACTGTTTACATAGATGCCAAAAGATACAAGGTCGCCATGGGTCAAGCTGATGTTTAGTAGCTGCCCTTCGTATGGAGAAAAAAAATTGCTGTAGGCCACTTCAGAGGAAAATATATAACAACAAACACAAAACGACAAATAACTCCTCCTTCCTCACCCTTCCGATATCAAATAAAGCTTCAGGCTGTGCTGTGTAACTTACGGATAGCTCGGCCTGGTCCATATCCAGTGTGCGTCCAGGCAAGTCACAAATGGCCTGCTCTGTCCGTCGGGTGGTCGAGTGTCGTCTGCTACCGTTGATATCAGTCAAAATATCGCTGGTTTAGATCAGTGATCGCGGTGCCCACTCGCTGCATACAGGAAGTGGCCTGTCTTTTTCACGGGAGTTTTGCCAGCACGACAAACGCAGTTGAAAACTCAGTCAACCGAGTTGCAAACCGTTTTGCCGAAGTTAGCCGAACGTTCACGACGACAGGACCCTCGCTGGGTCCTGCAAAGTTTTTTTAAAACACGTGCGGAGCGGAGTTTTTTTGACTGTTTCTCAGCTTTAAGCAACTGTGTATCCAAGTTCCTTATACGGCTCGGACTCTTTGGAGTAAATTTAACACAGTTTTCAGAAACACAATCTGCGTTAAATGGCATTGAAAAGGTTTATTTTGGCATATCCAGACTGTTTCGTTTCAAAGCTCAATCGTTCTATTATTCATTATTTTCATTTTTTAAATTTTCTATTTGTTATATGTCAAGACCGTATCTTGTAATATTTTTTTTCCTGAAAGAATGCAACCCATCATTTTAAAAAAATGTTTAAACAATGTAAATCATAATTGTATGTGCTTTTGCACTAGTTAAAAACACACACACACACACACACACACATCAAAAACACACACACACACACACACACCGTTAATATAGACAAAGATATAGCCTTAAATCCCCTCAGTTTCTGAAAGGGAAGGGGGAGAGGAGAGGGCGCTTATTTTAGAATAATCTTAGTTCTCGTCATTCTAATAAGGTAAACCGACCAGTTGCAAGAGGTGTAGATCCTCGTGAGCCCCCGCGAATGCGTGGGTTCATGAGGATCTAAGCCTCTTGTTGAAACCACTCTGTATCCACGTTCCCGAGACTGTTAGCGCTAAATTAAGGAAACTCACAGAAACACAATCTGCGTGGACTGTGTCAGTGAAGGTGTTAACTTTTTGCCTGTCGGCAGTGCTTCCTGTCGAGGTGATCCCTGCGCGACCGGCAGCCATACTGCTATTAAGCAGGAATTTTACGTTTTAGGCTAGCATTTTGCCAGGCATAATCGCGTGCGTGCATGAGTTTAATAAAAACTTAAGGTTATTTTCGACCGACGAAACTGTCAAAAATCTTCATTACAAGGAAGTCGAAGAAATGTCTTGCTCTCCTGGAAAAATTACTCGAGAGGAAACCTACAATATTTGATGGAAAAAAATCCAACATCACACAATCATGTTGTACTGTATTTCTACCCCCATTCAGTGCTGAGAATAATTGAACTGGATCTAAACACAAGAGACTTAGATCGTCATGAGCAACTGCAGAGGCTCCTTTCCAAGGGCTCAACCAAATTAGTATGCATAGCTAGGTCTTACCATCAGGTATCTCTGTAGCAAGTTTGGGTTTGAAGTTGTGAATAGTATTTGAAAAAAAAAAATCTTTTGTCAAAATATTATATTTTGGACCTATTTCCCGAGGTCTTGTGACCCTTGACCTTTCCGAGCTCATGAGGACCTATGATTCTTGCTGACACCACTGTATCAATGTTTATCTTGAGGTTGTGGAGTTTTGAAGTTGATTTCACCCAATATGCGTCCACTGTCAGCGAAGGGTTTACGTCAATTTTGTACGATTTTTAAAAACGTTATTTGTTTGTTGGCATACGTACAATGCAGTGAATACAATACAATACAATATCACACTCTACAATGCAATGCATGGAAAAACAGGCGTCCCTAATTATTGATGAATTTTTGGTTTTGTTCAGGAAAATTTACTCCCCGATATCTCTTAGATGGGTATTTTGTTTTAGTGTATTATTTAAGACTGAATGTATATTGAAATACAAGCAGTCAGATATAGAACATTATGAGCGTGCGTTGACACCACAGTCTAGTTTACAGTTTTAGCATTAGGATTATTTTAATGTTCATTTTAATATTTTTAGAACAATCATAGACCGCAGCAGACAATTATATTATGGGTTAGAGTTTACTAAATGAGATAAGCAGGTTTTCAAACAAAAAGCTTAACATCTTTTTCAGTCTCTAGGGAGACATGTTTCAGTGTCTAGGGAGGGTTGTTGGGGGGGGGGGGGGGAGGGATTTACCGGTAGTGTGGCAATAAGGGGTGTCACGACTAGGGAGGGACAGACGAGAATGGAAGATAGAATAGAAGTAGAACCCCCAAATGTCCCGACTAAAGAGAGATAGACGAGAATGAAGGTTGGGAGTAGAAGAGAATGGAAGATAGAATAGAAGTAGAACCCCCAAATGTCCCGACTAAAGAGAGATAGACGAGAATGAAGGTTGGGAGTAGAAGAGAAGGAAGAGATAGACAAAGGACCCTAGCGTCTTGCCTCAAGACAGGTTACAGCTCAGCACAATCAACACAACACATTTACTTTACACGCACACTCAATCTTTATTACTATTACACTAACTATTCCCCCTTTCCTTCCTTCCCACCGACACTTCCCCTCCCTGCCCCCTACTCCCCTCCCCCTGACGGGAAAAAAAAAGAAAGAAAAGAAAAACAAAAGGGAAAAAACTAAGCCAAGGTTAATACTACTTCCACAGCATCAGCATTGCATCGAGTGGCGGAAACAAACACTCCCCCACGCTACGCAGCACTGTTGCTCCACAATACAACAAAAAAGTCAGGTTACAGCCCTCCGAACTGACGGCTGAAAAACGTTATTTACAATATACTGTTCATATACAAGAATCTTGTAACTACACCTAGGCAGAGTGAGTGACGGAAAGCTGAATAAGAATGGGACCACCGTGGTAAGTCGACGAACGCCTGTGGATCCCTCCCGTCCGGCTTACTTAACGGTCGTACAGCTTCGCGGGTCTTCTCTCTCCCTCTGTCTCTCTCTCTCCGTTTCCCTGGCGCGAGGTCCGGTTGCGATGGCGACACGGCAGCTTCGGCAGTACAGATGACCGTGCCCCTTCCACGCCGACACTCAGTCCAGCTAGGCGTGGTTGGTCCTAATGCCCGTCGGCCCTCCAACCGGTCCCGACCCCGAACGTCAAAATGCAAAACAAAAGCAGAAGCCTAAATGGCCCGTAAGCAACAAACCAGAGGGTCCTAAAACCAGCTAACCACCATACCCACCCTGCTTGGTCCACAAAAACACTACCGCCAACCATTCAAGCACCCGACCTTCACTCCCATGACACGTGCTTTCCAAATCATTCCAAAATTTACACATCAACCAAAACAACGAAAGCTCTCAAACACCACAAAAAAGCCTTCCTAACATTCTCCGCACTTTCACAACAAGCGAATACAACATTTCACTAACACATTCCACTAACCAATGCAACATGTCGCTAACAGTTAAGACCAACCAATAATTACAGAACCAAACAATAACACCAAAACAATACTTCTCTTTAACACCCATCGAGTTCTACCCTCCTTTTTCCCCCACGATACCCCTAGACCCAGCACATAGCACAAAACAACCATAACATGACAAAACATCCGCACGCGGGATTTTTAACGCACTTACCTCCTCTGCGACCTGTCACAACCTCGTCACCCGTAGGCAAAAAGAACCCCCAGTCTCTGGCCACCAACGACCACGGGACTGGATCGGCGCCGTGTCACTGACTCAGCTCTCACAAACGGCCAGTCACTGACTCCAACAGTCAGCTGGGCAAGACAACCTGGTCTAACCGAGTACAGCTGCGAACTGAACTATTATTCCCTTGCTATCGGCAAGGTAAACTCGGCAGTGAACACACTACCGTATCCACTAGCGCGCCCCGCACGTGCAAAACAAGGAACACTAACCCGTCTCTACCCACGTGAAAACAACTCACTATTCCTACACTGAACGGTGCTTCGGTAACTTTCGACTACCACTGTCAAAACAGTCACTAACTGTGACAGGGGGTCGTCTGCCCGTAAATCTGAACCCTGTCATTGCCAATGGACTGTCTGTCTCTGAAAATAGGTCATTTTCAACACCGAATAATCCCATCAATCCGAGGAACACTGATGCTAACAGGTTCAGCAAGAAGCAAAGATTCTTTGTCTCTTGCAAGTTAGGGAGTGGTGTTCGCGTTTTCCGACAGTGAAGGGGTTAAGGTAAAATAAAAAATAGTAAAAAAAACAACAGCACATCTATAGGCCTAATGTGACTGTGTGACTGTTTTTCGCACCGCCTACCTAGAATCCCATTTTCCAGCCACACGACTAGTCATTATAGTGGTCTCTAAAAATAAAACAAAGAGTCGTCAGTTGTCCGCTGTGTTTGACTTCTGGCCAAGACAGAGTTTGTGCGTATCTTCAAAGTTCAGCAACTGTGCGCTGGTCTGTGATTTTCTTACAAGTTTCAAAGGTTTCCCACTCCCTTTTGAGCGTGAAAGAAGAAACTCTCCTGTCTACAAAGTAATAGAAGCGGAGAAAAGTCGTTCATTGTACGACATTTAAACTTCACAACTGAAGTCAGCCCTTTTCTCCAGCATTGGTGTAAAACATACTTAGAGCATTTCAAAAGGAGATATTGCGAATTAGTAACACTTCACTGTCTGGAGTAGGTCGCTTTAAATTTTCTTACGCCTCGTGTAGAAACCAAGGCTTTGATGTCTGAAGTAAACACGCGCCGGAGTCTGAAACACGGCCCCTGGGAGTTTGATCTCATTCCTCCTCTTGAAGCTAACAGACAGACGCCATTTCCGACGAACCGGCAGTCAGCAGCTGCTTCAAATGTGCCGTTCTGTGAATCTGGATTGTCCGGCTTCGCGCATGTGTGCTGGTCTGTGAATCTGGACCTGGCGGCTTTAGCAAAACCGAACTGCACTCTACGTCGCTTAATTTAACCCATATCATACTGAGGCTAAATGCCGGCTTCAGCAAAACCGAACTGCACTCTACGTCGCTTAATTTAACCATATACTGAGGCTAAATTACTTACTTACTTACGCCTGTCACCCCTCCCAGGGTATTGGCCGTCGACGAGAGACCTCCAGCAACTCCTGTCCTGTGCTTCTCCTTCGATTCTACTCCAGGTGGTTCCCAGTCTCTTGATGTCTGCTTGGAGGTCTCGACGCCAGGAGTTTCTCGGCCTACCTCTTTTCCTCTTTCCCTGGGGGTTCCATGACAATGCCTGCCTAGTGATACTGGAAGCTGGCTTTCTCAGACTGTGACCGATCCATCCCCATCTTCTTCGCCCAATTTCATTCTCTGCTGTTATCTGCTCTGTTCTCTCCCAGAGTCTGACGTTGCTGATCTTCTCTGGCCAGTGGATTTTCAAAATTCTTCTAAGGCAACTGTTCATGAAGGTCTGTACTCTGTTGACTGTGGTTTTTGTCAATCTTCAAGTTTCTGCTCCATATAGGAGAACTGCTTTTACATTGGAGTTGAAAATCCGGACTTTGGTGTGTTGTGACAGCTCTCTGGAACTCCACACTTTTTTCAACTGGAGAAAGGCTGCTCTGGCTTTACCGATTCGTGCTCTGACATCTGCATCAGTGCCGCCTTTTTTGTCTATGATGCTCCCGAGATAGGTGAAGGACTCCACCTCCTCCAACGGGGTGCCAGCAAGCAAGACTGGTTCTTCCCTGGTTGCGTTCAGCCTCATTGTCTTTGTTTTCTGTTTGTGAATGGTGAGGCCCACTTGGGACGAGATGTCAGCAAGCCTCGTGGTCTTGTCCTGCATTTGTTGATGAGTGTGGGACAGTAATGCCAAGTCGTCTGCAAAATCGAGGTCGTCAAGCTGTGTCCACAGTGTCCACTGTATTCCACTTCGTCTGTGCTCTGTGGTCATCTTCATGACCCAGTCTATGGCCAGTAGGAAGAGGAACGGAGACAGCAGACACCCTTGCCTGACACCAGTTCTGACCTGGAGCTCCCTGGTGAACTGCCCTTCGTGGATCACGCGACATGTCATGCCATCGTAGCTGCTCTTGATCAGGCGGACGAGCTTTGTGGGTACACCGTAGTGTCGTAGGAGTTTCCACAGAGTCTCTCGGTCCACACTGTCAAATGCTTTCTCATAATCCACAAAGTTGACGTACAGCGGGGAGCTCCACTCCAGAGACTGTTCCACGATGATGCGGAGAGTGGCGATCTGGTCTGTACATGATCGGTTTTTTCTGAATCCTGCTTGCTGGTCTCTTAGCTGGTGGTCAACGGAGCTCTTCATTCTCTCCAGGATGATCCTGTTGAAGACCTTTCCTGTTACTGACAGCAAGGTGATTTCTCTGTAGTTGGAACACTTGCTGAGGTCGCCTTTCTTGGGAAGCTTGATTAGGTACCCCTCCTTCCAGTCAGCCGGCATCACCTCCTCTTCCCAGATCTTTCCAAACAGTGGGTACAGCATCTCCACCGTTGTCTCTAGGTCTGCTTTCAGAGACTCCGCTGGGATGCCATCTGGGCCTGCTGCTTTGCCGTTCTTCAAAAATGCCACTGCTCTTCTGATCTCTTCCCGGCTGGGTCTGTCACAGCTGATGGATAGGTCGGTCTCTGCCGGCTGGATGTCTGGGGGGTCGGGTGGGTTAGGTCTGTTCAGTAACTCTTCAAAATACCCGGCCCATCTGTCGGTCTGCTCTGTCTGCAATAAGCTTGCCTTCTTTGTCTTTTACTGGTCTTTCTGTATGGCCATAATTGCCTGACAATCTTCTGGTAATGTCGTAGAACTGTTTCGTGTTGCCGCTGCCTGCTGCCTTTTCTGCCTCTGCTGCCAGGCTGTCTGTGTAGGCCCTCTTGTCTGCCCTGATACTCCTCTTCACCTCGCGATTGGCTTCCGAGTATTCCCCCTGTGCCCTTACTTTGGCTGCTCTCGTGCGACTGTTGTTGACAACTGCTTTCTTCTGCTTCCTCACTTCTATCTTCTTCAAGGTCTGTGCCGACAGCCAGTCCTTGTGATGGTGTTTCCTGAACCCTACAGTGTCTTTGCAGGTTGAGTTCAGCGCCTCTCTAACTGCCTTCCACTGCTGCTCTGTGGTGACCGCCTCCTCTTCATTTACTAGCTCCTGTAGCGCTTGAAACCGGTTGGACAGCACCAGTTTGAACTCTTCTCTAACTCCAGTTTCTCTCAGGAGGCCTACATTATAGCGCTGTCTTCTTGTTGTCTCTGTGCGGCTTTTCTTTAGCTTGAGCTTCATTCTTAAGGTAAGCAGATGGTGGTCAGAGGCGACATCTGCTCCCCTCCTCACTCGAACATCTTGAAGGGATCTTCTAAATTTCTTGGTAATGCAGATATGGTCTATTTGGTTCTCTGTTGTATGGTCAGGTGAGACCCAAGTTGCTTTGTAAATTCTTCTGTGTGGGAAGATGCTGTCTCCAATGACAAGTCGGTTTAGAGCACAAAAGTCTACAAACCTCTCCCCGTTCTCACTCATCTCCGAGCCTAGTCCCTGTCTCCCCATCACCTCTTCGTATCCGGTGTTGTCCTCCCCTAGTTTGGCATTAAAATCGCCCATGACGATGGTGATGTCTCGCTCCGCACATTTGTCCACGGCACTCTGGAGTCGGTCGTAGAACTCTTGTTTCTCTTCCTCGTCACTGTCATTAGTGGGCGCATAACACTGGATGACGTTCAGCTTGAGCTTTTTCTTGGTTCTAAAGGCTGCTGTGATAATTCTTGGCCCAAGACGTTCCCAGCCCATCAGCGCTCTCTGTGCCACTGGTGACAGCATGAATGCTACACCTTCTGTATGGGGGGCATTCTCCTCTTCATGACCTGAATACAGAATCATCTCCCCACTTAACAACCTTTTCTGGCCAGACTGCGTCCATCTGGCTTCACTGATACCTAGCAGGGAAAGGTTGTACTTTTGCATTTCCGCTGCTATCTGGGCGGCCTTGCCGCTCTGGTACATGGTCTTGACGTTCCATGTGCCCATGGTTGTATCCCTGGATAGAGAGAGGCGGCTCGGTCCTGTGGCTTCCGAAGACTTCCGGCTTTCACCACAGGACGTCATAAGTCTTCTGGTAGAAGAACCTTCCTCCTCCAGGAAAGGAATTACTGTTAGTCTTTTCGTCGGCGTTTTTGTAGCTATTTCCTTTTTTGCAGGGTGGGGAAGCTACCCCCACGCCCAACCCCCTTACTAGGAGGACCAGGGGTTTTCTGTCGGGGTCATCTTCCCTTAGACCATGTTGGTTCACGGCACCTTATTTCATTCGGTGCACCCCTCTCACCAGGGAGCTCCTATCCACCACCCAGGGGACGCGCCTCAACGCCATATGGTCCCAGCGCGAGGACTGAGGCTAAATGCCGGCTTCAAATTTGTACACTGCCATATGCAAGCTACCTTATAGTACTTACAGATAAGGATATAGACCAATGGCTTTAGTTCAGAGGTAGTGCCATAATAGCTTGGCGCCTAGAGGTGCCGAGCTATTCTGGCACTACCCTTGAGCTATTTTAGTCAAACTTATTTCTCACACTGGTATATTTCGAATGATAAGGGTTATTACAAGGTTGGATATCACAAAAGTCGGCTATAACACCACCTTTTTTTGGTAGAAGAGTCGACCATACATTTTCTGGCTATACCAGTTATTTCGCTTATAACACACTTCGGATAGTACAATAACAGTAATTGCGTCTGCAGACGACTTGTTATATCCGAAGGTTATTGTATTTGCATCTATTTATTAGGCAGAGAAGGACGAAGAGCGGTTTCCATGTGAACAAGTATCGCCAGCACCAAGCTCGAATCGTGACTCGACTTTCGGAAGCCTTGAGACCAGGGGGCGAGAGATCAAACCATCTGCATGGAAATTGGACGGAGGGTCACGGGAAGTGGCCGCTTATCCCCCCCCTTGGATCCTCCCCAAGAGTCTGTGGCCGCTAGGGGGCGTGGAGTGGCCAGCGAGGGATCACGGGAGTTTTCTGGGCTTTTCAGTGGTCTTACCCCCACGAGGGCACTGGCAGGCAACACACATTCATTCAGAAAATTTAGCTCCATCTGCAAGATACATAGATGCTCATGAGCCCCCGCAGCTGTGGGGGCTCATGAGGATATATGCCTCTTGCTTGAAAATATATCCACGATTTACATCCCTCTGATTGAGGGATTTATCCAAGTTTCAAATGACCGGATGTTCATGTTGAGGAAAATTTGGCGTGTTCTTCAATTGTTCGTTTGATTAAGTTTGGAACTCGACCAGATGACAAAGCTAAAGACATTTAAAACAGCCCAAAGTCCACCCATAACAGACAAAGGTCATCATGAACGCCTACAACTGCTGAGGGTCAGGGCGATCACCTCCCCTTGTTAAAGGCAATCCGATACATTTACATGAGCGCTTCCAAGGCGGACGGACGGTGTTAGCTGATTTCAACCTGCGACTGATTGAAGGAAATTGAAAGGGCTGGGCCTCTTGTCTTCAGTTAAGGACGGAGTGTCGACGTTCCACGCGAAATCTTAATGAGTCCATCGTTGCAAGGAAGTCTCAGCTCTCCTTCTTGGGTTAAGAGTTAAGGGAATTCACCGTTTCACTGCTAGAATGCGGCCAACACTGACCAAGTGCAAGCGGCATAGACCACCATGAGCCCCCGCGAAGGCGGGGGGCTTATGAGGGTCTATGCCGCTTGCTGGTATTTGCTGATATTCGCAACCCTCAAGTTTATTTTCCTTTTAGTGGTCGTTGGTTTTAGTGATGTCTTTTTTTGCTGATATTCGCAACCCTCAAGTTTATTTTCCTTTTAGTGTTTGTTGGTTTTAGTGATGTTTTTCTTGCTGATATTCGCAACCCTCAAGTTTATTTTCATTTTAGTGGTCGTTGGTTTTAGTGATGTCTTTTTTGCTGATATTCGCAACCCTCAAGTTTATTTTCCTTTTAGTGGTCGTTGGTTTTAGTGATGTCTTTTTTTTTGTGTGAGTACAGCTGTGCTATGAAGTCCATTGTTGTGTAAATCGCGAGTTTCATTGTAATGCAAACCTCGCTTTTGACAAAATAGATTTACCGTCTTTTTCATTCACAGGACATGCCGTGTGATGGCCTTAGTCGCCCGCTCGGCGTTAAATCCTAATAACCGACTCCTTCACATTGCGGACATAGTCTACTGGCATTAACGCGCTCTGAGCCTTTCTTTGTGGGGATGTTGCGCTATAGAAGAGTTATATATTATTATTATTATTATTATTGAAGGGGTTATAGTACCGCTGAATAACGTACACACTTTACGTGAGGCTAACGTAGCCTTGAATACAATGCTGCTAACCAAGTGTTTTGCTTATTGGCTCTATGGGCACTGCCTCTGTGCTGTCATGGGCTGTCCATCTCTACAGTTCGTCCTGAACCGTCTCACAAATTCTGTCACGCGAAAATAAAAGACAAAAAGTCCATTTTTGTGAAAAGCGAGAGATCCATTGTGTTGCAATGAAACTCTCTTTTGACACAAAATGTAATTACGAGAAAATGTCAACCCGATCCAAACGCAACAGACATAGATGCTCATAAGCCCCCGCAGACGCGGGGGCTCATGAGAATCTATGTCTTTTGCTGACCCCTCTTTGAGATCATGTGCTTTGGATGGATGGAGCTCTTTGGTGCTCAACGGGAAAAGGTTTCAAAATAACGATCTGTGTCCATTGGCATAGAAGGGGTTACTGTCTTTTGCGTTCACAGCGCAGAAATGACCTCATCCCACACCTGTCTCCAGGCATAATACAAATATACGCTGTTGTTCAAGGCTGTGAATGATCACCTCCGAAGAAAGCAACGCAATAAGTGATGCACCAAACAAATCGACACTACAAAACTGCGCTCCTGGAAGACAGCTGCGAAAATTAAGGAACATGATTTCTTCATTGCCGTAAATTGCTAACCTCATCCAACCGCAAGAGGCAAACAAACCCCATGAGCCCCGGCAGTCGCCGGGGCTCATGGGGTTTCTTTGCCTCTTGATGTCTATGCATATCCGTGTTCCTTGGATTGCTGAGACTACACGATGTAGACTTTGTCCGTCTTTTAAAGACATAATTTGGCCTCCACTAGCAGTGAAGCGGTTTAATGAAGGACCGCAAAAAAGGCACAACGAAAGAAAGTTGGAGAAAGGAGGAAACGACTGGATGAAAAAGAAAGAGAGAGCGAGGGGAAAAAAAAAAACAACAACAACAACAAACAACTACAAAAAGAAAGAAAAAAGTTCACGCAATTATTTTGTATGATGTTACGAGCGATCGCATTAATGCCAAATGGCGTTGCTTTCGTTGAACATATTCATTTAAGTGTAGAACATCACTTTTTCCCCCCCAAGGGAGTCTGGTGTTGCCTTCAGTTTATTTTCTGTGACTGTCTAACCCTTTTTCCTGTCCAGGGTCAGCTGCAGAAGGTGGATATGCCATAGTAAACCATGGTAGCTGAAGTGTTCTGCCTCGTTACCTCGATGCGTATACATATGGTTCCACTAATCATCGAAGGAATCAGCAGGACTTCACGCGACGTCAGTCATAGCTGACCCCGCGCACAGCTTTGCGTGGACCAGCTAAAGCAGACGTCGGCCCGAGGACACTTTGCTTATTAGGCAGGCACTACCTTTTAACAGTTATCGTTGTTCCCTTTATCGCGATTTGTACGTACTGCGTTGCAGTTGACTATACAATATGTCAGCCTGTGGTGCTAGGAATACAGGAACACACTGTAAAAAAAAAAAAAAAGAAAGAAAAAAAAAGCTTGAGTGGGTCACGATGTTGTCCGGGTGATGCGCGCAACGAATACCAGTTCCGGTCTTAAAAAAAGAAAATCAGCCAAATGCAAGAGGCACAGATCCTTATGAACCCCCGCGGATGCGGGGGCTCATGAGGATCTGTGACTCTTGCTGACTCCACTTTGTGTCCATGTTCCTGAGAGAGATGGGGCTCTTTGGAGTAGAGTTAACACAGATTTCAGAAACAAGATCTGCGTCCAGCGGCAATGAAGCGGTTTTTTGAAGCAGTTGATCAGGCCAGAAGCAGGATGATGTAACACCTTACACCTTCTTGACGTAAGATTGACGTAAACCAAACGCCAATTTGATTGAGGATCAAGGGGGGAAAAAAAGAGTTCGTCAAAGATTCGAGAGTTTAGGTGACTGATCGATAACAAATCTTGCGAACGTTTCTCTTCCAACGTAACAGAGCTGAAAGTCATTCATCTTTGCAAAGCATCGGATTCTGTACAGTCAAAAACTGATACTCAGGGACTTCATTGGTCTCAGAAACACAGCTAGTAATGCCATTGATCTTTGCGGACTAAAACTGTAGATCTTTTTGGTCCACTGCAGTCAATTTGTTTTTCATTTTCCCTTGCTAGCATTTTTCATGGATTCGCGAGGATCTGCACATCTGGTTGGTGGACGGAATTTGCTGGCAAGATAGATTTCTGTCTTAAGAAAGCAAACGACAGTAAGTACATTTTTGTGAAAAGCGAGATTTTCATAGCGTTACAATAAAAATCCCGCTTTTCACAAAACGGACTTCATGTCCTTTGCTATCTGAGTGCATTACCACCGAGAAAATTGAACGCGATCCAAGCGCGAGACTTAGATCCTCATGAGCCCCCGCATTTGCGGGGGCTCATGAGGATATATGCCTCTTGCTGACAGCACTTTGTACCCATGTTCCTCAGACGGATGTGTCTCTTTGGTGTTGAATGAACAAAGGTTTCAGAAACGCAATCAGCATCCAGTGGTAGGGAAGGCGTTAACTCCAGCTTAAACCCGCAAGCCAACCTAGCTATAGGATCAGGCCTATAATAATGGGTTTGCACGGGTGAGATACCATTGTCTATAGCGGATAGAAAAGACTGATGAAGCTTAAGAACAAACGAACGAACGAATAAAGGAACGAACGAAAGAGCAAAATTAGAAGAAAAAAAAACAACAAAAAAAAAAAACCGAGAGATGTAAGACGGAGAAATCACGCAACACATTACTGATCATCGGCTTTGTTTGTCTCCATTGGCCAGTAGAGTTACCACGTGATCGGACGTAATTGGAACATCGTCTGCCAATCAAGTCCCATCCCTCGCAGAACAAAGGAGGTGTCAAGCACTGGGCCGCCCGCTTGATTTCTGGTCAACAGGTCATCACGGAAATCACCGTCACAATCGATTGTGGACAGGTTTCATTGGCAACTGACATCCTGCCATTTGCACACAGATCCCAGCCCTTTGTGTGTCGGTAGCGGTTTTAGTCGCGATGATTCCGACAGGAATCATCGCGACTAAAACCGCTACCGACACCCCGAAATGGCTAGCATTCATTGCTACACAGTCCACAGAAACACCGATCCTAGCCCTTTGGGTGTCGGTAGCGGTTTTAGTCACGATGATTCCTGCAGGAATCACCGCGACTTATACCGCTACCGACACACAAAGGGCTAGCATTCAGTGCTACACAGTCTATGGAAACAATGCTGCTTGACAGTGTAGCAAAAAACGGCTGATAGACACGTTCATGTTTAACAGCCTTCGTTTTGAAAGAATGCGAATACATCAGGAGAGATTAACTTTAATTCATTCCAGAAGTGTTGCGTTCGGATGCAGTGTTTCATGCCACGTCTTGAATGTGTTAACATATTCAAGGAGCCTCGCATCAAAAGCTGCGAACGCGTTGCCGACGGCACTTCCGCAGCTATCGATGCCCGCCTTTCTGCCACGTTTTCAATGCGTCAACTCATTCAACTATCACTAGCTGTGAAATTGTCGTACAGCGTTGCCGACAGCATTATCACGACAAAAACCGCTACCCACACGCAAAGGGTTAAGATAACTTATTCGCGGCGAGATGAATCCGGATACGGGGGCGGCATCATGCATGATTTAATTAACAACCCTATTGTTGCGACCTGTATTTGAAAATGTAAAATAATCCTCTTAGTGTAATGCAATCTGAACAGTTTCCTGTGTATAGCATCAATACTAGGCCTACGCACACCAGGTAAAATTAATGTGTCTCTTGAAAAAATCGACTCAAACGTTTGAATGGTTCAGCATAGCATGGCAGATGTTATCAAACGGGAACACGCTATCATAGTGGCCGCTCTTTTGGTGACAACAATGCCCAGAAATGAGTAAATGGCGCTTCGACTAGACAGAAAGAAAGCGACTAAATAATACAAAGAGGACGGAAACGGGCTTGGCAGTTGTACTTAATGGAAGCAATCCCCGTAAGCAAAGGTCCTCGGGCCCACTGCGGCCGTCGCGGGCGGGCCTGACGATGTTTTGCTATTGGGGATGTCTACGAACCTTTAGTGCTTGTTGTGCCGTTCTAGACTAAATTTGTAATGGCGGGTAAGTTGGTAAACTAATAGCAGCAATCCGCGTACTAAGGGACATCACTCAACGCTAGATTAGCTCCCTTGACGCCGTCCTTATAGCACCGAATCGTCGACCCATGAAAATACTGCCGCTACATGGCGAAAGGCAGCGTGTCCATTTTTTATGAAAAGCGAGATTTTCATTGTATAACGATGAAAATCGCGCTTTTCTCAAAAAATGGACTTCTGGCTATTCTTCTTTAAAGGGGGAGCTGGGTGGCTCGGTGGTAAAAGCGTTTGCCTCCAGACCAAAAGGTCCCGGGTTCGAATCCAGCTTGGGTCAAAATTTGCTCAGACCCTTTTTCGTTGTCCCCGTCTTTGAAATCACCCTCGTGGTGGACAAAAGACGTTAAGCCCTAAACATTTAACATTTAACATTTTCTTCTTTAAAGGTAAACAATCCAGACCTAAAAGGTGACTGCCAAGCGTGTAATATGCAAAGAAGTACCCAACGGAGAAAGAAACACGCTTAGAAAAGACAGGTACAACACAATTTATTAATATTTCGGGTAAATACCCTTTGTCAAAATAGACAAACAAACAAACAGAGAGATTAGCCGCTACTTATCTTCATTGGCAGAAGGATTCTCTGTTTGTTTGTCTATTTTGACAAAGGGTATTTACCCGAAATATTAATAAAATGTGTTGTACCTGTCTTTTCTAAGCCTGTTTCTTTCTCCGTTGGGTACTTCTTCTTTATAGGTAGAATTATAATGGCTCAAAACGAATTACACGTAACCCACAACAACTATTGTCTGTACTGAGTTTATACGAGCAATAAATACGCAAATGCACAGATGTCTAATGTCAGATGTCTCTGTCGGGGAGAGTTCTCTCACCTTCTTAGTCACAAGTGTGTGGAACTCGCTGCCAATTGAAATGCGGAATCTGCCCACACTGTCACAGTTTAAAGTTCACTTAAAGACTTTTATTTTCTGTCGGGCACTTAACATTTAGTTCACCTTTAGCTTACTGTTGACTGCCTTTTATTCTGATTCTGGATCAGTCTTATGTGACAGGGAAGTGGATGTAAGGTGTTGGGCAGGGATGGGGTGGGTTAAAGTAGTGTATAATTGTGCGCGTGTTTGAGAGAGAGAGAAGAGAGAGAGAGAGAGAGAGAGAGAGAGAGAGAGAGAGAGAGAGAGAGAGAGAGAGAGAGAGAGAGCTGATGTGCATGCGCAGTGAGTCCGGTGTTTTCCTGGAGAACAGCGCTATACAAGAACTATTTATTATTATTATTATCCGCACGATACATCTAGTCATCAAAATATACAGATATACACCCTGCAGCGTCTTGTGTAGATCTATGCCATTCTTGAGCCTATGCCTTGTTCTACATCTTTTTCCATCTACCAAATATTGATGAATGAGATTTTTACACTACACAAGCGGAAATAGGCCGCCATCACTGAAGTAAATTAATCAGTATAATGTACACTCGTACCTTTTCAATGAATATAAACTGAGGCTCTATTTATACGGTCGCATTTGTCAAATTTGGGAAGTGGTTTTGATGCACCAGTTGCGGGAAACGGATCGGTTATGATAATCCAAGGGTAGTGCCAGATTAGCGTGGCGCCTGTTGGCGCCAAGCTAATCTGGCACTACCCTTGAATCAACATAGTCGGTCAATTTCCTGCTGTTGTGCGTCGGTGCTAAGTAGATTAAAGTGACGGTATAAATAAATATAAATAATGTCTGCGTTTGTGAATTATTTGTTCAAGATTCATTGAAAAGATGAATGACATGGGTTATAGGCTAGACCTGAGGCATCCTTTTAGGGATATAGATGATCGTCTTGTTCTATACCTGCGTATTTTTCTGTGGGCTGGCGATTGGGTGCCTGATAGATGGAGGCAGGGGATTTAACTGTTTGTCTGTCCAGCGCTGAGTAATTCCCCTTTGTATGTGTACAATTCTACCAGCGCTAGCCTCACCTATCTGGTTTGTGAGTATTCTATAACTCGAGGCAAGAACTTGTATGTTTACAATGTTGTGTATTGTCTTGTGCATCTACTGTGGGAAATCAGGGTATTTACCCGACCCCATTTAGTAGTGCACCTTCTTGTTTGTTTATGTGTGTTTCTCCTGCCTACTTCCTAAGTTCCAGAAAAAGACATGGGTTATAGACTAGACCTGATGCATCCTTTTTAGGGATGTAGATGATCGTCTTGTTCTTTAACTGCGTATTTTTCTGTGGGCTGGCGATTGGGTGCCTGATAGGTGGGGGCAAGGGATCTAACTCAGTGTTTGTCTATCCAGCGCTGAGTAATTCCCCTTGGTATGTGTACACTTGAAAAGATGCATTTAATTCTTCCCTTCTGTGCGTACCTCAGACCACTACAACAAATGAGTCCTGGTCTGTGATTTTGGACCTTATGGCTAAGCCGTAAGGTAAACAATTACGGACCAGCACACATACAATAAACAGAAATATTAAATTTTCAAGACGTAATGGACCTATAGGAAATGAAAATGGCTCCATTTCTTTCACATTTAAACGGTGTAAATTTTTGTCCAGCTCGCTAGCATTTATTATTTAACCATGCAGGATTCATCGCGACAAAAACAGCTACCGACAGCCAAAGGGTTATGTAAAAACAAATCACTCAGGATTTCATCTCTGTAATCTTTTGTACTAGTAAAATCCGCTGGCTTACCGTGTCGGCGTTTCATTTTCATGTTAGGTTATCTGGAAGAACTTCGTCATGGTCAGGAAAAGACCAAACCAGAGCAGCAGAATGTGTGCGCCGGTCTGCGTTTTCGAAGCCGCACAGATACGACAAAATCATTAAAGGCTGCGCTTTTAATCTGTATAAATTGCGCCCGTCTGGAACGTTACGTCTTTGTTTGCAGTGGACGCAGGTTCTGTTCCTGAACTCGTTCATTCAACGTCAAAGATCACTAGCTGTCAAAGGAACATGGATAAAAAGTGGTTTCTGCAAGAGACATAAATCCCCATGAGCCCCCGCAATTGCGGGGGCTCATGAGGATCTATACCTCTTGCAGTTGAGTGGTGCTCATTTTTTTTTCCGGCACTAAAGGAGTCAGTGCTACGACTTTGTGGAAGATACTGATCTTGTTACCCCAAAGTATTTGCAACTAACCCCCCCCCCCCTCCATTCCCCCCCCCCCCTCCCCAAAAAAAAGAAAGAAAAAAGGAAAAAAAGTATCACGTTTTAATGGGGGAAAAAAAGCGAACAAAACGTGTGCTGGTCTGTAATTTTAAACTGTAAGAGTTGGAACAGTAGGGCCACAGGCAGGCACACAGAGAGCCTAAGACATTTATTTTGAAAGAAAAAAAAATCATTAACTCATTCAGCCCGACGGCCATATTTCCCAAATTTTAGAGGCGTAATCTAATGACTATGCACCAGTTGCGGGAGATGGATCGACCATGATAATTTAGGGCAGTGCCAGATTAGCTAGGCGCCGAAAGCCGCCAAGCTAATCTGGCACTACCCTTGAAAACATCATGGTCGACCCATCTCCTGCTGTAGTGCGTCAGGGCTGAATGGGTTAAAGAAAAGACTTTGCCTATAATATATAAGGATGACAACAAGTAAGGGGTGCAGTGGTGGCTACTGACAGAACTGACCTATTTTGGAACCACCCTTGGACTATCATGGTCCATATGTATTTTGTTCGAGCTTGTCACAGTTAAATGTGCTAACTGCCCGGGAAAGATAAGCACAATCCAAATGCAAGAGTCATCGATCCTCATGAGCCCCCGCAGTTGCGGAGGCTCATGAGGATCTATGCCTTTGGCTAACACAACTTTGTTGCCATGTTCGTAGGCGCTGAACAGCAAAACACTCAGGAACACAATATGCGATCACTAACATTGGAGACGCAAAATTGTGTATCTCTATGTTCAGACAGAGGTCAACAGAGATCAGAATGGAATTCTCTGTTTGTCTGCGTTCATAATGGCTTGACCCCAAGGGGTCCCCTCGTCCATTGTAATACCTCCATCACACTTAGCTGGGGATGTAAGCTACGGACGGGACCAAAAACCTCATAAAAAGCATCTTCAGCCTCCCATCATCCATCTTCTCAAGACACAGATCCTCATTAGCCGACGCATTGGCAGGGGATAATGAGGATATTTGCGTCTAGCCTTCTCAATTTACGTCGGCATGGCGTCGCCGGATGAGACATTATATGATGAAAAAAACAAAAACCGGACAAAATCTCATAAAATAAATCTTCAGCTGAGATCTTCAATATGCAAGAAACATAGAGCCTGATGATTTTCAGCTTTCGCGGGGATCATGAAGATCTATGCCTCTAGGGTAATTGATTTTTCATCTTCACGGCGTCGCATGAGCAGAATATATAGAAAGAAAAATGATTTGTTCTGTGTGGGTGCTCCCACCACACACAACTTGACAAGGCCATTAGTCATGTGAGAGACATAAAAACGTGGTCGCTAGGTTCTGTTAACCCTTTCACTGTCGGTAGGGCTTTTTGTCGAGGTGATTCCTGCAGGAATCACCTTGACAAAAAGCCCTACCGACAGCCTAAGCCTTCGAGGGCTGTTAGACCGAAATTTGTTTGGCAAGGAACCTTGCCGAACATGCTTATCGGACAAAGAGCACATTGTATACTGATCATACTGATGATTCTTCCCTTTGTTTTCGGCTTGTAATCCTTTAGTAAAGGTCTGTCGTTTTGAGAGCTATGGTAACACTTAGTGAAGACGTATACTGACGAGCAAAAGAAATGCGACATTTCCGGAACCATTGAAAACACTAGAGTGTTTCCGATGGTTCCGAAAATGTAGCTTTTTTTCTGGTCAGTATATCTGTGGCGCTCTAATAGATCAAAACTCAGACCCAAAAAAAAGTAAATGGTCCACGGCCGAGCGTGTAAAATGCAGAGAAAATACCAACAAATGTGTCGTGCTTGTCCTTTCTTAGCGTATTTCTCTCTTTGTTAGTGTTTTCATATATAATAATAATAATAATACCGGGTATTATATAGGCGCTTTTCCCAATTCTGCGAATCGGCTCAAAGTTTTGTAACAATCGCAGAACTCTTGACTACACTAGTCCCGCCTACCATCAAACCCCCTATCTCCCCCTCCCCTCCCCCCTCCCCCCCCCCCCCCCCCCCCCCGCCATTGAAAGACGTGATGGGGCATGCAGACATATCTTATTAAACACGTTCTTCCGTTTCATAAGTTTCTTATGCCGGTACAAGGAAATGAAAAAAACTTCACATTACTTTAACACTTTCGATGCGAACAGCCGCAGACTACGTATGAAATCTTTGTTAAGTTAACACCCAAGAGCCCCAGCCGCTCAAGGATACAAAATGGTGTGAACAAGAGACATATTTGCTTATGAGCCCACGCAAATGAAGATCTATGTCCTTTGCGTTGAATTCTGTTCAGATTTCCTCAGGAATGACAGGGTTAATTTTAAACGTAATGAGCTCACAAAATAACGAAAAGGTCCTGTTTTCTGGTATCTATGCTGACGACACGGGTGTTAATGGGATTTTTTTCACGGTCTAGACAAATGCTTGTGTGATCCTTCCACCGAGTGACATTTCCCTTTTAAAATCGAGCCCTGTGCAAAGACATTTACATCCCATGATGGGGCCACAGGGACCCCCTTCTGCAAGAGGCGTATATTTTCATGAGCCCCTGCTGAAGCAGGGGCTCATGAAAATATACGCCTCTTGCTGGCATAAGTCTGACCCATTTGTCTCCTCACGTTTTTTTTTAAAATCTGATTTGCCCAACAAAGACATTACAGACTAGCTGTCTCAAGAGGAAGCGTTCTGAAAATGTCTTTCTGCCAAGACAAAATGGAGACCTTGGGGAGCATTATGTCTGAACGTCAATGCAAATCGCTAAGCACCGTATCAACTTTGATTTATTAGCAAAAAGAGTGCTGGCTAAGACATAAAAGTGTTGTTTTTTTTTTTTTGTTGTTGTTCGAAAATGGCTTTAAAAATATGAGCGATTGAAAAAGAAAAGGTTGTTGTTGTTTTTTTGTTTGTCCTGAGGCTCAGTTGTCTCCATGAATATTAATTTGCTCCTTGTCAAATTTAAATTATATGATTTTTTTTTCATGCAGATTGCCATAAAATGAAATAAAATAAATTTAAGCGGACTTCGAACATAATCAATAACAAAGTAAGGGCACACACACATTTCCGTTGTATAACCGAAGTTTGTAACAAGCGAAGTAATGTACAGTCAAAGGGTTTTCCACCACTATCTTCTGTTTTTCTTTCACATGAAACCCTAGCTTTAATACAGTTTGACTACATAATGTACAGTCAACTTCGTTCTTAAAAGGGCCGGACATAACGACGTAAATTGGATATAAGGGCGCTTTTTCAAAGGTCCCAATCAGATATTTTTTATTCACATTATTTCACTTAACCCTTTTAGCGGCATGGGCGCATTTCCCGAATTTTTGTAAGTGTTTACTAACGATTATGTACTACTTGCAGAAGGTGGATTGACCATGATGATTCAAGGGTAGTGCCAGATAGGTTTGGCGCCTAAAGGCGCCAAACTAATCTGGCACTACCCTTGAATTATCATGGTCAATCAGTCTCCTGCTGTAGAGTGTTGGCGCTATAATGGTTAAAACAAACTTCGATTGTAACAACAAAAACATCTGAGTCTACTCAGTCGGGTAGTATTGCTTTGTCCAAAGGTTACTTACACATATAAAATGATGCCGTTGGGATCTTATACAAAGCGTGTTATAACCATCTTTGGGTATATCCGGCCTTGCTATAAGCGAAGTTGACTGTATAGTTTAAAGACACGATACCTATTTTTTTTACCTCTTTCACTGCAGGCCGGCCATTAGCAGTTTTGGAGGGACCTTTGCAGATTTCATTCCCGATAGCCATGTCTGACTGAGTTAACGATTGCGATCTAGAACTGCAAGAGGCAAAGATCCTCATCAGCCTCCGTGGATGCAGGGGCTCATGAGGATCTGTGCCTCGTGCACTCTGTTCCGAAAGTGAATATGAGAGGCTACGCGGACTCAACTTCAGTCAGAGTTAAGCATGCGATGCTGTTTTTGATTGAGATGGCAACAAACATGAAGATACGTCATTATGGAGGTCTTTGGTGGCGTATGCTGCAGTTGTTTCTTGTTCTTTTCCTTTTCTCTGTTTCGATCTCAAACGTGTTTTAAAAAAAAATATTCGCAGAACGAATTTTAAAATACTTATTTTTAGCACCTACTATTCTTTACTCGTAGAATGATGTATTTCTAAAGACTGGTCGTTGTCAGTCTTTCTACAAAAGAGGAAGACGTCTTCTGCCTGGAAAACAATGTGAGCCGATCTCGTTCAATAAGAGACATAATTCTCATGAAGCCTTGCATCGCAGGGGTTCATGTGCATGTCTGTCTGTTTCAGATGGAAAAGTGTTGATGTCGGACTGTCGTTTTTCAGATTCTAAAAAAAAATAAAAATTAATAATAATAATAATAATAATAATAATAATAATAATAATAATAATAATAATAATAATAATAATAATAATAATAACAGAAAAAGGAAAGAAGAAGAAGAAAAAAAGGAGCCGATCTCTTGTTCAATCTTGTTCAGCAAAGGGATATTTTGTCTCATGAAACCCACCGGCTATAGAGTTCTGAGTTCATGTGAATGTATGCCTCGTTTAGATGAAAGGTGTCGTTGACTGGCTACTGCTTCTCAAATCTATTAGTATTCCAAAGGCACAATCAACAAAAAAACAAAAAACAAAAAAGGGAGACAATCTGGTTAACACAGATTTTAATGAAGAATTGGCTCATGGGACTCTATCTCCTTCCTGAACGAGACTAGCTTCATCTAACCCACTGCTTTTCCAGGAAGAAGAATTGACTGGCGGACTGTTGTTTCTCTCAGCTACTGTTCCCGTTCATTAAAGTGGCAGCGTCCACAGTCGGGATTAAAACAAATATAATCAGCTGTCAGGTGCAGCATTGATTCTTTGCACGAAACCCTTTGAAGTCTTTGATGATTAGGCCACTTCGGGACACAGTCAAAGACCATCTGAACGCTGCTAAGTGCCGAGACAACTTGAACGCCACCCAACTGCAAGAGGTTTAGATCCTCATGAGCCCCCGCAGTGCGGGGGCTCATGAGGATCCATGCATGTTGCTTACACCATTTGCTGGGACAGCTGTTTTTGTTGTTTGTTTTTTGTTGTTTAATCAACAAAAATTGCAGAAACACAGTCAGTCTGCGTCAGCTGGCACTGATCGAGTTCAACTCAAAATCACTCTCATGCAAGGTCCAGTTTTGTTTTACACTTGTTCTTTGTCAGTTTTCTTTTTCTTTTTTGAGCGTCGTTGGCCCAAAACAATTCATCCATCATTCCGTTTCCCGAGTATGTTTTGGGTTTCGGGCCAATATTTGCAGATCTGCTTACACAAACACCACTACGTCATACTAATCACTTTTGTCTGTCCACACTTGCGCTTTAAAAACATTCAGCTCATAACAACATTCTCATGTAGCCATTGATATCAGTATTTTTGTCCTATCGAGTCAAGGCACGACATAAATTTGCCTATACGTTATTGTGGCTCAGTTCGCCGTAAGAAAAAGTTCATTAAGCAGCCTCATGTACCACGTGTGTTTGTTCACAGGCTCCGTTATCGCTACAGACCTCTTGCGGGAAACTCGCGCAATTGCCTAATCGCCCAATCTATTAGTATTATGTTTTACAGAGTTGCTTGTACAGTCTCGGCACACTGGTTGTCTCCCTCGATTCGCTGCTGTCGCAGCGAATCGAGGGAGACAATCAGTGTGCTTTCTTGGCTGCAGTTACCCTGACAGGCGCTTGAAAGCGGTCAAACCTCGCACCTTATAGCAATCTGTCATTGCTTGTTTTATGGCCAGACAGTCGGGTTTGCGGGCTCGACGTATGACCGCGTTAGAGATTGACAATGCACGTAGAGTGCACTAGAGAGTGATGCTGGGTTTTGAGGGCTTGACGTGTGACAGTTGTAGAGAGTGACAGTGGGGGGTTGAAGGGTCGACGTAGGACCGCTTTAGGGAATGGCAGTGGAGTTTGAATGCTCGAAGTATGACAGCTGTAGAGAATAATGCTGGGTTTTAGGGGCTCGACATATGACCGCTGTAGAGAATGATGCTGGGTTGTGGGGGCTCGGCGTATGACCGCTGTAGAGAATGATTCTGGGTTTGAGGGCTCGACGTATGACCGCTCTAGAGAATGATGCTGTTTTTGAGGGTTCGACGAATGACCGCCCTATGTGGGCTCGGCGTATGACCACTCTATGTTGAGTTTTGTGAGCTCGGCGTATGACCAGTCCATGTTGGGCTTTGTGGGCTCGGCGTATGACCCGCTACAGAGAATGACGCTGTCGTTTTGAAGGCTCGACGTTTGAAAATGACAATAGGGCTCTGAGGGCGCGCGACAGGACTACTTTGTAGAATGACAGTTGTGTTCTGAGGGTTCGATGCATAACCACTTCAGGGGGTCCAGGGTGTAAGGTATACAATACCACTTTAGGGAAAGACAGTATGTCCTGTTAAGGCAAAAGACAATAACTCGCATTTCACAAAGAAGGACTTAATGGGTTTCACCTTCTACAGGGCAGCAGTGGGTATTCGCAACGCGACTGGTATCACCGTTCTAGTTTGTGAAGTTGTGTGAGGTATACACCGACAATGAAACGACAGTAAAGTATACTTAAGAAGGCGCTTGGTGTAACCGCCGTCAGGCAATCTACCGTTTATCCCCTTTTACCGGCTGTATCGACACCACCACAAAACCCAATCCACATTTCTTGTGTAACAGCAAGGTCTTGCCCACTAGCGGCAAAAGGTCTTCGGGCGCGACGACGGCCGCAGTTGGCCCGCGCACGGCCGTGCGCGGGCCAACTGCGGCCGTCGTCTCGCCCGAAGACCTTTTGTGCACTGGACACTAGTTTTATGTCCGAGATCGAAGCCGTGACAACAACGACAATTGTCTTGCTCTTTAGAAAGACCCCGTTAGCTGACACAGCAATCTCAATACGGAGCGGAGGCGGGCATTGGGAACAGGAGAAAGAAATCAACGCCCACTTTTTGTTGAGCTATTGCTATATAACCTTCAACTTTTTTTTTGGTTTTTGTTTTGGTCAATGACAGACATGACAGACGTTTGTTGATACGTGTGTGCTGGTCTGTGATTTTAGACCTTACGGCATACAGCCGTAAGGCTCAAAATCGTAGACCAGCACACTTAATACAAGAGACATTGGTACCGATGTACACAGTCATGTAGACGGATGTGAGCAATCTCTGTCAGTGTGAAATTCAAAGTTTGAGAATGAAAGAAAAATAAAATGGGCAATCTGATACATTATGAAATAACGCATTTTAGAAACAAACCAAAAGCAACGTGGACAGTTAAATTCATTACACAGTTAATTTCGGATATATCACAAATCGCCAAGGGACCCAATAACTGTTCTCGAAGTTTCTTATAAGCGAAGTACTTTGCTAAGAAAAAGTGTTGAGGAGACGTCTGACTGAAAAAAGTGTTGTTATACCCGACGTTTGTTATATCTGACCTTGTTATACGCAAAGTCGTCTGTAGATAGAAGTGAAAGATTGTTCTCAATATGAAATACATTTTTTTTTCTAAAAGAAAGAACGTTAAACACGATGAACTCTGTCACATCTTGAAATAAAGATTCAAAAAAAGAATGGAAACGCAAACTGATCAGTACGTTAGTGTACGCACACAGGGACGGGGAAATACAAGCGTTATGTACCCCTGACAGTCTCCCAGAGCAAATAGAATATTGACGTTTGGAGCCATTGTCCGTCAGGGGAATCAACTCGGTTTCCGAAGCCTGTGTAGTCTCTCATGTTGAGGCAGTAGATGGGCTTGACAACAACCAGAAAGTTCAACATGGACATCAACTGTAGTTTGATTGCTGATGATCCAAATCGGCAAGGAGAAATAATTCGGTATGGGAGTAGAACTTCAAAGGCGCAGGAAGAGAGGGGGCGTTTAGCAGGAATCGCCTCGACAAAAAACGCTACCGACAGCCAAAGGTTAAATGCAAGGGAAGTGCAAATAAATATTGCCATTTCAATTGGATATTTTCTGAAGATTAATCGTTTCAGCTTTGATCATCGATCTTATTTTACACAAATTATTCGAAGCAAATATAGTCATTGGACAGCCAGGAGCTGATTCTTTTTTTCTAAAAAAAATTAAAATAAAAATAAATTAATTAAATAAAAAAAAAATAGAGGTCTGCTTTGGTTTTGTTTTTCCACATTCAGAGCTGGCGCCCTGTATCTGTATTTGCATCTTGATAGTTCAAGGGTACTGCTTCAAAGGCTCCAAGCGAATCTTACCCATCCAGTGCCTTTTGACGTAGTCTGCAATCTTCCATAATTTAACACACACAAAAAACAAAACAAAACAAAACATAGATGTCCCATGAACATAGATTCAAGGTTGTGTCAGCAAGAGGTACGATCCTCATGAGCCCCCCGCGACTGCGGGGGCTCATGAGGATCTACGCCTCTTGCATTCGGATTGTTCTCTTTGTATCTCGGCATGACATGGGTTAAAATGAGTAATTTGTATTAAATAAGGTGTATAGTGAAACCCGCTTCTTCTCTTTCCATAATCTCCATATATTTTATCTAAAACGTTTCGCCGTTTATACATATATCCATTGTGTGTGCTCGAAATAGGAAGCATCCCAGTTCTAATTGCGCCAAGGTAATCAGACACTACCCACAACTTATCACGATCAATTTATCCACGGTAAATAGTAAATATGCAGCTGTGAGCGGCAACACGGGTGAAATGGTTTTAGCCGTCCGTAAGCCGATAATGTTTGCCAAAGAATGACCTTTAAAGTTCCTTCATCCAAAATAAACAGGTCTGGTGAACGGAAAACAATGGAGAATCGAAGACACAAAAACGCACGCGGCGTCGGACGAACACAGAGTTAATGGAAAACAAACAGAGAGATATCACAGGCTCCGCCCTGCGTGAATGCTTTAGGGACAGGAGGCATTTGATTAAATAAACCCAAAGTCATTATGTGTGACCCTTTGTAAAAATGCACTTTAAAACCACACTCTACCCACCTTAGAAGGAAATAGATGTAGAAGGCAAACAAGAGGCATAGATTTTCATGAGCCCGCGCATGCGCGGGCTCATGAGAATCTATGCCTATTGCAGATAATTATGTCGTTTTCGTTGCATGGGCCTCAAGATAAGGTCGTTATTTTCGATTCTTTGCGGGGGTCGGTTTGCTTTTGTGGGGCGAAAACGTGCTATTGTTTCACCGATTGCTCGCAAATGAAGCGAATACATTGCCAGAATAATATTGTGCCCATCGATACACTTCCGGTATTTTTACGGCGAGAACTGTGAAATGGCACAAACATGATGTTATCATACGAAAGAGTGTACACGCACTAAAGAGCGGTCATATGACGTAAAAACAGATTTAGGTCCTACCGAAAGGTGATGCAAGTGCCTAACAATCGGTTGCGGTGTTCTTCAGCCGGGTCAGTTCTCTCTGCAAGAGCTTTACATTTTCTTAATCAACTGCGACTGCACAGGCAAAGCTGATGGTAAGGGTTTAGAATGGATGGGTGGGATGGAATGCGTATGGGCCTTTACTCATCTTGAGCGAGCTGAACCAAACTGAATTAGCAGCAGACGAATGGTCGACAAATGTTTTTTGCACTGATCCTGACCTTTGCTTTGACTGCTGTGCCATGGTGATATAGTAGTTGTTATCGTCGTATGTGTCAAGACGATAATATCTTCCAAAACAGTTCCCATATCGACGACGCTGCGTGAAAACAACAAAAACAAAAACAACAACAACAACAACAAACAACAACAACAACCAAAAACGGACACGGGGGAGGGGGGGGGGGACAAAAAAGACGGGAATAGGATGCGGGGAATGAAATTTCCCAGTCAGCAAAGGTCCTCGGGCGGACGTCGGCCCGAAGTTCTTTAGCTTACTGGGCCGGTGCTGATGGCATTTGACCTTCTTGCGTTTTTTATGATGAAAAAAAACCCCAAACAACCCAAAAACCCCAAAACAAACTTGAAACACTGTGTTGGGTGTATGTGGGTTTTACTACCCTTCTTCAGCCAGTAATGGCATGTGACTAGAGTTCTTTCGGCGTAGCTTTCTTTTTGGCCTCCTTTCGGTGCAGCTGTCCTGCTCACAGGCGTTGGCCGAGAAACAAGTTTCTTTCTCGATGTGTATCGAACTACAGTATCAATCTCTGCTGTTCCATTTTAAACGGAACAGAATTGGGTTATCCCATTGAGTGCGGCTGACAATACCGCTCGGCGGAAAAGGCGCGTTGTCACGTAGTTAGCTAGCGACGTGGTTAGCTAGTGATGTACTTAGCTAGTGACGTAGTTAGTTAATGACGAGTTAGCTAGTGACGTTGTCACGCGGTTTTTTTTTTCTTTTTCTGCCGAGCGGTATCGTTAGTCGCAGTCAAGGGCTAGTAACACACTTTGATACTCATCGTGAAAAAAAAGTTTCTCAAAGGTGGTCTGTGTGTCCGCATAACTGACTGTGTTGCTTTCTGCAACAGAGAAGAAGAAGAAGAAGAAAAAAAAAGAAAAACGAAAAAAGAAAAGTGTTGTACTTGTGCGAGAGACGTGGGCTATTTTCTGTTCAGTGAACATTCTTTGATGATGTCTGGCGCTGGTCAAATTTCCTGAGACTGAAACAGTGCTGCACTCAGCTTTCAGCTCACGAAAACATCTCTGCCATGTCAAGGCAAAAGACAGCAAGTCCATTTTTGAGAAAAGCGATATTTTGATTGTAAAACAACGCAAACTTTGCTTTTTACAAAGATGGATTAGCTACCTTTTGCCTTCACGATGCAGAACTAAAAGTAGGCGTGCAAGAACTCGACTTTACCGACAAAAACAGGATAACTCTGTGTCCGCTCGCTGCCAATGCTGTCACCCCTCTTTACCCGGAACCCACTAAACATCACCGCAAACAATCCCACACGATAGTGCCTCAGCTGTAACCATTGTACCAGCAGGAAACACAGATCCTCATGATTCCAGACAGCCATTTGACCATTGATCTAACTGCAAGAAATATAATCTCCTGTGAAGGGAAAAAACCCAATACGTTTATTTTGTTGTTGTGTTAAGCGAGATTTTTGGGACGAAAATATCGCTTTTCACACAAAAATGGGTTTACTGTAATTTATTTTTCCAGGGCAGCATACATTCACACGAGCTGAAGCAACGTTTCGTAAGATACGAACTTTAACTCATTCGCGGCCAACCGCATCCGGATGTGCGGCTTATGTCGCGCATCCGGATGAGGCTGGCCGCGAATGAGTTAATCAGAAAACTAAGCAGTCATTCGCTAGAGAAATATTCTCAAGGTCCCTTTAACCTCTTCTCACCGGTGGACCCTGACTGCGTTATGAACAAAACAAATTGTAAAGCCAACATCAAAGATCCCCAGCCATCAAAAGGAACATAGATACAAAGTGGCTTCAGCAAGAGGCATAGATCCTCATGAGCACCCGGCCTAAATACTTTGGTACCGGTTTCAGGCCACTTTATAAATTTCAAATACAAGCGATCAAAATTTCCGAAACCTCAGTAGCTGAGCTGACCCTTCGCACCACGTGAATGTCCTGTGTCTGTCTTGTACTGTGTTTGTCTTCAGAGTGAATGCGTGTATTTCACGTGAGCGTGCGTGTTAGATGCAGTTCGCGGCGCTTTAAACCGATTCGCAGAATTGGGAAAAAGCGCCTATATAATAACCGGTATTATTATTATTATTATTATTATTATTATTATTATTATTATTATTATAAAATAACATAGGACTAGCAAGAGAAATAAATTCTCATGAGCCCCCGCGACATCGGGGCTCATGAGGATTTATATCTCTTGCAGATGGGTAGCATGAATCTTGGCAACGAAAGTTAGGGGTGAATTAGCTTTTTCTAGAGGTGCTTTTACATTTGTTGTGTCATCAGACGGAGTTGGGCGTGAGGGTTTAAGCTCAGGACACCGAGGGCATGTTTTCATGACTGGGCCATTGACGCAATCGAACGGTGTTGGGCCCGAAGAAAATGGTTGAAAACAGTGCGGGGGTGGGGAAGCCATGCTATTGGCATTGACAGACATTCCGCTGGGTCCTTTAATCTATAAGGGCGCCAAACGCACAGTACTTGGGTTGTTGACTGAGTGGGGGAGTTGAAAATCATGTTATCGCTTGCGCAAGGTACAATTTGACTTGGTCTGATCTGATTTGACTTGATTTGATTTGATTTGATTTGTCTTGACTTACCTGGAGATTAATTTAATTGAATTTTATTTTATTTTATTTTTCATAATATTTTATTTCATTTTATTTTATTGCGTTTCATTTCATATTATTGATTTAAATTAATTCAATTTTAGTTTAGATTAGTTTACATTAGTTTAATTTAGTTTAATTTATTTTAATTTAGTTTAGTTTAGTATAGTATTGTTTAATTTAGCTTAGTTAATTCAATTCAATTCAATTCAGTTCAATTTAACTCAATCCAATTCAGTTCAATTTATTGGGCATTTCTTCTCCTATTTTCTGTTAAACAGGACATTCCTTGTTAATTTATTAAATTAAATGAACAATTCTTAACGGAAGTTTACATGTAAACAGTTGAGATGTCATGCTATGGTGTCACAGTGATGTTTGTAAGCGCTACTGATGCAACTGGCATCAATCTTTATCAATGCCTCCGTTTGACCGAGGAATAGAGATGTATCAATGAAGATGCCTCAGAGTCTAGCTCA